>WNWK01000338.1:95000-547687 GCA_009830355.1 Cherax destructor | reverse complement strand
AAAAGTTTTTAACTGTTGATCACGATAAAAATTCGATATTGTTTATTTAGACTTTAGTAAGGCGATAGAGTACCACCCCAGAGACTTTTAAAAGAAAGTGGCGCTCATGGCATTGGGGAAAAGTGTTATGGATCAGTCATGGCTCACCAATAGGAAGCAGGGGTGTATAAATGGGGTTAAATCCGAATGGGGACTTGTAACAAGTGGTGTTCCACGGGATCGTCTTAGGCCCATTGTTATTTATAATATATATCAATGACCTTGATGGGGGGAAACTAGTGATTGTTATTTATAATATATATAAATGACCTTGATGGGGGATACTATGATATGACAAATTCGCCGACGACACGAAGATAGGTAGGATAATTGATTCAAACATAGATGTCATAGAACTTCAGGAAGATTTAGACAAACTTAATTCGTGGTCAGAAAAGTGGCAGATGCAGTTCAATGTAGATAAATGCAAGGTTCTGAAGCTCGGGAGTGTCCATAACCCAAGCACTTATAAGTTAAATAACGTAGAACTTAGCCATACAGATTGCGAGAAGGACTTGGGGGTGATGGTAAGCAGCAACCTTAAACCAAGACAGCAATGCCTAAGCGTACGTAATAAGGCAAATAGATTACTGGGATTTATATCAAGAAGTGTTAGCAACAGAAGTCCAGAGGTTATATTACAGCTTTATACATCATTAGTAAGGCCTCACCTAGATTACGCAGCTCAGTTCTGGTCTCCATATTACAGAATGGACATAAATTCGTTAGAAAACATTCAGCGTAGAATGACTAAATTAATACATAGCATTAGAAATCTTCCTTACGAAGAAAGATTGAAGACCCTAAAATTACATTCACTTGTAAGACGTAGAATGAGGGGAGACATGATCGAGGTATACAAGTGGAAAATGGGTATTAACAAAGGGGATATAAATAAGGTCTTGAGGATATCTCTCCAAGAGAGAACCCGCAATAATGGATTCAAGTTAGATAAGTTTAGATTTAGAAAGGATATAGGAAAGTATTGGTTTGGAAATAGGGTAGTTGATGAGTGGAACAGTCTGCCTAGTAGGGTTATTGAAGCTAGGACCTTGGGTAGTTTCAAATTTAGGTTGGATAAATTCATGAGTGAGAGGGGTTGGATTTGAGTGGGACTCGCGCATGAGTGGGTAGAATTGTCAAAGCTTATTTCTTGGGTAGCATTGAAAATTGGGTTGAGAAAATATTCTGTTAGTGGGACGGATTGTGATGGACCTGCCTAGTATGGGCCAACAGGCCTGCTGCAGTGTTCCTCCTTTCTTATGTTCTTATGTTCTTATAAGCCTGACCTCAATTGTAGGCAAATTACTAGAGTCAATTATAGCTGATATTATTAGAAGCCATCTAGATAACCATAATTTGATTAATGATACCCAGCATGGATTCACGAGGGGCCGTTCCTGCCTATCTAATTTATTAACCTTCTTCAGTAAAGCTTTTGAGGCTGTTGATCACGATAAAGAATTCGATATTGTTTATTTAGACTTTAGTAAGGCTTTTGATAGAGTACCGCACCAGAGACTGTTAAAGAAAGTGGCAGCTCATGGCATTGGGGGAAAAGTGCTGTCATGGATCGAGTCATGGCTCACCAATAGGAAGCAGAGAGTGTGCATAAATGGGGTTAAATCCGAATGGGGACTTGTAACAAGTGGTGTTCCACAGGGATCAGTCTTAGGCCCATTGTTATTTATAATATATATCAATGACCTTGATGAGGGAATTACTAGTGATATGAGCAAATTCGCCGACGACACGAAGATACGTAGGATAATTGATTCAAACATAGATGTCATAGAACTTCAGGAAGATTTAAACAAACTTAATTCGTGGTCAGAAAAGTGGCAGATGCAGTTCAATGTAGATAAATGCAAGGTTCTGAAGCTCGGGAGTGTCCATAACCCAAGCACTTATAAGTTAAATAACGTAGAACTTAGCCATACAGATTGCGAGAAGGACTTGGGGGTGATGGTAAGCAGCAACCTTAAACCAAGACAGCAATGCCTAAGCGTACGTAATAAGGCAAATAGATTACTGGGATTTATATCAAGAAGTGTTAGCAACAGAAGTCCAGAGGTTATATTACAGCTTTATACATCATTAGTAAGGCCTCACCTAGATTACGCAGCTCAGTTCTGGTCTCCATATTACAGAATGGACATAAATTCGTTAGAAAACATTCAGCGTAGAATGACTAAATTAATACATAGCATTAGAAATCTTCCTTACGA
Source organism: Cherax destructor (assembly GCA_009830355.1). NCBI lineage: Eukaryota > Metazoa > Arthropoda > Malacostraca > Decapoda > Parastacidae > Cherax > Cherax destructor. The sequence continues at coordinate 545,420 of WNWK01000338.1, read as the reverse complement.
AGAAAGATTGAAGACCCTAAAATTACATTCACTTGTAAGACGTAGAATGAGGGAGACATGATCGAGGTATACAAGTGGAAAATGGGTATTAACAAAGGGGATATAAATAAGGTCTTGAGGATATCTCTCCAAGAGAGAACCCGCAATAATGGATTCAAGTTAGATAAGTTTAGATTTAGAAAGGATATAGGAAAGTATTGGTTTGGAAATAGGGTAGTTGATGAGTGGAACAGTCTGCCTAGTAGGGTTATTGAAGCTAGGACCTTGGGTAGTTTCAAATTTAGGTTGGATAAATTCATGAGTGAAGGGGTTGGATTTGAGTGGACTCCGCATGAGTGGGTAGAATTGTCAAAGATTATTTCTTGGGTAGCATTGAAAATTGGGTTGAGCAAATATTCTGTTAGTGGGACGGATTGTGAAGGACCTGCCTAGTATGGGCCAACAGGCCTGCTGCAGTGTTCCTCCTTTCTTATGTTCTTATGTTCTTATGTTCTAGGATGTGAAGTCCGCTTACTCTTTCGTGTCTCATCCCTTCCTCTCCTCTGTCAGCATGTAGTAGGTTCCCGAGACAGATTTCTCATTTCAGAAGCTGTGCTAGTACATTGAAGAATTACGCTGCTGTGTTGGTGTTCTACCAACCTTTCACTTCTCATTTTCATTCCTTAAAATACTTACATGTTATGGATATTTGACTGTAGTTTATGGTATACTGTCTGTCTCTTTTTTGGATAATGAAAGTATTTCTCTGCTTTCCATTGTCAATGTTGTGTCTAGATGGACTCCTGTTAACCCCTTTTTTGGGGAAAGGATTACTTCCTGGGGCTTCTGTGTGTCCCTTTGCTTTTGTGCTACCGTCCACAGGATGGATATGGTGTGCTTAATAATTTAGCCACCTCGTAGGCAAAATCTAGTTCTTAGGACTTTTGTGTCAATATTTTCTTGTGCTACCGTCCACAGGATGGACGTGGTGTGCACAATAAACCAGCCACGTTTCTTTACAAGTCTCACTGCGATCTCGCTCGTCCTTCCAATATTTTCTAAAATCGTTTCGTTTGTCCGATCCCTCCGGGAAGTCTCCCGCTCACAGATGTCAACATGCCGTCACGTTTTTCTACTGAGCTCTACGTTTACCTCCCTGGAAAAAAATGAGACAATGCAAAGTGGAAAACTTTATTAGGGCCGAAGTTGAATTTGGTTTACAACCTTTTTTCCCAGGTCAGTCGGCTAGTGGAAAAAAAAATAAAAAATCAAGCGAAACGTTGTCATTTATCAAGTGTCTCAAAATTCTCAGAAGTGTCTTAGTTCCAGTTTGAGTACGGACGTAATGTGCAGAATAAGTTTTTATTTGGAGTACGTTTCGTTTAGGCTTTATCAAGTCATGGCAAGAAAAAGTTTTACCATGAGCGAAACGCTGCACCAATAAAAAGATTGTTCTGCAAATTCTTTATAGCCATACCCAAAAGGGGCATTACGCCTGTGTCCAGCTTATTGCAATTTTCTGGCATTCTACAGGCTGCCTCATTCTACAGGATGCTTCATTCTACAGGCAGCTTCATTCTACAGGCAGCTTCATTCTACAGGCTGCCTCATTCTACAGGATGCTTCATTCTACAGGTTGCTTAAATTTACAGGATGCTTCATTCTACAGGTTGCTTAATTTTACAGGATGCTTCATTCTACAGGTTGCCTCATTCTACAGGCTGCTTCATTCTACAGGTATCACTACCCTTATAATTTCAGTATTTTATCCTACGGATATCACTACCTCACCTGGAGTCGCCCTCGCGTCCCGGTCCCAGACCAGGCCTCCTGGTTGCTGGTCTCATCGATCAAGCTGTTAGTGCCCATCATCCGCAGTCCAACGTATGCACCATAACCCGGCTGATCAGGAACTGATTTGAAGAAACTGTCGAGTTACCTCTTGAAGGAAGGGCGTTGAAGAGTCGTGGTCCCTTAACACTTATTGAGTTCTCTCTGTGTACTCATCGCTTCTCTGCTTTTCACTGGAGGTATCCTGCAACGTCTAGCAAGCCTATTGTGGAAAAATAAACACATAAGCAGTATAATGTGATCCTTTATTGACAACGTTGTCAATAAAGGATCACATTATACTGCTTATGTGTTTATTTTTCCATTGTGTCGGTATTTTATACCATTTATTTCCAAGCCTATTGTGTTCATAAGTAGTAGTTTCGGTGTGCAGGTTTAGTAACAATCTCTCCAGTATCTTCCAGATGTAGATTATGATGCATCTTTCTCGCCTACGTTCTAAGGAGTACAGTTGCTTGGACTTTAAGCGCTGTACAGTAAAAGGACAGTAATGGCTTGACAAATATCCTGGAGAGCGAAACGTTGCCACAATAAAATGTCACATTACTTGCACACGTGACCTTCCACCTGACATTCTGTCAGTAATTCTATCATTATTATTGTTTTAAGCGCTGCCATACCCCAATATCCTTATTTGTATCACAACTTTTACAAATTATCATGATATAATTGCATCAAATTTTGTCTATTTTTGCAATTCTCTGCTGAAGAGTGAGAAGAAAAAACAGTGAAATACAATAAAGTGTGTGTGGATGTGGGAGCCCCGCCAGGCTCACTGAAGCTCCAGCAGTGATGCTCCACCCACACCCACACCCACACCAGCCTCGCCAACGCAATTACTTAGCGTGGCTCACACAAGCTCCAGCAAGGAAATGTACTGAAGTCTGAAGATACGAAGTCATGTACAGTAGCTGCGATGACCAGTGATCTTGTTACAGCACGCGTGACTGCCAGTGGACCACTAATGGCCAAGTTTCAAGTTCGCAGGGCCGCAGGAAGCCACAAGCGACCAAGTTGCAGGATGCATGGCCTCCCCATGCCGCAGGGAGTCACTACCGGGGCCCTTACCAGCCCTTGACCACCCGGCAATCTTGACGGACCCAAGAAGCCTTGTGGAAATTATATTATCCTGTGAATAAAAAAGATGTCTGGGTGGTTGAAGAGACGACCCATACCCTGGCAGCCCCAATGACCTCATACCCTGGCAGCCCCAATGACCACATACCCTGGCAGCCCCAATGACCTCATACCCTGGCAGCCCCAATGACCACATACCCTGGCAGCCCCAATGACCACATACCCTGGCAGCCCCAATGACCACATACCCTGGCAGCCCCAATGACCTCATACCCTGGCAGCCCCAATGACCACATACCCTGGCAGCCCCAATGACCACATACCCTGGCAGCCCCAATGACCTCATACCCTGGCAGCCCCAATGACCTCATACCCTGGCAGCCCCAATGACCTCATGCCCTGGCAGCCCCAATGACCACATACCCTGGCAGCCCCAATGACTACATACCCTGGTGGCAACCCCAATGACCACACACCCTGGCAGCCCCGTCGACTATATACCTTGGCAGCCCCGTCGACTACATACCCTGGCAACCCCGTCGACTACATACCCTGGCAACCCCATTGACTACATACCCTGGCAGCCCCATTGACCACATACCCTGGCAGCCCTGTCGACCATATACCCTGGCCACCCCGTCGACTACATACCCCATACCCTGGGCACTCGTCGACCACATACCCTGGCCGCCCCGCCAACCACTGCAGTTCGTTACAGCCTCGTAGCCCCGCTCTCGCAGTTTTTGTTGAACATTTATTACGCTGCGGCTGGCCACTGAAGGCCTCCTGCAACACTAATAATGCTCCGCGGCTTTTACAATTGCTGGCGGGGTTAAAATAGCCACCATCGCTGAGAGTTATAGCTGGACTTTGTTAGGTCGTCTGAGTCTCTCCCCACAGAGTTAAGATACGCTGAATTACTGCCCCGATACCAACCCTGCTGCCACCACCTTCCTAGTAATCGCTACAACCTTCAAGATAACCCAACTGGAACACAAACGCTTTCTGAATAAATGAGAGGACGAGATGCAGTCTCCTTGGGTAGTGGATGACAGCGTAAGGTACTGAAGGAAGGGATTAGGAAGTAAGGGAGGCAGTGGTGAAGGGACAGGAGGAGGAGGAGGAAGGCGTGGATTGTGAAGGGTTGTGGGAGACAGTCTCGTTTTACTGCCGTCTGCCTCACCAGCTAAGTAACAGCCACCGTATTGTTAGCTTTGGTCATTTCCCTAGTTACCGCCGGCACACTGGGACATTAATGAGGCGCTGCGGTCGCTGGCACACACACTGACCTCCTCGACCTCCCTTCAATACCCCGTACAGCAATAACTGTCGCCTTCATCGTCTCTTGGAGCAGGTCTCCAGCAGCGCAACCTTCCCCCCCCCGTCCTTCCTCACAAACACCCCACTCAGGTGACGCACCTCAGTCTCTGAGTCACTTTTCATATACCTTTGATGAGTATCGAGAGTTTTTCTACTCCCGGGTATCAGTAATTAAGTTACCAGTGGGGCATTCATGCTGGGTATCTGCCCCTTTAAACTAACCCAGCACATCACAATTAATGCTTACAATTTTCTCTCTGTGAGGCAAGAGCCTGTGTGTCTGAAGGTGAATGAGCATGTGTGTAAGTGTGTAAGTGTGCCAACGAAAATAAGTGAACGAGTACGAGCATAAGAATGTGTGAACGTGAGGGAAGAGATTACCAGAAGGTAATTACAAGCACCAGACGAGCCTGGCCCATGGCCGGGCTCAGAGAGTAGATAAACTCTCGAAACTCTTCAAAGGTATATCAAAGGTAAGGTGTGAGGAGTAAGTAGGGATGAAAGGACAATATCTGAAGCTGTGCCCTTGCGCTGCTGCGCAATAGCCAGTCAGTGCCATTCCCTAAATATTCAGGCTGCGCACATTGTTAATAATGTTGGGTTTAATTAAATCACGTGACATATATATCACGAGTTTCAATTTTAATTACGTATTCTACTACTTAGCTGTGGCAAATGTGTTTATATCTGTGGCAACTTCTTCGTTATCAGCTATGGTAAGGGCATCGTTATCCCTCACAGGGACGGTATCCCTCGAGGTAGACCTCGCAACCCAAATCCAAATTCAAAGAAATCTTATTTCGTATTAAATTTGTTAATGTGTCAAACGGTGGCCAAGTGCCAGAAATAAAGTTGGTAATGCAGTGAATTAATTTACTCTTCAGAGCCAACTAGTGAAAGTGAACCGCGGTTGTCACTGTCATGGTATCAGGACTAGCAGCAGTGAGAGCATCAGTGACTCTTGCTGGTACAACCTCAACGCTAGGAACTTCACTGCATCAATGGCTAAACAGATCACACTGGGGACTGCAGTGCTTCACTGCATCAATATTTGGCTTAATATATCATGTTTTTATCCCATCAACTTAAAAACAACTCAAAAGTAACATTCTTGATTGGCAAACACGTATGAACTGGCTCTGCTTATTTATCTCAGAGACTAAGAGACACAGGCACAAGAGAATGCATAATTTCAGTGCTGATAATTTCACCTTGATAGTAGTTATTTCAATGATAATCTTAAGAGAAAAAGTCTCACAATCTTCCTACAACCACCTGTTCCTCATTCATAAGAAAATAAATAGCGTTTCGGTCGCTGAGCCATCTAAGATATCCTCATATCCCATAAGCCCATCCCCCTCTACTCCAATGATCCTAGAAAGGGATCCTCATATACCATAACATAAGAAACATAAGAAACATAAGAAAGGAGGAGCACTGCAGCAGGCCTGTTTACCCATACTAGGCAGGTCCTTCACAATCCGTCCCACTAACAGAATATTTGCTCAACCAAATTTTCAATGCTACCCAAGAAATAAGCTTTGACAATTCTACCCACTCATGCGAGTCCCACTCAAATCCAACCCTCTCACTCATGAATTTATCCAACCTAAATTTGAAACTACCCAAGGTCCTAGCTTCAATAACCCTACTAGGCAGACTGTTCCACTCATCAACTACCCTATTTCCAAACCAATACTTTCCTATATCCTTTCTAAATCTAAACTTATCTAACTTGAATCCATTATTGCGGGTTCTCTCTTGAGAGATATCCTCAAGACCTTATTTATATCCCCTTTGTTAATACCCATTTTCCACTTGTATACCTCGATCATGTCTCCCTCATTCTACGTCTTACAAGTGAATGTAATTTTAGGTCTTCAATCTTTCTTCGTAAGGAAGATTTCTAATGCTATGTATTAATTTAGTCATTCTACGCTGAATGTTTTCTAACGAATTTATGTCCATTCTGTAATATGGAGACCAAAACTGAGCTGCGTAATCTAGATGAGGCCTTACTAATGATGTATAAAGCTGTAATATAACCTCTGGACTTCTGTTGCTAACACTTCTTGATATAAATCCCAGTAATCTATTTGCCTTATTACGTACGCTTAGGCATTGCTGTCTTGGTTTAAGGTTGCTGCTTACCATCACCCCCAAGTCCTTCTCGCAATCTGTATGGCTAAGTTCTACGTTATTTAACTTATAAGTGCTTGGGTTATGGACACTCCGAGCTTCAGAACCTTGCATTTATCTACATTGAACTGCATCTGCCACTTTTCTGACCAGGAATTGAGTTTGTCTAAATCCTCCTGAAGTTCCGTGACATCTACGTCTGAATCGATTATCCTACCTATCTTCGTGTCATCAGCGAATTTGCTCATATCACTAGTAATTCCCTCGTCAAGGTCATTTATATATATTATAAACAACAACGGGCCTAAAACCGATCCCTGTGGAACGCCACTTGTTACAGATCCCCACTCAGATTTAACCCCATTAATGCACACCCTCTGCTTCCTATTGGTGAGCCATGACTCGATCCATGAAAACACTTTTCCTCCAATGCCGTGAGCAGCCACTTTCTTTAACAGTCTCTGATGTGGTACTCTATCAAAAGCCTTACTAAAATCCAAATAAACAATATCGAATTCTTTATCATGATAAGCCCAGCCTTCTCTACCACAACGCACGCAAAAGGAACAGTGCAAAATGCGGCATAAGTTTCTAGTGCAATTAAATATCAGTGTTGAAGATATGAAGACAACCAAAATAAACATTCGCAAGTTATCACATGGAAACTAATATCCCATTTTGTTCAATATGGCAAATTGTCACATAGCTCAAAAACCTGTTCAAACCTTCCACTGAGATAAACAAGCCTTTAAAGTTTAAAGCCGATCAGATGAGGCAATCTGTAGTTATCGCACAAACGAATATAAAATTCAACAGCCACTCAGAAGTTGTATTTTGACGTTATCGGTAATAATAATAATAATAATTATTAAAATTAATGATTATTATTGCTAATAATAATGATAATCATGATTCACTTACCAGCTCGATGGCACACCCCAAACTGTCCACCACACGCCGGTCCATTTGGGTAGTGTGGTGTGTGGCAGCTAGTACGAGTATAGTCCAGTGTGTGGCAGCAAGTACGTGTAGAGTCCAGTGTGTGGCAGCAAGGACGTGTAGAGTCCAGTGTGTGGCAGCAAGGACGTGTAGAGTCCAGTGTGTGCAGCAAGGACGTAGAGTCCAGTGTGTGGCAGCAAGGACGTGTAGAGTCCAGTGGTGGCAGCAAGAGTAGATCCAGTGTGTGCACAGTAGTGTAGAGTCCAGTGTGTGGCAGCAAGGACGTGTAGAGTCCAGTGTGTGGCAGCAAGGACGTGTAGAGTCCAGTGTGTGGCAGCAAGGACGTGTAGAGTCCAGTGTGTGGCAGCAAGTACGTGTAGAGTCCAGTGTGTGGCAGCAAGTACGTGTAGAGTCCAGTGTGTGGCAGCTAGTACGGTAAGTCCAGTGTGTGGCAGCAAGGACGTGTAGAGTCCAGTGTGTGGCAGCAAGGACGTGTAGAGTCCATGTGTGGCAGCAAGGACGTGTAGTCCAGTGTGCAGCAAGGACGTGTAGAGTCCAGTGTGTGGCAGCAAGGACGTGTAGAGTCCAGTGTGTGGCAGCAAGGACGTGTAGAGTCCAGTGTGTGGCAGCAAGTACGTGTAGAGTCCAGTGTGTGGCAGCACGTGTAGAGTCCAGTGTGTGGCAGCACGTGTAGAGTCCAGTGTGTGGCAGCAAGTACGTGTAGAGTCCAGTAAGTGTAGAGTCCAGTGTGTGGCAGTAAGTGTAGAGTCCAGTGTGTGGCAGTAAGTGTAGAGTCCAGTGTGTGGCAGAGTGTAGAGTCCAGTGTGTGGCAATAAGTCAGTGGAGTCAGTGTGTGGCAGTAAGTGTAGAGTCCAGTGTGTGGCAGTAAGTGTAGAGTCCAGTGTGTGGCAGTAAGTGTAGAGTCCAGTGTGTGGCAGTAAGTGTAGAGTCCAGTGTGTGGCAGTAAGTGTAGAGTCCAGTGTGTGGCAGTAAGTGTAGAGTCCAGTGTGTGGCAGTAAGTGTAGAGTCCAGTGTGTGGAAACAAGGACGTGTAGAATCCAGTGAAGTCTCTTACCTGGAAAGAGAAAAATAAAATTAACTTTATTGAACCAATATATATACGTATATATATATATATATGCATGTCGTGCCGAATAGGTAAAACTTGCAATTCTGGCTTAAATAGCAACGCACTTTTTGCCGAATAAGGCAAGCGAAAATTTGTGTATGCAATAATTTCGCATTAGGCTAAATATATTTGACATAAGTTTACAATAATTTAATAATAATCAAACACAGTGAAATAAAAAATATTCTTTAGATTCAGAATGATTTCTGAGAAATTATTGCATCACAAATTGGGCATTTCTATTTAAGCCAAAATCGCAAATTTTATCTATTCGGCACGACATTAAATATATATATATATATATATATATATATATATATATATATATATATATATATATATATATATATATATACACTGATAACTAAATATATTGAAAACTATTAAGATTTAATACACATGTGCTGTTTAAAACAAATACAAGAATTAGTTTATTTTGTATTTCGATACTGATGAAGTTGTAACTCGTACGAGTCGAGAGTGTGTACGGTCTTGTGTGATGTGGACACGGTTGGTGTGGACACGTGTGGTGTGGACACGTGTGGTATGGACACGTGTGGTGTTGACACGTGTGGTGTGGACACGGTTGGTGTGGACACGGTTGGTGTGGACACGTGTGGTGTGGACACGGTTGGTGTGGACAAGTGTGGTGTGGACAAGTGTGGTGTGGACTTGTGTGTCAGGTTTCTAGACTGGAGACAGAAGCAAGCAACACATATTCTTGTTACTGCAATCAATGAACCTCTCATTTCACTTCAAGCAAATTCTCTTTGACTCTATGTAGTAATAATTTCGATGGGGTTCGATCGCATTTAAGGCGATCTACAGAGATTACTTCGATTTCCTGTCCCAGTACAAATATCCATGCTATCTCTCTCTCTCTCTCTCTCTCTCTCACCCCTACATCAGTAAACACACTCCTTCCTTAAACCTTGCTTTGTATATTTGACAGATACACTAAACATTATTATACTCAAAAATATTTTTAAATTTACTAATTTGCCAATATATTTAAGTGTAATATTTAGTGACTGGCAGATACTAATATAAAAGTTCATTTATAATCAAATAAATGCAGTTACGTATCTATACTCAAATATAATTATGCCTGATTAGTTAAAGAAGCGGGGACAGTAGTCATCTCTCAAACTTCAAAAACAAATCGGTGAGTACACATGCGGCATTGTGCTTTTGTTGAGAGAATGAAGGGTAGAGAGAAGCCAGAAAAATCAAGTATGTGAGAGTAATTACACAGGAGGAGAGGCTTCATGGACGAAGTGCACTGGGAGAGACGTTGGTGGAATAGAATCAACCAGATGACGGAGACACAGGGTAAGTTATGCAAAGAAACTACAAACAGTTTTATACCAGCGAAGAGGAAAGAGAAGCAAAACACAGAAAGCACTTGGATTACAAGAAGTGTTTAATAGGAAGAGGTGAGAATAAAAAAAGAACATGGAAAACATACGGGACAAGGACGGTAGAGATGAAGGAATGACGAATTAAAGCCATGCACAACTATTCAAGGATAAGGGAAGCAGAAAGGCAATTCGAAAAAGACACTGTATCAAAGACACTGTATCAAAGACACTGTATCAAAGCCCGAGACAGAACTGATAGTAATGAAGAGCAACGTACTGTAATACGACAGTGAGGACCCCAGAAATAAGACTCGAGGAAACACAAAATGATAACAGTGATGTACGTAAAGAACTGGAGTTATGCTATACGAGGATACCTTCATGGGTTCGTGCTGCGGCTGAAATACATCTATTTAACACGGATTCATGGATTGCAATTCGTCTTACGAACCTCAAAAGCTCTTCGATACAGTAAACAAAAAATGCAGAAAAGTTAAGAATAGCCGAATAGGTAAAATGCATTTTCCAGTTTGTAAGAGAGTCTTCGACATGGTATCATGTCAGAGACTAATCTATAAATTGTAGGAACAGGTAGCAGCTGAGAAAGTACTCGAGTGTATAGAGGAATACCCAAACAAAAGACAGTGAGTGATGGTGAATGAGAAGGTATCGGAGTCGGCAAAAGGACCAGCCGGAGGTTAATCCTCTGTATTACTGTAAGCAAATACTGTTGTAAATATTAATAAGAAAGATTACAACCGGAGACGACACAGAGAGGAACCATAACAAGATGCAAACGTGGTTACTGTGAGGTGCAAGTAATAACAGAGCAGAGAGAGAGAGAGGGAAATGACACCATACTAACGGACAGGAAGACCCACATAAGGGTGGTGTATATATATATTTAGGGGTGAAACATAATATATACAAGTATTGTACCACTGACAAAAATCACATCTGATGACAGAAAGAAACAAGAGAAGGTGTAGTTCGCGAAGAAACTAGAACCAGAACTGAAGAGGATTTAACCTAACAACACTAGAAGAGAGAACCAGAGAAGACATGTTCATGAAAATCAAAAAATACTAAGGAAATTTGAGAGGAGGGGAATCCACGGGATAACACTGGCAGCTAAAGGTTTAGAAAAGTCACAAGGATGTTAGGAAATATTTTTTTAGTCTTAGGATAGCAAGTGAAGCGAAATAGATGAGGTAGAGGAGACAAACATGATACACACTCTCACGAGTTGATTGCAGTTACCATGCCACCAGACGAGCCTGGCCCATGGCCGGGCTCAGAGAGTAGATACTCTCGAAACTCTTCAAAGGTATATCAAAGGTGAGGACAGGAGCTATAAGCTGACCCTCGTAAACACTAACAGATGAGTGCGCGCGCAACACACACACACACAACACTATGATAAAGCTCATGGCGCAGGGAGTGAGACCCAGTAGCGGCCAGTGAAGAGGCGGGGTCAGGAGCTATGACTCGACCCCTGCAACCACAACTAGGTGAGTACACACACACACACACACCTACAAACAAGCGACCGAGTGAACTAGCAATTCATTAAAACACTCCAAGTAGTAATTACCCAGCTATTTCATGTGGGAATTGGACACGGCAAATCAGCGTTACTCAAACGCGCTGGGCCAGTTACGAACCTTATCAGCCATTATCGGATACCTGAGGGCCAGGCTCTGCCCAATACATCTGTCGAAGAAGATATACACAATATTCGATAGTCAGGAGCGAGTGAGGTGCCCAAGAAGGCGCTCATGACTTGCTCCAGGGTGTGGTGGAGGGAGCATGGCACAGGAGGAAGCATAACAATGACACAGGAGGTAGAAAGGCACAGGAGGGAGCATGTCACAGGAGAGAGCGTAACACAGACATAGGAGGGAGCATGTCACATGAGAGAGCGTAACACAGACACAGGAGGGAGCATGTCACGTGAAGAATACCTGAAGGATGCTTCCGGCGGGTCAACGCCCCCGCGGCCCGGTCTCAGACAAGGCCTGATCAAGAAGATACAGGTTTCAAAGATCTTTGAAAATTAACCTAACACTGAGGGTAAAAGATCAGTCAGCGCTCTATCCAAATGTAGATTATAACCAAAACACACACACTAGAAACTCATAATTAATATATACAATCCACAGTTTAATAATACTTGATAAGAGAGGAGTTTGACAAGATAATTGACGAATTACGTAAAACACTAAGTGAATTATTGATGAAGAGTGACTGGGAAAAGGACAGTTTATGAGACTAGAGCTGAGAATAAAAAAAAACGAATAGAATTTTTAAATATAATGATGGAATTCTTTATACATCAGCATATAATAGAGGCGATAAGAGTGAGAAAAGGAAACACCGTCATTATTACACCCAGTATTTACTAGAAGAGAGGAAGAATTTTTCAACATAATGTACTTCCATCTGGGAAAAAAACTATCATGTCCAGTTGGAAATAATATATGTTATTAAATATGAATTCTGAAATGAAAAAGAAACATGAACAGGAACGATTAAATTATAAGAAAAGAAAATTTGCGTTAAAATAGTATTTTAGAAAAAGTAAGAGAGTTTCTTAATAAATATGACGAAGGAAATCAGTTTATTCCAAAAAGGAATATAAGACAAATTTATAAAAAGTTAGTGGCAAAATATAAAACACAGGAGAATAAATTCATACAAGAGGAAATGTGTGAGGAATTACTAGAAAGATTGTATTTACCAGAGGAGATATGTAAAATATTTTAATCTCAAACATAGTTGTAATGGAGGATATTGAAATAACTAAACAGGAAGTAAAAAATTACTTCTGAATACTAACAAAAAACTAAGAGCGCTACCTGGAGGGTGTTCCGGGGGTCAACCCCCCCCCCCGCGGCCCGGGCCATGACAAGGCACTAGACGATATCTCACAATGGATTTTTAAAATATTATGGAGAAGAGTTATCTTATCCAATTTTTGGATATTTGTTTTTTAGGCTGTAACAACGAGAGAGTAAACTTCCATTATGGAAGATGGCAACATTCTATGACAATATATAAAAAACGGAGATATGGCAGACCCTTGAAATTACATGGCAGTTTCCATCTCAACATTGTTATAAAAATATTAAAAAAATAGAAAAAATGGATAAATATTTGGATACCAAAATTTACTAACTTGTAAACAATTTGATTTTCAGTCTTTGAATTCATGTATATCAAATATATCAAATTATTACCACAAAGTCACAGAAATCGTTAGACAGAAATGAATAAACTGACTATCTAACTTTTAATATGTTGATAAGAATTCCCATATATGAGTTAATCTGGAAACTGCGGAATAAAAGGCACGGTATTACAATGCTTGAGACTTTGTGTTTGAAAGAAAAACTTGAAACAGTTAGACGAGTTAGTTCTCGTGGGAAGATGTCACAGTATTGTGCCACAAGGATCTCTACTTGCTCTTATAATATTTTTTACAAGAATGAATACAAAGATTATATGCACAAGTTTACAGATAATGCAAAACAATGATAATAAAAATGACTGAAAATAATTTCAGGATGACTTGGATAAATTAAGCAAATGGAATTTAATATAGAACTTTTTTTAATTACTGACTGATTTTACAGACTGAGCTGTTATCATACCTCAAGTCACTTAAAAACCCAGTCCTATCTAAGGTATAACACTACCCCCCGGGATGCCACCCACAACAGTCGACCAACACCCAGGTACCTACTTACTGCTAGATGAAGAGGCAACAGGTGTAAAGAAACATGTCCAACGTTTCCACCGGTACCGGGGATCGAACTACGTACCCTCAGTGGGGCGAGTGAGCTACAAACTACGCGAAATCAGGCAGCGTTAATAACACATACTGTGTGGCGAAATAGCGATATAGGACAAAAACTTTCACTGAGAGATGTAAACAAAATTGTGATGAACGTGTATGATGCAGTGACGAGCTATAAACTCTTAAATGGATGGGAAATGTTTAAGTGTTTATAACATATTTATTACGTTAGACCGACAATGAAATACGCAGTAGCTATGTGTTGCCCACACCTAAGAAACATGATATATTAGAAAGACTCCAAGAGCTACCAGTGTTGGAAAATGAGTTATGGTGAAACGTTGTTAGCCCTTAATATGCCCACGCTAGCTGGTAGTTAAAGAGATGTGATAACCACATATAAGGCGATGACAGGACGTGAAAAAAATAGATCAAGAAGACTTCTTGGTACTTGCAACAAGAGGTCAAGGTTGCAACTTGAGAAGACTTCTTGGTACTTGCAACAAGAGGTCAAGGTTGCAACTTGAGAAAAAGTACAGCAAAGCGATACGTGAGATTTTTTTCTCACAGACCAATGGAATGAATTAAAAGAGGAAGTAATAAGTGCCACAAACATTAGAAAATAAAAAAAAATTGTGATGAAAAAATTAATGAAGACCGGACACCATTAGCATAGCTGTTTCTGAAGGTACAAATAGATAATTGCACACACACACACACACACACACATACATGATCAAGCCATGGCTCGTGGACCTAAATATCACTTGAAGAGAATTGTCGCCCCCAAGTCATGGATGCTAGATAAACTTGGGGTGACGACACTGGAGGACTGGGGAAGACATGATAACGACATATAAAATACTGAGAGGAGTTGACAAAGTGGATAAGGACAGGATGTTTCAGAGATGGGATACAACAATATGGGGTCACAATTGGAAGTTGAAGACTCAGATGAGTCACGGGGATGTTAGGAAGTATTTCTTCAGTCATAGAGTTGTCAGGAAGTGGAACAGTCTGGAGAGTGATGTAGTGGAGGCAGGATCCATACATAGGTTTAAGAGGTATGCTAAAACCTCATGGAGCAGGGAGAGAGAGTGGCCCTAGTAGCGACCAGTTAAGAGGCGGGGCCAGGAGCTATGACTGGACCCCAGCAACTATAATTAGGTGAGTACAAACATACATTAGTAACTGCACACACCACTGAACAGGCCAAGTGTCTATCGACAAGTGCCTTTGATAACTAGTAATTACTACTACTACTACTACTACACATAAGGCAGAGGCGAAGCTGTACCTTATATTGAACTATCATGGATTTAACGACAAGTATCCACATTTATTTCGCACCGTAATTACATGTAAGTGATTTATGAGCACTATCCTTCCCCTCCACACTACTGGATAACTTGATGGTAACTCTACTTCTGATATGGCAACTGCCATTACAAAGTTTTTCACTTTACTAACTGGTAGTTTATTGCCTATGATGGCTGCATTAAGACAAAACGTTTGTCTAGATTAGTATTACTTGTGATAGTTAGGAAAGTCTTTGTGTAGGTCTCCATTAGTTTATATATCAAGGCAACAGTTAGAACTGTAGCACCAGTGAATTGGTGAATTACATGTAGTTACCACTGTAGCACCTCCAGTGAATTGGTGACAGTGGTGAACGTTGAAGACATGTGACCTGTAACATGATTCGAGGGTAGGTCTGCTGGACCACGGCTAGACTTCCTTGATTACAGCTTGGTCAAGCAGGCTGTTGCTGGATGTGAAAGTGTACTGCCCAAAATAGCTTTCAGTGTGACAACGTTTCGCTCTGTGTAATAAAAAATTTCTGAAATTTACCTCCATCGAAACATTTTCTGGGTCACGAATGTCATGCAAGACGAACATAAATATTCGTTGTGGGGAGTGTACTCCCAAGCCCAAAATTTCATTTTTTACAAACGGCCACCAGAGGGTTATACTGTGTAGTTACAATAACAACAATAACTTTAATATAATACACAAATTGCTGATAGTGTAAAGAGGCCTCTTCCAGTTGCCATCCGGCAATGCCAGCGATAAAAAGTAATAAATAATTTATAATTATAAAGCACATAAGTCAAGGCGTCTCTATTTGGCTACCAAAACGTTCACTTGGATTAATGCAAAAATATCTCTTGGCAATATGTAAACACTAACAATAACAGACAAGTCACGGGAAACACTAGATGTTTATTCCCACAAACAACTGCAGTGACAACAACCATCACTTAACCAACACAACTAGTGCCACTCCGCATAACCCCTACAGTCACCGGGAGAAGGAACCTTCACGCACGTATCCTGAAGAAGAAAACAGCTTTCTGTATTTCACGTGGGTAATTCAGCTTCTAAACCTCATTAATATGTTATGGGGAGAGTTATATCTTGGGGATTCTTGAACAAGGGAAACACTGTGTAGACATCTTAAGTAAGGGGAATACCCTGTAGCAGTCTACCTGTCACTGTTCTCTCCCTGCCTAATATGGCACCTTAGAAAGGTGTGTCGGGATGGAGTGTGATTGGTGATGTCTGGGGGATGGGTATCATGGAGGTGTGTGGGGTGTACGATGGAGGTGTGTGAGTTAGGAAAATGTGTGTGTGTGTGTGTGTGTGTGTGTGTGTGTGTGTGTGTGTGTGTGGTGTGTGGTGTGTGGTCGTGCGTGTGTGTGTACTCACCTAGTTGTGGTTGCAGGGGTCGAGAAATAGCTCCTGGCCCCGCCTCTTCACTGGCCGCTACTGGGTCACTCTCCCTGCGCCATGAGCTTTATCATACCTCTTCTTAAAGCTGTGTATGGAACCTGCCTCCACTACATCGCTTCCCAAGCTATTCCACTTCCCGACTACTCTGTGACTGAAGAAATACTTCCTAACATCCCTGTGTGTGTGTGTGTGTGTGTGCGTGTGTGGAAGGTGTATAATGGAGCTGCTATATACCCGCTGTTGCTTCCTTCATTAATATTCATATTGTGCAGTAATGTACCAGAGAATTTTCCCCATACGTCTTTCACTGACATTGATTACCAGTACCCAGAACTGTAATGATATGTAAATATGGCATGAGCAAGCAATCATGGGCAAAACAAGTGGTTATAATAATCCATATCCGGAGCTCTGGCCGCACCACACTATAATCACAGGCCAGTAAGCTGCCCTAATTATTCTCATAACGGAAGCAATGGCGACACATTTAATTAATTATTGCCAACATCGCGAGACATGTTCATTAATCCTCTTGGGCAATACCAATACATCTTGCAACATCAAATAGCAATATTGCAAGGGTTAGAGCAACACGGGGTGTGTGACGAGGGTGGTCAAAGACACATATATGACCGCTGGTGTGTCAACAAACATGGCGGAGGCCAAGACCAACGCTACCATCAAACTTACGACTTTCAGAAGGCATTTACGAGTCCGCGGCTACCGGTACAAGGGAGGTGGGGCCTCGCACCTATAATTACCACCTACGATTAAATTCGCGATGGTAGATTATATTGTAATAAATAATTACGGGGTAATCACAGGGTAAATTAACAATGGGGGGACGTCCCGGAGAGTTTATGTCGTGACGCCTGCCTTTTGTGGTGGACGGAAGGCAGCTGGATGCCCTGTCTCGACCTGCCCTGCTCTTCTTTGCCCTGCCCTTGCCTTGTCTTCTCTTGTGGTGCCCTGCTCTACCTTGTCCTGCCATGAAGTGCCCTGCTCTACCTTGTCCTGCCATGTAGTGCCCTGCTCTACCTTGTCCTGCCATGTAGTGCCCTGCTCTACCTTGCCCTGCAATGAAGTGGCCTGCTCTACCTTGCCCTGCTGTGACGTGCTTTGCCCTACGTTTGAACCCCTACTGTTTGAATAAAGAAGTAGGAGGTTGTTTGAATTTACCTGTAGTCGCTTCCGGAGGTCACTGCCCTCCGCGGCCCGGTCTCAGATCAGGCCTCCTGGTTGCTGGCCTGATCGATCAAACTCTTAGTGCCCATCACCCGCAGTTCAATGTATGTACCACAACCCGGCTGATCAGGAACTGCTTTGAGGACTTTGTCGAGTTCCTTCTTGAAGACAGCTAAGGTAATCGCTGTAATGCATGATGGGAAGGTGATGAGTCTTGGTCCCTTAACTCTTAATGAGTTTTATCTCAGTGTACTTATTGCTACACTGTTTTTCGTTGTAGGTATCCTGTACCGTCTGCCAAGCCTCTTGTGTTCATAAGTAGTAATTTTGGAGTGCAGGTTTGGGATCAGTCCCTCTAGTATGTTCCAGGTGTAAATTACGAGGTATCATTTTCGAATACGTTTTAAGGAGTACAGTTCTAGGGACTTCAAAGGCTCTCTGTAATTTAGGTGTTTGACTGAGTTTATACAAGCTGTGAAGGTTCTCTCTACATTTTGAAACTCAGCAATTTCGGCTGCCTTGAAAGGGGCCGTTAATACACAGTAATATTTCAACTTAGAACGAGTGTCCTCAAGAGTATCATCATCGGCTCGGCATCTCTTGTTCTGGAGGTTCTATTTATAAAACTTATCATTTTCCTTTCAGATGCGGTAATAACATCGTTGTGCTCCTTGAATGTGAGATCTGACATTGTCACTCACAGGTCTTTCACATTCGACTTACGTTCTATTGAGTGGTTTGAGTTTGTTTTGTACTTTGATCTTGTATTTATTTTCTGCATTCTTCCGTAACGTAGAAACTAAAGTTTATCCTCAGTGAACATCATACTGTCAATGGCTCACTGGAAGACTTGGTTTAGATCATCTTGGTGGCTCGCTCTGTCTTCCATGGCTGCCATTTTCATATAGATTCTAGTATCGTCTGCAAAGGATGATACAGTGCTATGATTTATGTCCCTGTCTATTTCAGATATGAGAAAAAGAAGTGGGGCGAGTACTGTGCCTTGGGGAACAGAACTTTTCCTTGTAGTAGCCATTGATTTCACTCTTCAGTGCGTTCATGGAAGCATTGAGACTGTTGATTGAACTAGGGAGAGTGAATGGTAAAGGCCTTTGGGAAAAAGACAAGAAATTATAGAGCAAAATGATTCGACTGTCCTAGGACTTCTAGGAACTATGGGAGGAACTTCCTTCGTCAGAACTGAAAGTTTATAGTTTGTCTAAAGTGTTACGTTTAGAAAAATCATATTCTCCTATCTCTTTTATTTTTAAAAGTTGGAGAAAAGGGGTTATGAGGTTGGGTGTCATCCACCTCAGTTTAGTATATGAGGTTGTGTCTAGACACACTGCTACCTTGTTCTGACATAGATCAAAAAATTTTGTAGTGGAGAGAATAGGAGATGAGGCTCAGCCAAAGACTTAAAAGTGAAGCCTCTTCTAAAGTAACTTCCAATTTGGAGGTCGACGTTACAGAATAGGCACTATTACTTGGAGGTCGACCTAACATAACATGACTTAGATTGAACTTCAAATTCGTTCAAGAGGTAACTAAGAAACCTATCCAAAGATTTAACCTGATCAACAGCACAAAAGCCCACGTTTTTTGCCCATATTTCCATTGTTATCTTTCAGTTAGACCTAAAACATTTTTAGCCAACAAGTAGATTAGATTCGTTTGTAATAAGTCCATCGAAGGAGGTACCCCGTGGCCTGTACCAATGCTGGGTACTAAAACTGCTGGTGTACCCGTGCTGGTGTACCAGTGCTGGTGTACTGCAACTGCTGGTGTACCCGTGCTGGTGTACCATTGCTGGTGTACCCTCGTTGAGTATCCATACCGCTAAAAAACATGGATCACGTTAAATCCTACTACTTTTATTCCTATACTAGTATACCTCAAAATTAATTTATTAAATCTTTAAAAAATGACTCTCTCTCTCTCTCGCTTCAGCCATATTCGTAAAGTGTGTGGAATACGTAATGTTTGCTTTAATTAAATTAGTAAAACAAAGTGAAATAAAGGCACTTTAAATCATATAAAGCCTTAAATCTGATTTAAAAACCATTTTAGGTAAGAAGAGTCCTCAAAGCTACTTGAAACCACCAATTTGCAACAAGAAATGCATATGAAAAAAAATCACCTGGCATTTATAAAAAAACTAATTCGAAATTTCAAAATATTTTCAAGTTTTTTTTTCATACTTTTTTTAGGAAACTTAATTTTTTTTAAATTAAAATTATGATAATTTTGGTTAAAAATAGTATATCAGTATATACTGATTATTTTGCGCATTTTATCCTAGTACTGAAATATTTACAATTATCACATTTAGAGTTCAGAGACGTCAAGAAATGCAATAATAAAATTATTATTATTATTATTATTATTATTATTATTATTATTTTAAGAATATATCAGATGGAATTTTACGAAATGAAGGAGAAATAAAAAAAAATTCGCTATATTAATTCACGTGATTATATCTGTCAATTCATAAATAAGAGGGGACACAGTGGAGCCTTTGAAAAGATAGGAGACACAGTGGAACATAGGGAAAGATAGGAGACAGTGGAGAATACGGAAAGATAGGAGACAGTGGAACATAGGAAAGAGAGTACATAGTGGAGGGAGGACACAGGATGAGTACTTGAGAGTATTTTAGGTGGGAAAGATAGATATCAGAGGACTTGAAAAGTCCACACAGACACTGTCTGCTGAGGAAGAAAAACTATCTACTTCTATCTAAATTAAGTACTGTCGTGTATTATATAGATGTTTTGAGACGAAGATATAAAGCAGAGAGGGTTGATGAGAGGGAGGGGAGAATAATAAAACTCATGGTGATAGAAGGAAGGTATACACATAAACAAAAATCCTAACACATGGAGTATTTTGCCAGCTGTCTTCCTAGGCTCTTTTACTGCTTCCAGACAGACGCAACAATTACGCTGATGAAGGTATTCCGTGACTCTTGTTTGTAGCGCTCTCAGCTCACATACTGACCGTCCCTGGTTCGATCCTCAGTACGAGTGAAAACGTTCTACATGTTTCCTCACACATGTTGCCTCTCTTCACCTAGCAGTAAGTTTAGGTACCTGGGTGTTAGTCGACTGTTGCAGGTGGCATCCCACAAGGTGCTTGTCTACACTATGCTGAGTCTTTAAAATAAACCGAGGTAAAATAATAACACTTAGCTTGTAAATTACAATGTAAAAAAGAATAAAGAGAATGGGAGGGTTATAGAGAGTGTAGATAGAAGGGGGAGAATATAGAGGCAAGCGGTAGGCTTAGCGTGTATTACCATCATTTTCCACAGAGTTTTCGGCGCATATTTTGCAGCTTTTACACGGACCCGCTGTATAAACGGCATTTTTCGCCCTCACACAAACAGATTTTGACACTTTTATCGAGATTTGCTGTATAAACGTTTTATTTTTTCCCCACACAGCCAACAGATTTTTTTAAAGTTTTTATGGGCTTTTAAATGATAAGGTATTCTTCCCACGGCCGCAAGCGGCAATTTATTAATTTGTTGGGCGACTCTGTAATACACCCCTTAGTGGGGAGCCTTGATGCTGTTGTGAGGGCTCTTGATTTATATATATATATATATATATATATATATATATATATATATATATATATATATATATATATATTTTTTTTTTTTATTAACACATCGGCCGATTCCCACCAAGGCAGGGTGGCCCGAAAAGAAAAACTTTCATCATCATTCACTCCATCACTGTCTTGCCAGAAGGGTGCTTTACACTACAGTTATAAAACTGCAACATTTACACCCTCCTTCAGAGTGCCGGCACTGTACTTCCCATCTCCAGAACTCAAGTCCGGCCTGCCGGTTTCCCTGAATCCCTTCATAAATGTTACTTTGCTCACACTCCAACAGCACGTCAAGTATTAAAAACCATATGCCTCCCTTCACTCCTATCAAATACGCTCACACATGCTTGCTGGAAATCCAAGCCCCTCGCACACAAAACTTCCTTTACCCCCTCCCTCCAACCTTTCCTAGGCCGACCCCTACCCCGCCTTCCCTCCACTACAGATTTATACACTCTCGAAGTCACTCTGTCTCGTTCCATTCTCTCTACATGTCCAAACCACCTCAACAACCCCTCCTCATATAATATATATATATATATATATATATATATTATTACCCCTTCAGTGTATATACTCTTGGTGTATACACATCGAGATAAATACATCACAAAGGATATATACGTTTGTAATGTTGTAATGTTTAAAGTGAATTTAATATTTTATCATTATTTTGAAAGGCTATAATTTTGAAGTATCGTAGAATAATGTATATTTCTAAACGATTTAGTGACCACTGCTGCTACAGCGACACACGCCTTTGTCGCTGCTGGTCCTACTACTTCTGTTGTTGCTGTTGCCACTGTTAAACAGTGACTTAAAGCTTTTGTTAGTTACCTTGGCACATAACTCTACACTCATTCAGCTTCAAATTTTCCACACTTGTGTACGGTAAGAAGAACAACATTTCTGGAAGAGTTAGCATGTTGAGGAGCCCTATGAGCAAAGTTATTGAACTCATTCTCAGCACACTGGATGGTTTAGATAACTTGCAAAATCCTCAGTAGGGAACCTTGATGCGATCAAAAACAGTTGACAAAAAAAAATCGACGACGGTGGAGAGTGAAACTCCAATGTTTAGACGCAGATTCCACCATTTTGTGTGATATTTTTATCCCCGTTAAATGACGTTAACTAAATTTCAGTTTATCTCTACTAATCAGTTTCAGTATTTAATGACTGGCGCATCTTAAACAAAAACAAACAAAACTGTATTTCTTTCTGCAATATTACAAAATACAGTTTACATGTAATAAAGTACTGGTAAGCACAATAAGCCACTAACATGTAGTGTATTTCTGGCCCAGGATGGTGTCCATTAAGTTCTCTTTGTCTGCAGGAAAATTTGTTGATATAGTAAAATAGTACAAAAAACTTATAATTGTTTGAATTCATGCCATAACTGGAGAATGACTCATCCGATGGTCTTCAAATTTCCGCCACTGGTGTGATTTCCTCAACACAGGTTCACGCTGCTACTGGCTGCCCTAAGTTTCAATTTGTAAGTTTTAGTGAATAAATAGTGATATTAATTTGTATTCAATGACTTCTTCTTTTAATTGGTTTCAAAATATTATTGATGATTCATTCTCTACGAAGATAATAACTCATAAGTTTACTCTTAGTCTGAGTCTACAAATTTGAAATTTTACTGAAATTGTTAAAAAAAAAAATACTTGGAATAATCGAAATCAAATCAACTACTGGAGAATACCCTTTCTGATCGGCTTCAAACTTTTACCATTGGTGTGCTTTATTAAAACCAACCTTGCGTTTGGTGTGTCAATTAAAATTTGCTAATTTTATTGAGTAAATTGTTTTTCCATGGGAATAACTAAAGAATGCCTCTTCCGATCGGCTTCAACCCCTTTTATGTTGGTGTATCTTAATTTGGGGTATTTTTGTACCGATTTTGGGTTGTGTGTGCGACAATTTGCCACTTTTTGTCATCTTTTTCCAAATGATTTTTTACAAAATCGAACTCAAATACTTTTCTTACAGGATTGTAGAGAATTTTAAATAGAATGCAAACGAGAAAACT
This sequence comes from Cherax destructor, assembly GCA_009830355.1. Classification (NCBI taxonomy): domain Eukaryota; kingdom Metazoa; phylum Arthropoda; class Malacostraca; order Decapoda; family Parastacidae; genus Cherax; species Cherax destructor. The sequence goes on along the minus strand of WNWK01000338.1, from coordinate 522,246 downwards.
GGAAAAAATAAAAATTACTTTTTTTTTTTTTTTTTTTTTGAGTTTTTATGTTTAACGAGGAGAGACATTGCTTATTTTCGAGTATCTCAGCAACATTTTTATTGACTTTCTCACAATTCTTTTTATTACTCAACGCCTTAATCAACTTAGAATTTTCAACGCTGGGGCAACGTATGTTGGTTAAGATTCATGGGAGTATTTCCATGCGTGGGTCACTATGCGTGGGTCACTATGAGTGGGTCACTATGCGTGGTTCACCATGCGTGGGTCACTATGAGTGGTCACCATGCGTGGGTCACCTATGCGTGGGTCACCATAAGGAAGTGGACTTAAGTTCCCACTTGCTTGAATCGAATTTTAATATCTTCTATTGTACAAGCGCTATATGTCCCCTACGGTTTTAGCGTTTTTCTCTGATTAAAATGTAACAATTCTGAAGGGCATCAGAGTCTTCAATGCCTGATGCAGCGTATGAACTGGATGGGACGTTTCATGGGTTCAGGACTGGATGGGACGTTTCATGGGTTCAGGACTGGATGGGACGTTTCATGGGTTCAGAACTGGATGGGAAGTTTCATGGGTTCAGGACTGGATGGGACGTTTCATGGTTTCAGAACTGGATGGGACGTTTCATGGGTTCAGGACTGGATGGGACGTTTCATGGGTTCAGGACTGGATAGGACGTTTCATGGGTTCAGGACTGGATGGGACGTTTCATGGGTTCAGGACTGGATGGGACGTTTCATGGGTTCAGAACTGGATGGGACGTTTCATGGTTTCAGAACTGGATGGGACGTTTCATGGGTTCAGAACTGGATGGGACGTTTCATGGGTTCAGGACTGGATGGGACGTTTCATGGGTTCAGAACTGGATGGGACGTTTCATGGGTTCAGGACTGGATGGGACGTTTCATGGGTTCAGGACTGGATGGGACGTTTCATGGGTTCAGGCTGTATAGGCACAAATTTAGTTTAATTCCGGGCAATAACTGGAAAACGCATCTTCTGGTCGGCTTTAAACTTTTAGTGTTGATGTGTTTTCCTCAAAGGAAAGAATCTCTTGATATTTCATTGTTTAAATTTTCATGTTCCAATATTATAATCAAATTGATTTCTGTGAAATAATTTGGAATGTTTCTTCTGATCAGAAATAAGTTAAATCAACTTAATATACTTTTGTGTCTATAACATCTGTTACCTCAAGAACATTGTTGACAACTTGTACGTTGTGCACACTAATCTTAAAGCTTATTTACTTACTGTACTTTTCGTAAAAGCTGGTCAATGTTACTTAGAAAAAGTTTGGATTGATTTTAGCCTGTGTAGGTCCCAATTTCCTTTTGTGGAAGAAACTGAAAAAAAAATGAAATACTGCCTTTCAAGCTTAATGTATTTGTGTATTTTAGGATATTGGTCTCTTTGAAAGATACGAATTAGATATGCCCTTGAGTATGTCCTATTTTACCATTTTATAAAGAAATTTGGATGTTAGTTTCCATGTGATGACTTGGGAATGCTTCATCTGAATCCCTTACAATATTCAAAGCTAATATTTAATTGTATAATTAAATTATGCCTCACTTTGCACTATTCCAATCGCGTACGTTAAGGCACAGGGGGCTGGGTTTGTGGCATACAGGGACAGCTTTCTCAGATCGCGCAGCGACCGAAACACATCTAGTTGCTGCTGTCGTTACTGCTTGTACCTCGACAACTGACTGGAATACTGTTGCTTTATTTGCAATCAACACGTCAAACATTCCTACCGACGCAGCTGACACCTGACAACACATCTGACACCAACATTCGCACCAACACACCTGGCACCTACAACACCCCCACCAACACACACCTGACTACCTCGCCAGGTCTACAAAATCATAATGAGCCGTCACTCTCTAAAAAACATACATTTTTTGGGGGGCGTTTGGGGAAAATGTTTTTTGAGTTTTGGCTATACTGTGGTGGGTGTAAACATGAGACGAGTTGCTCAAATGTGACTAAACTGTGTCTGTTGTTGACTGTTGCCAGCGTTAGTCTTATGTCATTATTACCGTTGTTGTCCTTATTTTTATCATTATATATATATATATTATATATATATATATATATATATATATATATATATATATATATATATATATATATGTGTGTGTGAGTGCGCGCGCGCGCGTGTGTGTGTGTGTGTGTGTGTGTCGTGCCGAATAGATAAAAATTGGTCAATTAGCAAGAACTCATTTAAAATTAAGTCCTTTCTAAAAAAATTCTTATACGTTTAAAGATATATTCTTTTTATTTATGTTAATGTAAACATTAATAATTTTACACCAAAAGAACTTTAGAAAACTTACCTAACCTTATTATAACAAGCGCAATTTAATTTAGCCTAATCCAACTAAATATATTTTAGATAAGTTTACAATAATTTAATAAACAAACACAATGAATTATATTTTTTTCGTTAGGTTCAGAATGATTTTTGCGAAATTACTGCATAAAAATGTTTTCGCTTGCCTTATTCGACAAGAAGAGAGCTGCTATTTGAGCCAAAATTGCAAGTTTTACCTATTCGGCACTATATATATATATATATATATATATATATATATATATATATATATAATGTTTGTGTGTGTGTGTATTTTTATTTTATATAGAGAGGCCAGTGACCGCGGGTGAGAGAACCACCACCAGAAGATTACTGACGCGGTACCAAGCACACTGGACCTGCCATGGGTTTAAAAGTAATGCACGGTTTTTACAGTCATATATTGCCATCAGCCGGCCACACTCTGGTCAGCTGTACTGGTTATTTCATCAACCACCCGACACATACTGCCAGCCAGCCTCTCGTTATAAAAATGTGCGCTTTTAAACCACACTCATGACAGGACGTCGGCATGCCAACACTGTCTTCACTGGCAAACCTGGCCTTTCCAACTTTACGTAAATCGTTTATATACGCACGTTGTTCACGAGGAAAGGTTACTACCATATGAAGGTCTTCAGTAAACCGTGCTTTAAACACTGTTCATCTCAGTGTTTTGTATACACTTGTATACATCAGTATAAATGCAATAAAATACGACATTACGTAAGAGAGAAACAAGCAGTATGGAAACTTTATTATTAAATAATATTCGGCTCGAACACCAAGCCAAACATTATTGAAAACACTGATTGAATCTATGTTTGAATTAAATTCTGTCGGGATTGAGTCCCGGAAGGTGGAGCAGTACTGCAGCTGGTGATGGAACTGTCTTAGTAAGGGATATTATCGCCTTAATATCGAAGTCATAATACCCAAAACCCGCAATCAATAGAAACCTTATGAAGATGTTTCGGTCCGTCCTGGAATACTGTCAAGACACAGTTGTGACCTGACAATGGCTCAGGACTGACCGAAACGGCGTCATAAAGTTCCTCTTCAAAATGCGGAGTTTCAGTGAATTGTTGCAATCACTGTATTGTTGCTTTATATTCTTCGTAACATAACTTCTAGAGTATCCGTGCTGGGTATCCGTGCTGGGTATCCGTCCTCCGTTAAAAAAATCTAAATCCTGTATATGCTATGGACAGATCTTTAACACGTGACAGCAATTACGGACACTTAACTTCTAATCCTTACAGGCCCCGTGGCATGGCTGGCAAAGCTCTCTCTTAACACGCGGAGGGCCCGGGTTCGATTCCCGGCGGGGTAGAAACATTTCGACACTTTTTCCATAATACACCTGTTGTTCTGTTCACCTAGCAAGTAAGTACCTGGGTGTTAGTCGACTGGTGTAGGTCGCATCCTGGGGGACAAGATTGAGGACCCCAATGGAAATAAGACACAGTCTCTCGATGACGCACTGCCTTTCTTGCGTTATCCTGGGTGGCTAACCCTCCGGGGTTAAAAGTCCGAACAAAATCTTATGGATAACCATGTCAAATGTCTGTCCCAGCGTGTTAAAAATAACAAATCTCTACACGTCACAACTTTACAGGTTGCCTAATGACTCTCAAGAGGTGGCAGCAGTGCCTCCAAACTTCTTACTGATGGCAGTATTGAAGAACAAGTACTCCTTACAATTTTTTTATTGGACAACGTTGCGTTCTACACAGAGCGAAACGTCTCTGTTTGTTCTGAGTGTAAAGTGTCTTCTATGTAGAGACTGTTGGGGAGGTGAGAGGGGACTCTAAGAGACATGGTTACCTTCACCAGAGCAAGTGTACCGCCCAGTGTGAACACTAAGAGACCTGGTTACCTTCACCAGAGGAAGTGTACCGCCCAGTGTGAACACTAAGAGACCTGGTTACCTTCACCAGAGCAAGTGTACCGCCCAGTGTGAACACTAAGAGACCTGGTTACCTTCACCAGAGGAAGTGTACCGCCCAGTGTGAACACTAAGAGACCTGGTTACCTTCACCAGAGCAAGTGTACCGCCCAGTGTGAACACTAAGAGACCTGGTTACCTTCACCAGAGCAAGTGTACCGCCCAGTGTGAACACTAAGAGACCTGGTTACCTTCACCAGAGCAAGTGTACCGCCCAGTGTGAACACTAAGAGACCTGGTTACCTTCACCAGAGCAAGTGTACCGCCCAGTGTGAACACTAAGAGACCTGGTTACCTTCACCAGAGCAAGTGTACCGCCCAGTGTGAACACTAACAACGATAAATGTTTCTGCTAACCTGTTCATTTGATTTGACTGATGGCTTCCTTAGTTTCTATCGGTCATGACTTGATAAGGGTCCAGGACAAATCGAAAGACTGCCTAAAGATTGATCTCCAGTTCGTGGGTTAGTTATGAAACAATGTCACAAACATTTCAGCCTTCAACACAAAGCTCATATTACTGACAGTATACAATAGCGACACATTTCCAACACTTGGGTATTTGTATTGCCCAAAATTTCGCCTGTACATGTTTGAGGGAAGGACCAACTCCCAGTGGAAATAAATCACTTTGCATTTTTGCCAAGACACCCAGCGGCCAGATAAGCGATTCCTATTTGTTTACGTATTTGCTGTTAAATGCACGCATATGTAAATTTGTGTACTTACCGTAACACAATATGAGAAAAAAATATTTTCTGTGAACGAGGAACGTTCTGAAATTGACGCTGTAAAATGAGTAAGAGAACGATGAGCTGTGCTGTAGCAAGTGTGCTGTGATACACATCATGCTGTATCACAACCCCCACCACCACCACTTTAATTTCTGGGTAAATTAACCCCTCCCTGTGTTATGGAATATGCTAAATCTAATGGTCATAATCATAACCATAATTTTTAAAGGGGGCGGACCGGTAAGCCAGTGGAAGGCCTCTGTCAGATGACCAAAAGCTCCAGATGACTAAGACCCGCGTCACGAAACAACTGTTCTGTTTCGTGACAAACCTTAACCTAACCTAGGTTTTGGTGCCAATATTTAACTGTCATGTTAAGTAGGGTGGCAGCACTGCTGGTCTACCCTTATTCCTTTATAAATCTAATATGCCTTTATTTGGGCCACGTTTCACTCATAAACTTTAAAAACTTTATTTCTACCTACTTCTACTTAGTGCAAAACGTTGTCCATACACCTGACGAGATTACACCCTTCCGACCCAGCCTATATGCATCGAAAAAGGGAGCTTGGAACAAAATAAACACAGCTGAAGAGTTTGAATTGTATTTTCCTTCAAGTATCAACAGTTATTACACTATATACAGCAATAGGTAATGTAAGTGCACGCCACGGTAAGCCAAGGCAGCAGATAGAAGCCAAGGGACAGAGATAACACCGTGCTACAACCAGCAGAATGGATATGACAAGGGTGAAAAGTGAGTGGTAACCACATCACCTTCACAATTGCACGACCCACATTATGATTGGCTGAACCTAGATTCTGATCTGACGATGGGGTCTCATTAGATCGTCAGACCCATAGCATCTGGTTCGCTGGTTGGTTTGGTAGCCTTTTATGAGGGTGTGTACATGCGCCGAATAAAGGTTACGCACTCTTTGCATGCCACAAAGGCTAAGGACCAGGGAGTACCCGCAGCCCATCATCATAATCAAAGTCAGTATATTACTGTAGCTTAAACAGTCAAATGTGTGACTGTGACACGCTGCAAAAAGCTTTATCACCTTGATGTATAACTGTATTTACTGGCGTCTTGGCATGTTATAATTGATACATTTTTGCTAGTACACGACTATCTAACCTGACGTAAATAATGTAAACTGACAATTGAAGAAATTCATTTAAGTAGGACAAGTTGCCTACCGAATACATCAGCTACACAGCACAAGAACTGTAACAGGTGAGAGGCTCGATCTCAGTACAGTCTTCAGGAACTTCAGTAGAGAATATTTTCAGGTCTGTGTACACCATTTCCGACCCATCTCAGAATATGCAGCACCAGCGTGCAGTCTCCCTGCGATAAGGCTCAATCAAGCGTCAACTTTTACGAGTCTTTTCACGTTACTAATTTACTGATATTTTTAATTGATTCTGGTTATTTTAACTTGGTATGATAGTTTTTATGTTTCGTATATATGTCAGTAGTGGTACTGAACCCCCTATGTAATATACTTGTGTAGTATATCGTATGTAGTACCAGCTATGTTATAATTATGATCCCTAGCTACCTGTGACGTCACGAGTCCCGCGCATGTGTGCGCTGTGCCTCAGGCATCTTCCCCATTCGAAGACAGGCCTAAGTCCGAACAGGTACTGCTGGGTTACTTCCCCTCGCAGACACTGTTAATATACCAGTTACCAACCATCTCGTGTGTTTCACTACCACCGTAATTATCTCCTAGAACCCACTCGATATATATGTTCGTTGTTTTTGTTGTGAGTTGTATCTTTGCATTTATTGACGTGTATATTTTTTTAGGCTTGCAAGCTCTTAGACGCTTGGAAAGGCCCAAAAGTTTGCTATCAGACTAGTTTCAGGAGCGTACACGATGTTGGACCGAAACATCGTGCTATGTTTCTCTCTCCTATGTGCGGGTAATTTGTGTATTGTTCCAGTCACGATATTGAGCCTTTTTGTTATTTATGCATAAGGAATTGGGCTGGGTGTCCCAGTATATACCTAAGAACATGGGCAGGGTACACTGAAGTGCACTGGAAGGGTATGCGTACGGACATGGGCAAGGTACACTTACGAACACTCACAACGTGACTGGAGGTGGCTACGCAGGCGCGGGTATTCACAGCCTCATTATAACTCATGAATAATGGATCTCATTATAGTAGTTCATTATTCAAGCCCTAATTAATCCTCAAACCGTCAGTCTTGGAAGCCGGGTGAAAAAGTGTCCAGAAAATGGGATAATGTACCCGGGGCGTGGAACAACACCTAATAAAGATGAATAATTGGCAGAGAACAGAGAAAAGAAGGCAATAAGGGGAGAAAAGAGGCCAATAACCAACTTTCCGAGTGTCAAGTCTTGTTTTGAAGGGTACTTGAGACGGGGCCCAGATGGGGACCAGGAGATAGAGTCCAGCAAGTGGTGAGGGGGAGAAGTGTAGTGGTGGTGGTGGAGGTAGTTTTGGTGATAACTGTGGAGCCAGTAAGTTACTAAATGAAATTTGTAAAAAAATTCAACTGGGTTGGGCGAGTGTATGGCGAGTGTATGGCGAGTGGACAGAGAGGGCTGTGTCGAATGAGGATGGGGGGGCTAGGTGATTAGGGTTGTTGATTGGGGGCTGTTAGGTCACGGAGGGGCTGCGTTTGGAGAGACTGACATGGGATGTGGGTGGGGTGGGGTACGGACATGAGGTGTTGGGTGTGTGGTACGGACATGGGATGTGTGGGTGGGGGTTTAGCTTGGCCCCCTCCTCTCCTCGTGCTCAACTAAATAAGTTCATTACCTAAGTTACTGTAATCGTGGCAGCTTGCAAATCTAAAACTCACAAAGTTTTAAATTGGATTTCATTCACGATTTGGTCGAGCTCCAACGCTGTGGGATCACCTGTTGTGGGATCACCTGTTGTGGGATCACCTGCTGTGGGATCACCTGTTGTGGGATCACCTGTTGTGGGATCACCTGTTGTGGGATCACCTGTTGTGGGATCACCTGTTGTGGGATCACCTGTTGTGGGATCACCTGTTGTGGGATCACCTGTTGTGTTGTGGGATCACCTGCTGTGTTGTGGGATCACCTGCTGTGTTGTGGGATCACCTGTTGTGGGATCACCTGCTGTGTTGTGGGATCATCTGCTGTGTTGTGGGATCACCACAACCTGGCCATGCCCAAGAGAAGCCTCTCAGATGTGGCCTCCACCACACACTGGTTATGCCCAGGAGAAGCCTCTCAGAGGTGTGGCCTCCACCACACCCTGGTTATGCCCAGGAGAAGCCTCTCAGTTGTGGCTTCCACCACTCCCTGGTTATGCTCAGGAGAAGCCTCTCAAGGGATGTGGCCTCCACCACACCCTGGTTATGCCCAGGAGAAGCTTCTCAGAGGTGTGGCCTCCACCACACCCTGGTTATGCCCAGGAAAAGCCTCTCAGAGGTGTGGCCTCCACCACACCCTGGTTATGCCCATGAGAAGCCTCTCAGAGGTGTGGCCTCCACCACACCCTGGTTATGCCCATGAGAAGCCTCTCAGAGGTGTGGCCTCCACCACACCCTGGTTATGCCCATGAGAAGCCTCTCAGAGGTGTGGCCTCCACCACACTCTGGTTATGCCCAGGAGAAGCCTCTCAGAGGCGTGGCTTCCACAACACCCTGGTTATGCCCTGGAGAAGCCTCTCAAGAGATGTGGCCTCCACCACACCCTGGTTATGCCCAGTAGAAGCCTCTCAGAGGCGTGGCTTCCACAACACCCTGGTTATGCCCTGAAGAAGCCTCTCAAGAGATGTGGCCTCCACCACACCCTGGTTATGCCCAGGAGAAGCCTCTCAGAGGTGTGGCTTCCACCACACTCTGGTTATGCCCAGGAGAAGCCTCTCAGAGGTGTGGCTTCCACCACACTCTGGTTATGCCCAGGAGAAGCCTCTCAGAGGTGTGGCTTCCACCACACTCTGGTTATGCCCAGGAGAAGCCTCTCAGAGGCTACCTGGTTACCTCTGATTCTCCCTGACTCTGCCTTCACAATCTTATAAAAATAGCTATGAGCCCTCGGTTCACTACACTAATTTTCAATATCTGATATTTTATATTTTATTTTAGAATGATCATGCAGCGACTTGTAGAATGGGAGACAGATTTAATCCATGGAAAAGAAAGGTAGCTTTCTGGATTAAGAGCCCTTCACTGGCATCAAGGTACCTTCTTCAAAGGATGAATTTCTAAGTCCTTCCCTATAAACACGTAAATCAAACTACGAAGAGGCTTCAGTAATATTCGCGACACTTGTGATAATACCGTGGCTACGAAACAACAAAAATATTCATATGTGCACGATAATCACTTGTAGCGCGAGAATGGGGTGAATACTAGAGTACCATGTTAGTACCACTGCAGGGATTACTTTCTTTGAGACTAGATGCCATCAACACTCCTTATCAATTTCTTTGAGTAGACAAGACATTTCCATACACTTCTCATCAGTTCCTGTTAGAGTAGACACGATCATACACTCATCATCAGTTCCTGTTAGAGTAGACACGATCATACACTCCTCATTAGTTCCTGTTAGAGTAGACACGATCATACACTCCTCATTAGTTCCTGTTAGAGTAGACACGATCATACACTCCTCATCAGTTCCTGTTAGAGTAGACACGATCATACACTCCTCATTAGTTCCTGTTAGAGTAGACACGATCATACACTCCTCATTAGTTCCTGTTAGAGTAGACACGATCATACACTCCTCATCAGTTCCTGTTAGAGTAGACACGATCATACACTCCTCATTAGTTCCTGTTAGAGTAGACACGATCATACACTCCTCATCAGTTCCTGTTAGAGTAGACACGATCATACACTCCTCATCAGTTCCTGTTAGAGTAGACACGATCATACACTCCTCATTAGTTCCTGTTAGAGTAGACACGATCATACACTCCTCATTAGTTCCTGTTAGAGTAGACACGGTCATACACTCCTCATTAGTTCCTGTTAGAGTAGACACGGTCATACACTCCTCATCAGTTCCTGTTAGAGTAGACACGGTCATACACTCCTCATTAGTTCCTGTTAGAGTAGACACGATCATACACTCCTCATCAGTTCCTGTTAGAGTAGACACGATCATACACTCCTCATTAGTTCCTGTTAGAGTAGACACGATCATACACTCCTCATCAGTTCCTGTTAGAGTAGACACGATCATACACTCCTCATCAGTTCCTGTTAGAGTAGACACGATCATACACTCCTCATTAGTTCCTGTTAGAGTAGACACGATCATACACTCCTCATTAGTTCCTGTTAGAGTAGACACGATCATACACTCCTCATCAGTTCCTGTTAGAGTAGACACGGTCATACACTCCTCATTAGTTCCTGTTAGAGTAGACACGGTCATACACTCCTCATCAGTTCCTGTTAGAGTAGACACGGTCATACACTCCTCATTAGTTCTTGTTAGAGTAGACACGATCATACATTCCTCATTAGTTCCTGTTAGAGTAGACACGATCATACACTCCTCATTAGTTCCTGTTAGAGTAGACACGATCATACACTCCTCATCAGTTCCTGTTAGAGTAGACACGATCATACACTCTACATTAGTTCCTGTTAGAGTGGACACGGTCATACACTCTTCATTAGTTCCTGATAGAGTAGACACGATCATACACTCCTCATTAGTTCCTGTTAGAGTAGACACGGTCATACACTCCTCATTAGTTCCTGTTAGAGTAGACACGATCATACACTCCTCATCAGTTCCTGTTAGAGTAGACACGATCATACACTCCTCATTAGTTCCTGTTAGAGTAGACACGATCATACACTCCTCATCTGTTCCTGTTAGAGTAGACACGATCATACACTCCTCATTAGTTCCTGTTAGAGTAGACACGATCATACACTCCTCATTAGTTCCTGTTAGAGTAGACACGATCATACATTCCTCATTAGTTCCTGTTAGAGTAGACACGGTCATACACTCTTCATTAGTTCCTGTTAGAGTAGACACGATCATACACTCCTCATTAGTTCCTGTTAGAGTAGACACGGTCATACACTCCTCATTAGTTCCTGTTAGAGTAGACACGATCATACACTCCTCATTAGTTCCTGTTAGAGTAGACAGGGTCATACACTCCTCATTAGTTCCTGTTAGAGTAGACACGATCACACACTCCTCATCAGTTCCTGTTAGAGTAGACACGATCATACACTCCTCATTAGTTCCTGTTAGAGTAGACACGATCATACACTCCTCATCTGTTCCCGTTAGAGTAGACACGGTCATACACTCCTCATTAGTTCCTGTTAGAGTAGACACGATCATACACTCCTCATCAGTTCCTGTTAGAGTAGACACGATCATACACTCCTCATCTGTTCCTGTTAGAGTAGACACGATCATACACTCCTCATCTGTTCCTGTTAGAGTAGACACGGTCATACTCTCCTCATCAACACAATATACATCCTACTTTGGTACTCTGATGGACACCATTTTCATGTATTGATCTGAACACACTTGGCGAGGTGCTCAAAAGTTTGGTGCACTCCTCGCCAGTTCCCAAAACTCTGGCGAAGTGTCCAACAAAGTCTGGATCAGTCTGTCGCCCCAGTCTGCTAGGTCCCTTTATACCACTCAAACTTTCTCTTATTTAAGCATAATAAAAAAGCTTAAAAGTGTTGTATTTCAAATAGAATTCATAAACTGTTTACTGGACTATACATTCGTAAAACTCTTAAGGTAATAGTTAATAGTACGCGTTTACAACAAGAATAATATGAGTATAGAAGAGTGTGGCACCAACTGGATGAGGTTGACCTCACCCTCCACACCACAAGAGTGTGGCACCAACTGGATAAGGTTGACCTCACCCTCCACACCACAAGAGTGTGGCACCAACTGGATGAGGTTGACCTCACCCTCCACACCACAAGAGTGTGGCACCAACTGGATAAGGGTGACCTCACCCTCCACACCACAAGAGTGTGGCACCAACTGGATAAGGTTGACCTCACCCTCCACACCACAAGAGTGTGGCACCAACTGGATAAGGTTGACCTCACCCTCCACACCATAAGTGTGGCACTAACTGGATGAGGTTGACCTCACCCTCCACACCATAAGTGTGGCACTAACTGGATGAGGTTGACCTCACCCTCCACACCATAAGTGTGGCACCAACCGGATGAGGCTGACCTCACCCTCCAAACCACAAGAGTGTGGCACCAACTGGATAAGGTTGACCTCACCCTCCACACCACAAGAGTGTGGCACCAACTGGATAAGGTTGACCTCACCCTCCACACCACAAGAGTGTGGCACCAACTGGATAAGGTTGACCTCACCCTCCACACCACAAGAGTGTGGCACCAACTGGATGAGGTTGACCTCACCCTCCACACCACAAGAGTGTGGCACCAACTGGATGAGGTTGACCTCACCCTCCACACCACAAGTGTGGCAGCAACTGGATGAGGTTGACCTCACCCTCCACACCACAAGAGTGTGGCACCAACTGGATGAGGTTGACCTCACCCTCCACACCACAAGAGTGTGCCAGCAACTGGATGAGGTGACCTCACCCTCCACACCACAAGAGTGTGGCACCAACTGGATGAGGTTGACCTCACCCTCCACACCACAAGAGTGTGGCACCAACTGGATGAGGTTGACCTCCCTCCACACCACAAGAGTGTGGCACCAACTGGATGAGGTTGACCTCACCCTCCACACCACAAGAGTGTGGCACCAACTGGATGAGGTTGACCTCACCCTCCACACAAGAGTGTGGCACCAACTGGATGAGGTTGACCTCACCCTCCACACCACAAGAGTGTGGCACCAACTGGATGAGGTTGACCTCACCCTCCACACCACAAGAGTGTGGCACCAACTGGATGAGGTTGACCTCACCCTCCACACCACAAGTGTGGCACCAACTGGATGAGGTTGACCTCACCCTCCACACCACAAGAGTGTGGCACCAACTGGATGAGGTTGACCTCACCCTCCACACCACAAGAGTGTGGCACCAACTGGATGAGGTTGACCTCACCCTCCACACCACAAGAGTGTGGCACCAACTGGATGAGGTTGACCTCACCCTCCACACCACAAGAGTGTGGCAGCAACTGGATGAGGGTGACCTCACCCTCCACACCACAAGTGTGGCACCAACTGGATGAGGTTGACCTCACCCTCCACACCACAAGAGTGTGGCACCAACTGGATGAGGTTGACCTCACCCTCCACACCACAAGAGTGTGGCACCAACTGGATGAGGTTGACTCACCCTCCACACCACAAGAGTGTGGCACCAACTGGATGAGGTTGACCTCACCCTCCACACCACAAGAGTGTGGCACCAACTGGATGAGGTTGACCTCACCCTCCACACCACAAGAGTGTGGCACCAACTGGATGAGGTTGACTCACCCTCCACACCACAAGAGTGTGGCACCAACTGGATGAGGTTGACCTCACCCTCCACACCACAAGAGTGTGGCACCAACTGGATGAGGTTGACTCACCCTCCACACCACAAGAGTGTGGCACCAACTGGATGAGGTTGACCTCACCCTCCACACCACAAGAGTGTGGCACCAACTGGATGAGGGTGACCTCACCCTCCACACCACAAGAGTGTGGCACCAACTGGATGAGGTTGACCTCACCCTCCACACCACAAGAGTGTGGCACCAACTGGATGAGGTTGACCTCACCCTCCACACCACAAGAGTGTGGCACCAACTGGATGAGGTTGACCTCACCCTCCACACCACAAGAGTGTGGCACCAACTGGATGAGGTTGACCTCACCCTCCACACCACCACAAACACTTAAAAAAATGAAAATGTGAAAACTTATGCCCTGACATGCACAGTATGGCTTTAATACAAAAATATTTTTTATATTAAAGCCTGTCCATTTTCCACTTATACATTAACAACTGTTCATTGCAAATATATATACATACGTGTGTGTGTGTGTGTGTGTGTGTGTGTGTGTGTGTGTGTGTGTGTCTGTGTGTGTGTGTGTGTGTGTGTGTGTGTGTGTGTGTGTGTGAGGGGAAAGGCAGGATTTGATGAAATAAGTTACCAGAAGCCTGGTGCTCCGGGGTATGAGGATACACCGGCTAGCTTAGGCTAGGCGCTCATACTTATTCTGGGGTCTGGCTGAGGCGAAAGTACTGTGTACGGTACTGAGGTTATGTATTAATATATGTATGATATATATATCGTACCGAATAGGTAAAACCGGTCAATTAGCAAGAACTCATTTAAAATTAAGTCCTTTCTGAAATTTTCTCTTATACATTTAAAGATATATTTTTTCAATTATGTTAATATAAAAATTAATGATTTTGTACCAAAAGAACCTTAGAAAACTTACCTAACCTTATTATAACAAGCGCAATTTAATTTAGCCTAATCCAACTAAATATATTTTATATAAGTTTACAATAATTTAATAATAAACAAACAATGAAATATATGTTTTTCTTTAGATTTTTTCGTTGTGAAATTATTACATACACAAATTTTCGCTTGCCCTATTCGGCAAGAAGTGCGTTGTTATTTAAGCCAAAATCGCAAGTTTAACTTATTCGGCACGACATACGTATATTGTAATGAAGCATAGTCCCACATGAATCTGAATCTTCTTGTAAGATACACCAGCTTTCAAAGTTTGAAGCCGATCATAAGAGGCATTCACCAGTTACCACAATAATCACAATTATTTGAATTGTTAGAAAACTGGCAAAGCTTACCCTACACAGCCTAAAATTATTATGAATCTTCCTTTTGGTTTAAGGAATCGCCTACTAAATTTTAAATCTATTCAAGAGAGGCACGGAAAAAAATCCTCGTATTTTACATAAAATTGGCAAATTGGTTCCTATACATAGTAATGAGAATCCAAACTTAAATAAGCAAGTTACAGCGATGAAACCTGGAAGACGATCACAAGAGTCGTTCCCCCGTAAACCGTCCAAGAAAGGGAAAAAAATAAGTAAAAATTCCGACAATCACGATATCCCATATCTGAGGATAATAATAATAATAATAATAATAATAATAATAATAATAATAATAATAATAATAATGCGTGAAAGTTGGGTATCTTTATTATGGAGACGTTTTTACACTAGACTTCTTCAGTCCAGTATGTTGGGTATAGCCCCGACTTTCTTTTCCTTCCTCTATAATTCTTTCCTCTTCCCCATCTATTCTTCAGCTATTCCCACCCCTAGTGGGTCCTAACCTGTGAGTCCCTTTTGTTGAGTTTAGTACAAAAGTGATTATTAAATAGCCACGTGTTGCAGGCGTCATACTTACCTACTTGTCGGTATTGTATACCAATATTTCTTTTCATCATAAGAAAATTATTATTATCACAAGGAAGCGCTGAAAAAAGGCATACAGTGCCTATGGAATGCGAGGCAATCAAGTTTGATCTGAGGCAAGGGAAGGGTATCTGCAGTTGCTTCAGCAACATCTCCCAGGTGACCATAATGCGTAGCGTCCTCCCTGACACCTGACCCACCATCACAACTGCGAAGTGAAGGGGACGTCTTTTTGAATATATCTTACCGACTGACTGTTGGGACATCCTTCAAAAGAGATTTTCCCGAGCGCAATATTTCTTGATTTACGGTGAAAATGTCTTGCGATATGTACAAGATGGCTGAGGTGATCATCTGTCAAGGCTGATGGAAGAATGTAGCTTTACGGAACTTTTGTATGCGGTGGGAAGCCGACCAGAGAGTTTAACGTGAATTTACGTAAGTACAGCTGAAGGTCACCCGTCAGCACCAGTACCACCACCGACAGGACTGCAGTAGCACCACCGGCAGCAGCGCCTCTACAGCATGAGCATTACCAATGCCAGCAGAAACTGCATCATCACCATCAGTTGCAGCACCACCAGCAGCAGCAGCAGCAGCAGCAGAACCACCATCAACAGAGGCATCAACCTCAGCAGCATCACCAGAACCATCATCAATAGCAGCAACACCGTCGGCAGCAGCACCATCAGCATCAGAACCACCTTCAATAGGAGCATCGCTACCAGCAGCAGCTGCAGCACCACCAACAGCAGAGATAGGTGTGAACACTGGCCAAGTTCAAAGAGAAAGTCAACTTTGAAGCTTGCTAACTAACTCATTACGAGGAACGTGTGCGTCGCTGGAGACGGAGTGTACTACTTGTTGAAGTCTCCCCCAATACTCCCACACCCCCGTCCCCAACGCCATTAACTCCCCCCCCCCTCCACCAACACACCCAATCACCCATCGGGGGAGGTGGGCGCCAGTGCGCCACACTTACTAACGTCCGCTTCAACAACTGCCAACTAACTCGACCAACTAACTTCGTTGCACAAGTTTTTCTATACAGATCTATACACCTTCGACCAACTCTCAGTCCTCTTAGCCACATTGATTCTTCGTCATTACTCCTGCAATTGGTGCCTTCAACCACGTCAACAACCCGACCATTCCCTCCCTAGCCATTCCATTCCACTTCCCCACCATCTTCCTTACCTAAAGCACTGTCGTCACTCCACAGGATGGAGTTGATGCCAGTAGTGTGCCAATTATTTGGGTTGAAATATACTATATTTGTAGCATGTTCCTTCACATGACGAGTGACGCTGCACAATAAACTCTACCCTCGGGGCAAAATCTTGATCACTTCCCTTTTCTACAGCTTCGTTACCTACCTCACTTGCTTCACTCCTGTCCTGCCTTCGTCAGGAACGGGTTGATAACCTATGGCATGGCTTCCATTATCCTCTCTTCGATCCCTCTATCACTTTACAATGTTCTGCCTTCGTCAGTAGTGTGTCGTACTCTATAGTCTGACTTCCATTCTCTTCTTGTCGTTTCTTTTCTCACTTGACCATGTCCTGCTTTTGTCAGTAGTGTTATAAACATGGCTATTACTTTCGTCTCCACCGTATAAACTCATGCAGCACAAGGATGTGATTAGGACAATCGATCGTTCTCCAGACCACTACTTGCATGTCGTATATCACGCTTAAGTTTAGTTATTCCAGGCTGTAGGCAAAATGTGCAGCGTCTACACTTACCTAAATGTGCCTACCTATTTATGATTGTTGGCGTCGAGTCTCAGCTCCTGGCTGATAGGTTCACTTCCTCCTAGCCTCCTGGGACCGTCCTATGACCGGTTTAAAGAGTTAATCTCTTTTCGCAGCTCCGCCTCCGCTTTTCTGCTGATTGCCTGTTCAACCAGGGTGTTGCTTTTGGCAGTCCGTTGAACAACATAGCCTGGTTCATCTGGAACTTGGCGAAAATAGTGGTCCAGTTTCCTCTTGAAAACTGCTGAACCTGTTCCGGCAATATTCCTGATACCTGCTGGTAGCAGGTTCAAGAAATCTTAGGTAACAAATTTGGTCCGGTGTTCTCTTACTGTGCACACAGTGCTCCTACTTTTCACTGGATCTAATTTACACTTCCTTCCATATCTTTCGCTTTAGTACATGGTTAAAGCAGTGTGTACATTTGGGACAAGGGCTTCAAACATCTTCCATGTACACATTATCAGGTATCTCTCCTACGCTGCTGAGAGACGAGTGGAAGTTCTGTGAGGTGTTCCCGGTAGTTCAAATGCTTTCTTGGCTCTATGGAGGCAAAAATTAATCTGTTGTGTTCTCCTTCTATGCTTTTCTCATGTCTCGAACGGAGATGGCAACGCCGAAAAAGCACACATGATTTGAAATGTGATATTAATGTCATTTTTTCACTTGTCTTCAAAGTTCTCATTATCCACCCAGTCATTTTTCTGACTTAGACGGCTTTCTTAAAGCTATTACGTAATGTCGTCAGATTTAGTTCCTCAAGTCTCTCCTCATAAGTGAGTCTTCTCAACTTCGGGACTAATTTGTTGCAGATCTCAGCACTGTCTCCAGTTTGTTGGCATGTTATCTCCCTTATCTATGGCAGATGACCCTTTACAAAAAAAAAAAAAATATGTTTACGGGGAAAGAGCCGTCACCCAGCATTATTAGCTTTTAGCCTTTGAGCCTTATCATATATTTTCTTAACTGTGCATTCAGTTCTCTCCATCGCTTCATCATCCACTTCTCTCCACTTCCCCACGACCGAGATCAAAAAATACTTCCTAACATCCCTGTATCTCAATTTTTTTTTACCTTTGTTTAATGCCCCCTAGCAGTCATCGCATTTAAGACACTTTCAGTGTTGCAAGGCTCAGTCTGTTTTCATAGTTTGAACACCTTAGCTCTTGAACTAGTTTGGTTTCAAATCTTTGGACCTTTTAAAAGTCTCTGAACTAGCTTGATCACTCTTGAGTGTCAATAGTGATGGTGCTCTACGAAGGAAAGCTTGAAATATACTGTATGTAGAAGCATATTAGATATTTTATCGAGGTTACTGAAAGTTAATGCTAGATTGGCTTGTCTCACAGACTGCCATGTATCCCCCACCTACACCCCTCCACTGGTCTCTCCACCTGCACTTTCAACGTATCTCCTACTTATCCTCACTTACACTACCCTCATCTCCCACATACTCTTCCACTTATCCCCACCTATATCAGTAATGTCATAATTATTTATAGGCCATGTATTATAAACGTGATAAGTAGTATGAGGGTTGGTAGAAGGGTGTATCCTGTGATTCCTTTACATTCGCATTCCTCCACACCTCTATGTGGGAGTAGTTCAGTTGCAGAAGTAAGATCTCGGCTTGGCAAATGAAGATATTGCTATCTATTAAAGTACACCCAAAGCACAACGACATCTCCTTCCGGTCCTTTACATACTCCCACTCTACCCACAACACCTACACTCACAAACACACTCCCACTCTACCCACAACACCTACACTCACAAACACATTCCCACTCTACCCACAACATCTACACTCACACACACACACTCCCACTCTACCCACAACACCTACACTCACACACACACTCCCACTCTGCCCATAACACCTACACTCACAAACACACACTCCCACTCTACCCACAACATCCTACCACATCACAAACACTACACTCCACTCCTCACCCACAACACCTACACTCACAGACACACTACCACTCTACCCACAACACCTGCACTCACAGACACACACTACCACTCTACCCACAACACCTACACTCACACAAACACACTCCCACTCTGCCCACAACACCTACACTCAAAGACACACACTCCCACTCTGCCCACAACACCTACACTCACAAACACACACTCCACTCTGCCCACAACACCTAAAACTCCAGCCAAACACACACTCCCACTCTGCCCACAACACCTACACTCACAACACACACTCCCACTCTACCCACAACACCTACACTCAAAACACACTCTCCCACAACACTCCCACAACACTCCTCCCACACATCACACTCACACACAACTCCCACTCTACCCACAACACCTACACTCACAAACACACACTCCCACTCTACCCACAACATCTACACTCACAAACACATACTCCCACTCTACCCACAACATCTACACTCTCAAACACACACTCCCACTCTACCCACAACACCTACACTCACAAACACACACTCCCACTCTACCCACAACATCTACACTCACAAACACACACTCCCACTCTACCCACAACACCTACACTCACAAACACACACTCCCACTCTACCCACAACATCTACACTCACAAACACACACTCCCACTCTACCCACAACACCTACACTCACAAACACACACTCCCACTCTACCCACAACACTACACTCACAAACACACACTCCCACTCTACCCACAACACCTACACTCACAAACACACACTCCCAATCTGACACACAACACCTACACTCACAAACACACACTCCCACTCTACCCACAACTACTCCCACACAACACTACTCACAAACACACACTCCCACTCTACCCACAACACCTACACTCACAAACACACTCCCTCTACCCACAACACCTACACTCACAAACACACATCCACTCTCCCACAACACTACACTCACAACACACTCCCACTCTCCCAAACACTACACTCCAAACACACACTCCACTCTACCCACAACACCTACACTCACAAACACACACTCCCACTCTACCCACAACACTATCCTACACTCACAACACACACACTCCCACTCTACCCACAACACCTACACTCACAAACACACACTCCCACTCTACCCACAACACCTACACTCCAACACAACACCCCCACCACTCCACACTCTTACCCACAACACCTACACTCACAAACACACACTCCCACTCTACCCACAACACCTACACTCACAAACACACACTCCCACTCTACCCACAACATCTACACTCACAAACACTGTTGTAACCTTCATTAATTGTGGCTTCCGCCACTTTCATCTTCTCCCAAAATATAAACAAAAGAAATTACTTGGTTAAATAATTTCATTAAGTATTGCAAGTCATAATTCAAGAAAATTACACAAGCATTTCTAACTTTTCTTTAATAATAATAATTAAATATTATTTTATAAGCATTCCTAATATTTTTTATAATAAGTATCATAGTACCTGACACCGTACTTCCTGACTTCCCAATACAACACTAACTCTTGATTACATTATAATGTAATACTGCCACCTCTACTACTTCCACTACTACTGCTGCCGCGACTACTGCTGCCACTACCACTTTACTGATACCACTGCCAATATACATACTACTGCACTACCACTACTACTGCTACAACAATTACAACTACAGTACTATTCAGACTGCTTCTAAACAGCCTCAAGTGCTGGAGTATTTTTGGATACTGGTTTCTGCTGCGATAAATACAGCCTCTTCTGATTATCTATTAAGTTATCACAGCTGGTGTATCTTAAAGGAAAGTTTAAATTGGTTCTGAGCTGTGTAGATGCCAGTTTGCTATTGTTAAAGAAATAGGGATATTAATTTCCATGGGATAATTTGTAAATGTTATTCTGATTGCTTTCAAATCCTTAATGTTGGTATTTAAGTGCAATGGAGTTATGCCGCCCTATGGAGGTAGAGAGGGCTAGGCTTATGGAATACTGGGATGCCTTTCTCGAATCACTGAGGTGGAGAGGACTGGGCTTAATTAAGGAATATAGGCTAACTTTCTTGGATCGCGCAGATATCGAAATACATCATTATTATTATTTATTGCTAGTGTTATATATTCGTGGCGCAGGGACGCAGCAGTATTCGACCCATGGTACACCACTCTCTCCCGCTCCATCAGTAACCATACCCACACAGTAATCATAACCAGTAGATTACTACAGACATGAGTATTGGACGAGGGAATCCACCACATGCAACCCAATACTCGTGTGGGTCCCAGAATGGATCACTTGTGGATTTTTCAGCCAATCACCTGACTTCCACGCTACGACCAATCTGAAAGACTCCGTTGTACTGGGAATACACGAAGGATCAAACATGACGTATATATAGTATTGTAACTACGAACGAGTGGTATTTAATCAATAACAACACTGCGACTAGCCGGGAGATCGAACCCGTGTTGTTTCAGCTCGCCTTACGGTGAGCGAAAATTTAATGACGCTCTAACCCACGGGACCACACAATCATAAGTAACTTGCGATTTTGGCCTAAATAGCAACGCACTTCTTGCCGAATAGAACAAGCAGCGAAAATTTGTGTATGCAATAATTTCGCAAAAATCATTCTGAACCTAACGAAAAAAATAAATTTCATTGTTTGTTTAGTATTAAATTATTGTAAATTTATCTAAAATATATCTAGCTGGATTAGGCTAAACAAATTGCGCTTGTTATAACAAGGTTCGGTAAGTTTTCTAAGGTTCTTTTGGTACAAAATTATTAATTTTTACATTAACATAACTGAAACAAATATATCTTAAACGTATAAGAGAAAATTATATAAAGGACTTACTTTTAAATGAGTTCTTGCTAACCGACCAGTTTTACCTATTCGGACGACATATATAATTTCATCTTCACTTAGAAGAAATTTATGACGACGCTTCGGTCCGTCCTGGACCACTGTCAAGTCACAAGTGATCGAGGAAAAGAGAAGGCCAGAAGACAGGTCGGGAGGAGAGAGGCCTATGCTACACAGAACAGCATAGGCCGGGCAAGTCCATGGTAGTCCTGACGGAACCTCTATTCTCCCCCCCAACAATGGTAGTAATGATCGATTTCCTGTCAATACTGTGTCTGAGTTATCGACGTGCAGCCTCGTAACGACCCATGGCGCTCCCTCTTTCCTCGGTATGCTCGACCTTCTTCGTTAATTACACCACCCTCCATCAGTTCCGTGCTTCTTCCCCTTCATAGGAGTCCTTTGAAGCTGGTGAAGCCCTCTTTTTTTCCAAGGAACTTAAGATATCAATAAAAGTTTTGCAATGAGCATTGGACAGTAACATGTTGAATAATTAAAAAAATCCAAATGATCAGATATGGGAAGAGTGAAGATGACCATCTCACAGAACAGAAGAAACCTGTACAAGACTTGAGTATAATAATGCCAGATGACCTATGAATTAGAGAACACAATAAGGCAAATGCCGCTAGTGCCAGAACAATGACAGGGTGGATAATGATCATAGATTGCCTCTAAAGTACTACTTTATTGTGTACCCTAAGGTCTATGGTAGTACAAGAACAAGGATGTACAAAAGGTCTATGGTAGTACAAGAACAAGGATGTACAAAAGGTCTATGGTAGTACAAAACAAGGATGTACAAAAGGTCTATGGTAGTACAAGAACAAGGATGTACAAAAGGTCTATGGTAGACAGAACAGAATGTACAAAGGTCTATGGTAGTACAAGAACAAGAATGTACAAAAGGTCTATGGTAGTACAAGAACAAGGATGTACAAAAGGTCTATGGTAGTGCACGAACAAGGATGTACAAAACGCCTAGGAACCAGACCCCCCAAAAGTTAGCAATACACAGGGATAGATGCTTAAAACTATTATCATTTGTTACAAGTAAATTACGCATGTTTTATCAAAAGTCTGTTATCTTATTTTCATTAATGCGATATCTTGACATATCACTTAGGTTATACTGTCTGTCGCTATATTCCTCAATAAGTGGATAATGACACAAGTATTCAAGTTATCATACGGCTGACGATAATACTTTGCATTAAGTTTGATCGTCGTCTGTCAACATGTCAAACTGCAAATCCTGATCATGGCTGACTACATCAGCCTGTTTACACTGTTTACAAAGCAAGTTGCTCCGTAAATGTGCTTGCCTACGTTCATATTATGGCAGTGAGTCATAGGTCTACTGAGGCTTGTGTGTTCATGTGACTGGAACAATACACAAATAACCCGCACACACAAGAAACTTAGGACGACGTTTCGGTCCGACTTGGACCATTAACTAGTCAATGGTCCAAGCTGGACCGAAACGTCGCCATAAGGCTCTTTCTCCTGTGTGCAAGTTATTTGACATATTCACATTATTTACTTCTCGCCTACATACTTTGTTTACCTAATTTATCAGCTTTATAATATAATTCAGTGTTGTAATCTGTAATAACTCTTCATTAATTCCTTTCAGATGTTTTTTAAATATCTGTGCTTGACTTCTCGAATGTCATGTTAGTCATTATGAGAGTGAGGTGAGTTCAGTGATGATATAGAATCAATAATAATCAAGGAGTCAAACCCAACATAATCCTTATCTAAGAAGGTGGTAAAGAGAGCAGATGCAGCCCCTCTACCTTCCAAAACAAGAGAAATAACGCAAATGGTGACTATTCAACTCGCTTGTGCTCCCACGTCAGTTGTGTGTTAGGAGCTCTGTTCAGAGCAGGAGAGATAAGAGAGCTTGTAAATGTACAGAGATCGCTCACTACTCGCATAGAGACAATAAAACATTAAGTTACTGAAAACGCCTTATAGTACCGGAAATGTATTTTCTGGAATGAAGAAAGAGATAAATTTACTAGAATATACTAGAAGGCTTAAGAGGCGCCTCAGTTTCCCTGTCTCCTAATATCATGTTTATTTTTACCCTATAATCTACCTTGTCTATAATTACTATCGCATTTGCTTTGTCTGTTTAGTAAGGTGAAGTCCAGGATCTTTCCTTAATTCATGGTATAACTTAACAAATCTGTGTTGCAGAGGTCTGAGCTGCTCAGACCTCTGCAACAGGGGAGCTTGGGAATCAGTTTGGTAATGGACTATTGCTGGTCGCTGGTGCTGGACAACCATACTGAACACAAGTGAAAAAGCCTGTAAACTGTGATGTAAATATGTTCTATGACTGGAAATTTGTTATTTTTGTCATGCACATATACAATAATAAATTTACGCTAAGATAAGTTTTTGTCATGCATGCACCACACTTGATATCTGTGTATAATACCCATAATTGTTAGGTAACATATATCTTGTGGTTCTTCAACCTTAAATACCCAAAATATTGATCATAAGATTTCAAAAACCTTA
Source organism: Cherax destructor (assembly GCA_009830355.1). Taxonomy (NCBI): domain Eukaryota; kingdom Metazoa; phylum Arthropoda; class Malacostraca; order Decapoda; family Parastacidae; genus Cherax; species Cherax destructor. Next base: position 497,708 of record WNWK01000338.1, on the reverse strand, counting down.
AATGGAAGACAAAACAAGTTCAGATTCGTGATCAGCGCATCAATCTTTGCTTAAAACAACCAATTTGCTTTCTGAACTGGAAAAAAACTTTGGTTAGTGAATATATATACACACAAGTGTGGTTGGTATATTAAGGCAACACTGTCACTGGCCTCTCATACTGGCCCCATTACATAAAGAGGAGCTGTGTTGAGTCAACGATCCACTTTAACTTATTATAGTAGGTAGGTGGGCCTTTGAGTGGGGGGTCACAGATGGTTAGGTGGTTGGAGGGTGGCAGGCCACAGATGGTTGTATTTGGAGGGTGGCAGGCCAGAGGGAGGCTGTGGGTATTTGGACGGAGAATCAGATCAGAAATATGGTGATTGATAAGTGGGCGGCAGCCGGGCAGAGGGCAGCGAGTGGGTGAGAAGGCGGTGAGTGGGCAGCTGGCGGAGGATGGAAGACTAGTATTATTATAACTAGTTGAACGGGAAATAAAAAAAAGTTCATAAGCTTACCTTAATAATCATCATATTGATGAATAAGACACATGTGCAACACTGATGAAACGTTTCGCCTTCATCAGTGTAAGCGAAACGTTGCGTCAATGAAGATAACTAGTTTATCCCAATCCTTCTTAACATCCTTTCAGGATTTACTTCTCGTGGTTCTCATAAACCTTCTGAAGAACATCTTTCAACGTAAATATTACATCTAAAATATCTAATATGTACGTCAAAAGAAGAATTCTTAGAGATCTTACTCTGTTACAAATCTCAACGTGTTCATTGAGATTTGTAACAGAGTAAGATCATAAGCTTTGTAACAGAGTAAGATCATAAGCTTTGTAACAGAGTAAGCTTTGTAACAGAGTAAGATCATAAGCTTTGTAACAGAGTAAGATCCTAAGCTTTGTAACAGAGTAAGATCATAAAGTTTGTAACAGAGTAAGATCATAAGCTTTGTAACAGAGTAAGATCATAAGCTTTGTAACAGAGTAAGATCATAAGCTTTGTAACAAAGATCATAAAGTGTGTAACAGAGTAAGATCATAAAGTTTGTAACAGAGTAAGATCATAAAGTTTGCAACAGAAGAAGCACAAGAACTTCGAGTCAAAGAAGCACTCCACACCAAAGGGGGAACCAACAAGAAGTATGTGTCAGAAGAGCTGTATGACCCTTCTGGGTTTAACGCTTAGTTCTGATAATAAGTAGTAATAATAATAATAATAATAATTCTGAGGAAAGAGGGAGAAGAGGGGGGAGAGACAGACAAGAATAACTTTACACCCGGGATTCAAAGTAACTGTATCAAGCTCAAGAATGCCCAGGATGGGCTAAGGCACCCAAGACCTCCCTACTCTCACTACCCATGATTCATTAACGTCATTAACATTCTCGGGTATTGTATCCTGGCCTTACCTCGTCTTTTAAACGGTAATAGAGGAGCATCTTGCAGAGGTGGGGAGCGATGAAGAACCACAGAGTATAATAGAGGCTTTAGGCCGGCTTAAATACTACTAATGATGGGAAGGTATACAGGGCTGAGGTAAATGATTGCTGGTTCACCGTGAGGGAGGCTTAGCGCCTGCTACCAGCCAGGGGTATCCTTGTTAGTGGCTCTTGCTACCAGCCAGGGGTATGCTTGTTAGTGGCTCTTGCTACCAGCCAGGGGTATGCTTGTTAGTGGCTCTGCTACCAGCCAGGGATATGCTTGTTAGTTGGCTGTTACCAGCCAGGGTATGCTTGTTAGTGGCTCTGCTACCAGCCAGGGAGTATGCTTGTTAGTGGCTGTGCTACCAGCCAGGGGTATGCTTGTTAGTGGCTCTGCTACCAGCCAGGGGTATGCTTGTTAGTGGCTCTGCTACCAGCCAGGGATATGCTTGTTAGTTGGTCTGTTACCAGCCAGGGGTATGCTTGTTAGTGGCTGTGCTACCAGCCAGGGGTATGCTTGTTAGTGGCTCTGCTACCAGCGATGGATATGCTTGTTAGTTGGTCTGTTACCAGCCAGGGGTATCCTTGTTAGTGGCTCTTGCTACCAGCCAGGGGTATGCTTGTTAGTGGCTGTGCTACCAGCCAGGGGTATGCTTGTTAGTGGCTCTGCTACCAGCGATGGATATGCTTGTTAGTTGGTCTGTTACCAGCCAGGGGTATGCTTGTTAGTGGCTGTGCTACCAGCCAGGGGTATGCTTGTTAGTGGCTGTGCTACCAGCCAGGTATGCTTGTTAGTGGCTCTGCTACCAACCAGGGTATGCTTGTTAGTGGCTTTGCTACACACCAGGTTACTACTATGCATGTGCTACCACCAGGTCATGCTGAGTGGCGTGCTACCACCAGGGGTATCTGTTGATGGCTCTTCCTCACCCAATTACAACCCACGTCTCACAACACAACTCCACGTGTCACAACCCCACTCCACTCCATCTGTCACACAACGTTAATCCTCACATAACACTCAAACTCAAATCACAACCTCCACGTCCCACTAAGCACGTACACGCAGGCACGCACACACTCCCGGAGCATACTCCCCCTGCAACCACAACTGAGAGTCACACACCACACCATCCTCTCAGCACACACCCCCACTACCCACCTCCACACTCCACACACACAGCACCATTTACCACCACTACCACCGACACTTGGCCACGCGCACACCTCGACACAGCACGCCACCAACGAGCCACCCACCACTCTCCTCACACAACTTTAAGACTTTGGAGACTTCAATGACACCAGACTAGCAGCAGCCACGTTCGTAGCTAATAGTTATCAAAGTGTGTGTGTGTGTGTGTGTGTGTGTGTGTGTGTGTGTGTGTGTGTGTGGGTGTGTGTGTTTTGTGTGTGTGTGTGTGTGTGTTGTGTGTGTGTGTGTGTGTGTGTGTGTGTGGGTGTGTGTGTGTGTGTGTGTGTGTGTGTGTGTGTGTGTGTGTGTGTGTGTGTGTGTGTGTGTGTGTGTGTGTGTGTGTGTGTGTGTGTGTGTGTGTGTGTGTGTTGTACTCACCTATTTGTGGTTGCAGGGGTCGATTCATAGCTCCTGGCCCCGCCTCTTCACTGATTGCTACTAGGTCCTCTCTCTCCCTGCTCCATGAGCTTTATCAAACCTAGTCTTAAAACTATGTATGGTTCCTGCCTCCACTATGTCGCTTTCCAAGCTATTCCACTTCCTGACAACTCTATGACTGAAGAAATACTTCCTAACATCCCTTTGACTCATAGGAGTCTTCAACTTCCAATTGTGACCCCTTGTTTCTGTGTCCCCTCTCTGGAACATCTTGTCTCTGTCCACCTTATCTATTCCTCGCAGTATTTTATATGTCGTTATCATGTCTCCCCTAACCCTCCTGTCCTCTAGTGTCGTCAGGCCGATTTCCCTTAACCTTTCTTCGTAGGACAATCCCCTTAGCTCTGGGACTAGTCTTGTTGCAAACCTTTGCACTTTCTCTAATTTCTTGACGTGCTTGACCAGGTGTGGGTTCCAAACTGGTGCTGCATACTCCAGTATGGGCCTGACGTATATGGTATACAGAGTCTTGAATGATTCCTTAGTGAGGTATTGGAACGCTATTCTTAGGTTTGCCAGCCGCCCGTATGCTGCAGCAGTTATCTGATTGATGTGTGCCTCAGGAGATGTGCTCGGTATTATACTCACCCCAAGATCTTTTTCTTTGAGTGAGGTTTGCAGTCTTTGGCCACCTAGACTATACTCTGTCTGCGGTCTTCTTTGCCCTTCCCCGATATTCATGACTTTACATTTGGCAGGGTTAAATTCAAGGAGCCAGTTACTGGACCAGGCTTGCAGCCTGTCCAGGTCTCTTTGTAGTCCTGCCTGATCCTCGACTGATTTGATTCTTCTCATTAACTTCACATCATCTGCAAACAGGGACACTTCTGAGTCTATCCCTTCCGTTATGTCATTCACATATACCAAAAACAGTACAGGTCCTAGGACTGACCCTTGTGGAACTCCACTCGTCACAGGTGCCCACTCTGACATCTCGTCACGTACCATGACTCGTTGTTGCCTCCCTGTCAGATATTCTCTGATCCATTGCAGTGCTTTTCCTGTTACGTGTGCCTGATCCTCTAGCTTTTGCATTACCCTCTTGTGAGGAACTGTGTCGAACGCCTTCTTGCAGTCCAAAAAATGCAGTCTATCCACCCCTCTCTCGTGTCTTACTTCTGTTACCTTGTCATAAAACTCCAGTAGGTTTGTGACACAGGATTTTTCTTCCCTGAAACCGTGCTGGTTGTCGTTTATAAGCTTGTGTCTTTCTAGGTGCTCCACCACTCTCCTCCTGATGATCTTCTCCATGACTTTGCATACTATACACGTCAGTGACACAGGTCTGTAGTTTAATGCCTCGTGTCTGTCTCCTTTCTTAAAAATTGGGACTACATTTGCCATCTTCCACGCCTCAGGTAGTTGCCCAGTTTCAATGGATGTGTTGAAGATTTGTGTTAGTGGCACACACAACATCTCTGCTCCCTCTCTAAGGACCCACGGAGAAATGTTGTCTGGTCCCACCGCTTTTGAGGTATCGAGTTCACATAGCAGCTTCTTCACCTCCTCCTCGGTTGTGTGTATTTCATCCAGCACTTGTTGGTATACCTCCCTATTCTGAATTCCTGGAGTCCTACCTGTCTCCTGTGTAAATACTTCTTTAAATCTCATGTTGAGCTCCTCACATACCTCTTGGTCGTTTATTGTGAACTCCCCACCTTCCTTTCTCAGCCTGATTACCTGGTCCTTGACTGTTGTGTGTGTGTGTGTGTGTGTGTGTGTGTGTGTGTGTGTGTGTGTAAACCCAGCTGATCTAGTGTGGGCTTCATACTGGTGCTTCAGACTCGATGATAGCCATGACATACTTATAACGTACAACGTCTTAAATATTTCCTTTAATAACAGAAGAATGAACTGGGACTCGAACTATGGGCCTTGCGGGTAGTAGGCCTAGCGCTCTACCCATGATTCAAGTGCCCGTCCATTCTTCTGTTTATTTTTTGACAGTCGTTCATTAATGGAATACAATAAAAAAATATCAGCCACCATCATCAGAATTCATTTCTGGAACATTATATAACAGTATACAAAATACGTATTCAATGATCGTGAAGAAGCGATACAATAAGAAAAAGAACCACAAGGGGAGTTGAATGATAGCTCTAGGCCTTTCGTGTTACTATGAACACATCGAATGATTCGAGCAAAAACGTTCCCCTGAACGAATCTGCTTGGACAACTTCCTACTCATTTCTGCAACACTGCAAGCTCCTGATGCGTTGATTGCAACACGAAAGGCCTAGAACTATCATTCAGCTCTCCCTGTGGTTGTTTTGCACAATATACGTATGTTCTATATTGCATATTGTCTACTGTTACATGTTCAAGAAGTAAAACCTGATGATGGTCACTGATTTTCAACCGAAACACTGTATTCCACTACTTCAGCAAATATCCCAAGAAACTACAAATCTTTCTCGCCTTCTTGAAGGTTCTTACAGTAAACAACATAGCAAACACAGACAATGTTATACAGTTTGTGTGTGTGAGGTGTGATGGGTGGCGTCCTGGGTGTGGCACTGCTTTCTGATTACCAGAGAAGCTTCCTTCCCAGGTTATATCTTGTGCTTCCTCACCTTTCCTTCGTTACAATTCTCATTGCTTGCCAATAAGGTGAAGTTTTAATAAATCGGCTATGTATTGTGGCGTGTTGCTTAGTGTGTACTGTGACGTGTTGGTTAGTGTGTACTGTGACGTGTTGGTTAGTGTGTATTGTGGCGTGTTGCTTAGTGTGTACTGTGACGTGTTGGTTAGTGTGTACTGTGACGTGTTGGTTAGTGTGTATTGTGGCGTGTTGCTTAGTGTGTACTGTGACGTGTTGGTTAGTGTGTACTGTGACGTGTTGGTTAGTGTGTATTGTGGCGTGTTGCTTAGTGTGCACTGTGACGTGTTGGTTAGTGTGTATTGTGGCGTGTTGGTTAGGATGTGACGTGTTGTTAGTGTTATTGTGGCTGTTGGTTAGTGGAGACGTGTTGCTAGTGTGTATTGTGACGTGTTGGTTAGTGTGTATTGTGGCGTGTTGGTTAGTGTGTATTGTGGCGTGTTGCTTAGTGTGCACTGTGACGTGTTGGTTAGTGTGTATTGTGGCGTGTTGGTTAGTGTGTATTGTGGCGTGTTGCTTAGTGTGTATTGTGACGTGTTGGTTAGTGTGTATTGTGGCGTGTTGGTTAGTGTGTACTGTGACGTGTTGGTTAGTGTGTATTGTGGCGTGTTGGTTAGTGTGTATTGTGACGTGTTGCTTAGTGTGTATTGTGACGTGTTGGTTAGTGTGTATTGTGGCGTGTTGGTTAGTGTGTATTGTGACGTGTTGCTTAGTGTGTATTGTGACGTGTTGGTTAGTGTGTATTGTGGCGTGTTGGTTAGTGTGCACTGTGACGTGTTGGTTAGTGTGTATTGTGGCGTGTTGGTTAGTGTGTATTGTGGCGTGTTGCTTAGTGTGTACTGTGACGTGTTGGTTAGTGTGTATTGTGGCGTGTTGCTTAGTGTGTACTGTGACGTGTTGGTTAGTATGTATTGTGACGTGTTGGTTAGTGTGTATTGTGGCGTGTTGGTTAGTGTGTACTGTGACGTGTTGGTTAGTGTGTATTGTGGCGTGTTGCTTAGTGTGTACTGTGACGTGTTGGTTAGTGTGTATTGTGGCGTGTTGGTTAGTGTGTATTGTGACGTGTTGCTTAGTGTGTATTGTGACGTGTTGGTTAGTGTGTATTGTGGCGTGTTGGTTAGTGTGTACTGTGACGTGTTAGTTAGTGTGTATTGTGGCGTGTTGGTTAGTGTGTATTGTGACGTGTTGCTTAGTGTGTATGTGACGTTTTGGTTGTGTGTATTGTGGCGTGTTGGTTAGTGTGTATTGTGACGTGTTGGTTAGTGTGATTGTGCGTTGCTAGTGTGTACTGTGACGTGTTGGTTAGTGTGTATTGTGACGTGTTGGTTCGTGTGTATTGTGACGTGTTGGTTAGTGTGTATTGTGACGTGTTGGTTAGTGTGTATTGTGACGTGTTGGTTAGTGTGTATTGTGACGTGTTGGTTAGTGTGTATTGTGACGTGTTGGTTAGTGTGTATTGTGACGTGTTGGTTAGTGTGTATCGTGGTATGTTGGTATTCAAATGAAAAGTTAATAACAAGAATTAGATAAGAGAACAAAGTGGTTTAGGACCTGCCTAGTATGGGCCAACAGGCCTGCTGCAATGTTCCTCCTTTCTTATGTTCTTATGTTAAAAGCAAACACTAAGACACATTAGAAAACGTTTCGGTCCTGGGACCTTGATCAAGAAGTGATCAAGGGCCAATGGAAGACCTTATCTCAGACAGCCCATCAAGGTACAGTTCTCATAGATTGTAGCGACTGCCGCCACAGGAGTTAGAGATGTGGCTAGACACGAGGCGTTGAACACTTTCCTGGTAAATATACGTAGAGAACCCACTGAACACCTATAAAATAGCTATTGAAAAAAACTTCGAAGTAATACATTAGAACAAAATAATGCTCCCTCGCCAAGCCATGACGTCACGCGCTACCCCGCACATAGGCCGTAGCTAAGAGCCGTCTCAGTTTCCGACTAGGCTTAGAAGAGGGCAGACACACAGGCTGGGCTCCCACCACGCATATACGCCTCCAACCCATTCTACAAGAATAACAAGGCACAATACCGTGACTGGAACAATACACAAATAACCCACACCTAGGAGAGAGAAACTTAGGACGACGTTTCGATCCGATTTGGACCATTAACTTGTCTTCATTAAAAGTTTCACTCTCCTGTGTGCGGGTTGTGCACTCTCTACCAGATGACATCCAGAAGAAATAGAAAAAAATTATGAAAATATATACATATCACAAGTGCAACACACAACACACACACACACACACACACACACACACAGAGCATGTCCTACGAGGAGAGGTTAAGGGAAATCAACCTGACGACGCTGGAGGACAAGAGAGATTGGAGGATACGATTCTCCATACGAAAGCAAAGGACTTGGCAGACGGTGCAACGTACCCCCAGTGAAAAGTAGGGGCGCCACTGGTACATTAAGAGAAAACACAATAAGTGTCCGGGGCCCAAGACTGTTGAAAAGCCTCCCACCAGCCATAAGGGGCAGACAGATACCTAAAGTCAGTGCTAGCTTAGCCGGGCTGTGGTTCGTACGTTGGACTACGTGCAGCCAGCAGTAACAGCCTCGTTGATCAAGCCCTGATCCACCGGGAGGCCTGGTCACAGACCGGGCCGCGGGGACTTTGATCCCCGGAATGCCCTCCAGGTAAACTCCAGGTAGGTAGGTAGACATATAAAATACTGAGAGGAATCGACAAGGTGGACAGAGACAGGATGTTCCAGAGATGGAACACAGCAACAAGGGGTCACAATTGGAAGTTGAAGACTCAGATGAATCACAGAGACGTTAGGAAGTATTTCTTCAGTCACAGAGTTGTCAGGAAGTGGAATAGTCTGGGTAGTGATGTAGAGGCAGGATACATACATAGCTTTAAGAAGAGGTATGATAAAGCTCATGGAGCAAGAAAAGTGACCCAGTAGCGACCAGTGAAGAGGCGGGGCCAGGAGCTATGAATCGACCCATGCAACCACAACTAGGTGAGTACAACTAGGCGAGTACACACACACACACACACACGCACGCACGCAAACACACGCAAGCGGAAGATACAAGCGATACGCTAATTAGCGACTAGGGAAATATTAAATGCATTTAAAAAAAAGATCGTAAACAGCCCTCCCTCCCCCACCCGAGATAATGGTATCACCTATGGCATAATTAAAGAGCTTATTGAAGCCAAAGAACCTTTGTCCTGTGTGTTTAATTGATAATTTTTATCGGAAATATCCCTATAATGGAACTAGTCATCACCGTCCCTAAGAGATGAGCAAACCCAGTGTAAAGTGATTACCTGGCGTCTACCTGGAGGGTGTTCCGGGGGTCAACACCCCCTCGGCCCTGTCGTTGACCAGGCCTCCCGGTTACTGATAGCCGCACGTAGACCAACGAATTTTAAAAGAATATGCAAGATTTACTGCAATTTGATGATAGTAATGTTTGAAGGATGGTTATTGCAACATACGAGGCTAGAGTTAATATTGTGAATGGCACGCCAACTATTTTAAGCTGAAATTTACATTCTTTGTGGTGTTATGTTGACTGAGGATAAGTGGCTGTGTTATCAACTCGTCCCTCAAGGCAAAATTCTAATTTTTCTCCCGGCGACCCGCTCCAGGGGCCCCGGTTCGAGTTCCTGGCGAAGGGAAACATGAACTAGTTTCCCTGTATCCATACGGCCCACCTACGGTAGCAGTAAAATTAGACCCCTGGATGTCTTCAAGAAGGCGCTGGACAGGTACCCAAAGTCGGTACCTGATCAACCGGGCTGTGGTTTTCACGTCGGTTTACGTGCGGCCAGCAGCAACAGCCTGGTTGATCAGACTCTGATCCACCATGATACCTGGTCTCAGACAGGGCCGCGGGGGCGTTGACCCCCGAAACCCTCTCCAGGTATAGGCATTGTGTTAGCCGACTATTGTGGGTCGCACCCAGGGTAAACTGTGTTAGAAAACGTCTGTCTTGGTGGAATGTCAAATCCTGTGTTTAGAAAAAAAACATTGCAGTCCTGAGTAAGAATCTCCACTACCTACTGTAAGTATTCATGTATTATTTAAATGGTATACTTATACGTGGTGATGTAAACTTAAAAATATAGAATACCATAGCTATACAGTGGGGTTGTATTCAAGCCTGTCCAATAAACAGTACACTGCTCCCGCCAACCTACCTAGCAGTGAAAACAGTTACCTGCATTTAGATTTAGATTTTGCAGCCGATGCTGCTTGTTGTACACCCCATATCCATCTTGTGGATGATAGCACAGGAACATATGGATACACTAAAGGCCTAAGAACTAGTCCCCAAACGGGTTTACAGGAGTACATCTGGATTTATATCTACAGTTCACTTATCTGTTACAAGCAAATTTAGGAAATTTTCTTAATAGATCTGGTATCTTATTTTCATAAGTAAGATATCTTGACATATCACATAGGTTATTATACTGTCTTCCATGTTAGAAATCTCTAATCCTAATCCTACTGGAATGTTATATCCTGTGTAAAGAAACACAGTTCCTGTGTGTAAGAAACCCCAGTCCCTGCTGGAAGTATCCACGGTGTCCCGTGGAGTTGCAGGCAACGCTCTCGCTTCACACACCGTGGTTCGATCCCCGGCAAGGGTGAGAACATTGGGCATGTTTCCTTACACCAGTTGTCCCCGTTCACTTAGCAAGCAAGTACCTGGGGGACAAGATTTAAGGACCCCAATGGAAATAAGCCAGGCATTTGACAAATACGATCATGGAGTGATAGCGCACAAAATGAGGTCCATAGGCATTACGTAAAAGACTTGGGAATAATTATGTCATCTGACCTTTCTTTCAAAGTTCACGACAGCTAGGAGGATGACGGGGTGGGTATTGAGAACTTTCAAAACAAGGGAAATAATGCCGATGGTGACACTCTTCAAATAGCTAATGCTCTCTCATTTGGAATATTGCTCAGTGTCGACGGCCCTGTTCAAGGCAGGAGAAATACCAGAGTTTGAATAAATACAGAGATTGTTTACGGCCCATATAGAGCCAGTAAAGCATTTAAATTACTGGGAACGCCTTGAAGTCTTGAATATGTACTCACTGGAGCGGAGGAAAGAGAGGTACATGATATACACCCAATGAGGAGCAGGGGTGCGGTGGGGACAATAAGGGAACACTGTATCAACATTCGTGCCCCCCAGACAATTCAACATCTTACCAGAAGATATGAGAAACACGGCTGGAAACAAGTGTAGAAGTCTTCAAGAGAAAACTGGTCAAGTATCTTAGGGCCTCCAGCAGCAACAGCCTGGTTCATCAAACAAGCACCAGACGAGCCTGACCCATGGCCGGGCTCCGAGAGGACCTTTGATATACCTCGTCAAAGGTATATCAAAAGTCCTCGACTATGCACTGACTTTCTTGGGTTATCCTGTGTGACTAACCCTCCTCTGTTAAAAATCTGAACAAATCTCTTCTCTACCTAATGATTTCAAAGAGAAAGTCCCTTCCCTCTCCATCACCCAGTTCCTGTTTCCTCCCTGCTTACCCCTCTCTCCCACTTCCCCACCCATCTACCCTCCCACTACTCCTCCCGCTCTTCTCTTTCCAAATACCCCCTCCCTCCTTTCTCTCCCTACCTACCTCCCTCCTCACTTCTGCCACCACTAACTAGTAACAATGTCCACAGCTGATCTTGTATAACACGATAATTATACATCCACAGATGCTGTCAAAAATTAAACTTAAAATACGAGGCTGGTAATGTAAGATACAAGAGGAGGTTGGTAATGTAAGATACAAGAGGAGGTTGGTAATGTAAGATATAAGAGGAGGTTGGTAATGTAAGATACAAGAGGAGGTTGGTAATGTAAGATACAAGAGGAGGTTGGTAATGTAAGATACAAGAGGAGGTTGGTAATGTAAGATACAAGAGGAGGTTGGTAATGTAAGATACAAGAGGAGGTTGGTAATGTAAGATACAAGAGGAGGTTGGTAATGTAAGATACAAGAGGAGGTTGGTAATGTAAGATACAAGAGGAGGTTGGTAATGTAAGATACAAGAGGAGGTTGGTAATGTAAGATACAAGAGGAGGTTGGTAATGTAAGATACAAGAGGAGGTTGGTAATGTAAGATACAAGAGGAGGTTGGTAATGTAAGATAAAAGAGGAGGTTGGTAATGTAAGATACAAGAGGAGGTTGGTAATGTAAGATACAAGAGGAGGTTGGTAATGTAAGATACAAGAGGAGGTTGGTAATGTAAGATATAAGAGGAGGTTGGTAATGTAAGATATAAGAGGAGGTTGGTAATGTAAGATACAAGAAGAGGTTGGTAATGTAAGATACAAGAGGAGGTTGGTAATGTAAGATACAAGAGGAGGTTGGTAATGTAAGATACAAGAGGAGGTTGGTAATGTAAGATACAAGAGGAGGTTGGTAATGTAAGATACAAGAGGAGGTTGGTAATGTAAGATATAAGAGGAGGTTGGTAATGTAACATACAAGAGGAGGCTGGTAATGTAAGATACAAGAGGAGGTTGGTAATGTAACATACAAGAGGAGGTTGGTAATGTAAGATACAAGAGGAGGTTGGTAATGTAAGATACAAGAGGAGGTTGGTAATGTAAGATATAAGAGGAGGTTGGTAATGTAAGATACAAGAGGAGGTTGGTAATGTAAGATACAAGAGGAGGTTGGTAATGTAAGATATAAGAGGAGGTTGGTAATGTAACATACAAGAGTGGTAAATAAAGGTTGGTAATGTAAGATATAAGAGGAGGTTGGTAATGTAAGATACAAGAGGAGTTGTAATGTAAGATACAAGAGGAAGTTGGTAATGTAAGATACAAGAGGAGGTTGGTAATGTAAGATACAAGAGGAGTTGTAATGAGATACAAGAGAGGTTGGAATAAGATACAAGAGGAGGTTGGTAATGTAAGATACAAGAGGAGGTTGGTAATGTAAGATACAAGATGGAGTAAATAAAGGGTAATGTAAGAATCAAGAGAGAGGTTGGTAATGTAAGATACAAGAGGAGGTTGGTAATGTAAGATACAAGAGGAGGTTGGTAATGTAACATACAAGAGGAGGCTGGTAATGTAAGATACAAGAGGAGGTTGGTAATGTAAGATACAAGAGGAGGTTGGTAATGTAAGATACAAGAGGAGGTTGGTAATGTAAGATACAAGAGGAGGTTGGTAATGTAAGATACAAGAGGTTGGCTGGATAAAATGTAAGATACAAGAGGAGGTTGGTAATGTAAGATACAAGGAGGTTGGTAATGTAAGATACAATAGAGGCTGGTAATGTAAGATACAAGAGGAGGCTGGTAATGTAAGATACAAGAGGAGGTTGGTAATGTAAGATATAAGAGGAGGTTGGTAATGTAAGATACAAAGGAGGTTGAAATGTAAGATACAAGAGGAGGTTGGTAATGTAAGATACAAGAGGAGGCTGGTAATGTAAGATACACGAGGAGGCTGGTAATGTAAGATACAAGAGGAGGCTGGTAATGTAAGATACAAGAGGAGGCTGGTAATGTAAGATACAAGAGAAGGTTAGAAATGTAAGATACAAGAGGAGGCTGGTAATGTAAGATACAAGAGGAGGCTGGTAATGTAAGATGCAAGAGGAGGCTGGTAATGTAAGATACAAGAGGAGGTTGGTAATGTAAGATACAAGAGGAGGCTGGAAATGTAAGATACAAGAGGAGGCTGGTAATGTAAGATACAAGAGGAGGTTGATAATGTAAGATACAAGAGGAGGTTGGTAATGTAAGATACAAGAGGAGGCTGGTAATGTAAGATACAAGAGGAGGTTGGTAATGTAAGATATAAGAGGAGGTTGGTAATGTAAGATACAAGAGGAGGTTAGAAATGTAAGATACAAGAGGAGGTTGTAAGATCAAGAGGGGGTAATTGATACAAGAGGAGGTTGATAATGTAAGATACAAGAGGAGGTTGGTAATGTAAGATACAAGAGAAGGTTGGTAATGTAAGATGCAAGAGGAGGCTGGTAATGTAAGATACAAGAGGAGGTTGGTAATGTAAGATACAAGAGGAGGTTGGTAATGTGAGATACAAGAGGAGGCTGGTAATGTAAGATACAAGAGGAGGCTGGTAATGTAAGATACAAGAGGAGGCTGGTAATGTAAGATACAAGAGGAGGCTGGTAATGTAAGATACAAGAAGAGGCTGGTAATGTAAGATACAAGAGGAGGCTTGTAATGTAAGATACAAGAGGAGGCTGGTAATGTAAGATATAAGAGGACGTTAGTAATGTAAGATACAAGAGGAGGCTGGTAATGTAAGATACAAGAGGAGGCTGGTAATGTAAGATACAAGAGGATGCTGGTAATGTAAGATACAAGAGGAGGTTAGTAATGTAAGATACAAGAGGAGGCTGGTAATGTAAGATACAAGAGGAGGCTGGTAATGTAAGATACAAGAGGAGGCTGGTAATGTAAGATACAAGAGAGGTGGTAATGTAAGATACAAGAGGATGCTGGTAATGTAAGATACAAGAGGAGGTTGGTAATGTAAGATACAAGAGGAGGTTGGTAATGTAAGATACAAGAGGAGGTTGGTAATGTAAGATACAAGAGGAGGCTGGTAATGTAAGATACAAGAGGAGGTTGGTAATGTAAGATACAAGAGGAGGTTGGTAATGTAAGATACAAGAGGAGGTTGGTAATGTAAGATACAAGAGGAGGCTGGTAATGTAAGATACAAGAGGAGGTTGGTAATGTAAGATACAAGAGGAGGCTGGTAATGTAAGATACAAGAGGAGGTTGGTAATGTAAGATACAAGAGGAGGTTGGTAATGTAAGATACAAGAGGAGGCTGGTAATGTAAGATACAAGAGGAGGCTGGTAATGTAAGATGCAAGAGGAGGTTGGTAATGTAAGATACAAGAGGAGGTTGGTAATGTAAGATACAAGAGGAGGTTGATAATGTAAGATACAAGAGGAGGTTGGTAATGTAAGATACAAGAGAAGGTTGGTAATGTAAGATGCAAGAGGAGGCTGGTAATGTAAGATACAAGAGGAGGTTGGTAATGTAAGATACAAGAGGAGGTTGGTAATGTAAGATACAAGAGGAGGCTGGTAATGTAAAATGCACAAGAAGAGGCTGGTAATGTAAGCAAGAACAAACACAGAAGCAGTAAGACCTTGACAAAAACGGGAGATAATGAGAGGAGTTGAAAAAGCAAACAAAGGCAGCAAGGCGAGCGCCGGGACTCACAGTAAATATTCACACCTCGGCATTTATCACTGCACAAAAATGCTGGCTGGGCCTCAGGTGTGTACGTGTCACACCAACAATTCATTAATGCCTCCGCTAATTGGCAGGTGTAAACTAATCAATAAAAAATGGAAGCTCGCTCTTACAATTCTCTAGGTGCAACGCCACGCTGTTTTACCAAGCTCCTGCTCACCTCTACACCACCCCCCAACCAACACACTGGAGCCCACTTATGTGAACCTTTGCCACTAAGATTAGTACAGTCTGACACTTGTGAGTATCACTATCATAATTGTCATACACTGTGTGTGTCTAGATTTAAGTACGTAAATCAAATCGTCATTTTGAAATACAAAATCAAAGCTTTGTCTTGCATCAATTACCTTAGCAACGTAAAACAACTGGTTGTAAGATCAACATATCGTGTGCTCTCAAGACTTGCCTCTTAATAGCCTGACGTTGAAATCTCACTTAAAACCCTAACTATCGAATGACCTAATCGTTGTGATGTCTGTTACACAGTGGAGAGACTCTCCTGGGGTAAAACAAGGTTAGTACATGTTATGTTGTGGTGGGTCTGGTGGTGGTAAAAGCATCTTACTTCCATACACATAATCTATAGTGAAAATGTTGCATATTCACTGAACACCGTTGGGAGATGACCAGTTGGTCTCACACGCTCTTTAGATAATCTTTGGTTGGCATCGTGATCCTTAATCTGCAAGACCAACTCTGTATCCCAGCTGTTCTTGCTTGCTTTCTCTATCTCTCTCTCTCTCTCTCTCTCTCTCTCTCAATCACTTATCTAAACCATCACCCGCCATCAGTGCAGTAACGCAGCAGACAGTCACTTCCTTCGTATTCTATTAGTTACTCTTTAGGGTTAATCTTGATGCTTTACAAGTGAGGTTAGTAAATAGATGGCGATCTAGCCTGGGGTTGATGGTCACATAGGTAGCTACCAGGTGTGAGGTTGACCATCACATTATGCGAGGTAAGTGTTCACAGTTTCTTGCAGACAAAAGTGTAAACAAAGCTATATGTACACTCTAACCTGGGAAGCCAAGTGTAACTGACACTCCTTCACCTGCATCACAATGAGCCAGGTTCTACCAAGTGTTGTACACTTGTAACACGATGAACAAGGGTCATACAGGTGTCATTAACCCCTCTACACCTGCACCACAATGAACAAGTGTCCACTAGGTGTCCTACACTTGCACCACAATGAACAAGTGTCCAGCAGGTGTCCTACACCTACATCACAATGAACATGGGTCCATGAACATGAGTCCATCCTCAAAGTTCAACGTTCCTTTTCTAACGCGTTTGCCTGCGTCAGTTTTTGAACTAAGGCACAAACAAACACACTGGTTAGTCGAGGTTAGATAGCTGCAACCTGACACAAATCTCACTAGATCGGCTTCAAACTTTCACCGTTGGTGAGCTTAAAAAAAAAAAAGCTTGATGTTCACTTTGAACTGTGTAAATTTCAATTTACCAATTTTATTAAATTGTAAAGGCGAGGTCATTGTAAATTGTAAAGGCGAGGGCAGCATCTTCCAGAGAGGGTGACACCAGAGCCCAGTAATACGTGCGAAACAGCACGCTCGTTTTGCCCGCTCTGAGGACTGACTGCTGTTAGGATATTCTCATATGGGGAAAGTGCTAAATCCGTAGGGCTCCTTGGAAATGGGATATAATAAGGTTGAGGTTCTCATAAATGATGGGGTTATTATAATGGGTGTAATGGAGTTACTGTAATGGGTGAAATAGGGTTATAATTGGTGTAATGGGGTTATACTGGGTGAAATGGGGCTACAATGGATGTAATGGATTATAACTGAGGATCCCTTGATAGCAATAACATTCCCAACAGTGGCAATTTTATCTCAGTTTGATTTTCCTGGGTTATTCACACTGTGTTACCCACACGGATTTAACGCAGGCCAGAAATACGATTAAAACCCAACGGAGCGATATCGTAACTCCTCGCCAGCCACTCCACATGACTTACACGTCCTGCCAGTAACTAATAATTTATAATAATATTATTATATATAGGTTATTTTAATTTAGTCTGAATTACCGCCCCAGTGTATGCAAGTACCAATAATGTGGCAGTTGCAAATGTCTTCTTAACGAGTTTGCAATTTTGGTCTAAATCAATTATCATGCAATACCTGGGTGACCCACCTGTGACCTGTTTTAAAGGCTCTTCAGCCCTCTCAGCCCGGTCTGTGGCCACGCTCTCTTGTTGATCGCCTTGTCAACCAGGCTATTGGTGCTACCCACGGCCCTGATAGCCCTCAAAACTCAGCTGATCAGGTACCTGCAGGAGACAGTGGTCCACTACTGGCAAAGTTGGTAACTGCAATCCTCTTAGTGACGTTGTGCAATACCGTCAAGTTGATGATTAAGACACATGTGCAACACTTGCGTATCTTTATTGCCGAAAGTTTCGCCTACGCAGTAGACCTCTTCTGTCGAATACAAGCAAATATAACTTTATAGTCATAGAAGTAATTGTGAGGTGATCAGTCCCTCGGCGAGAGGCTCTGTATGTATGTATGTATGTATATATATATATATATATATATATATATATATATATATATATATATATATATATATATATATCGATCATTAACTGAAGAGGACCTCAGTCAGAGGCCGAAACATACAGCCCCTTTTCATTTTTTTTATGTATATCTAAGTGGGTTTCTCCGGGGTCATTGTCATCATCAGTGTGTGTGGACAACGTATACATACCGTTATTACCCTCATTATTATGTACAGTAAATAATTTGTCTTATTACGAGTGTTAATCATTTTTTTCTCTGTGATTACACAAGAGTGAATAATGGCAACTCACGCTCTTAAAGTAGCTATGATATTTCAGTGTTCTGGTCTTGTATGACAATTACTGGGTTGATGTGCAACCATGGCACGGTGTTGCAACCATGGCACGGTGTTGCCATCTGTTGACTGACAGTGTGCGTAGCTGCATGCGCTCTGGGCTCCGATGAATGTGCATTTTATATCGTATTATGCAAGTTTTCCTTGTATAAATAAAAAAAATATATAAAATAATATTTCACTAATTTATATACATTCCTTTAAAAATGGATCATGTCTTGTAAAACCTCCTTCACTGTTATAATCCAAAGATCACTGCAGTATGTTAGTGGTTCTGGGGATTATCTTCTCCAGGGCCCGGTCTCAGACCAGGCCTCTTAGGCTGGAAAGGAAATATTACAGGATTAAGAACTATTACGAAGCACATGGGAAAACAAAAATGCATGTGTATACTGAATGCAAGTGGAAGTTTGCAAGATTTATCTGTTATCTTACGTGTTAATGACAGAAAAGATCAGCAATCCTGACAGAGTGCAAAAAATTGATTCTGTTTCGCACTCATTTGGTAGGATGGTATTACCTGCCTGGAGGTTGCTGTGTACCAACCTACTGGTACTAGTAGCAAGTCAGTATTTGAGATAAGGAATGCTCCCGTCCTCAATTGTTTATATTTGAAACTTTAAAATAGTCTAGTAGCTACACAAGCAACAATGTACACTAAACTTGTGCTGAGGATGTTCAATGAACTGCCCTGGTACACGTCTCGTACGTGAACACGTGAATCTTAGTTAAGACTAGTTGATGATCTAGTTTTAATTCCAATATGTAGGCTTCGTGTGCATTGTTGCATAAATATATGTGACTGGTTTCAAGGGTTCTTCTACTCTTGGAGTCCGGCCTGTGGCCAGGCTGGCAGCAGTCAGCCGGGTTGTGTATGTCTACAACCCGGCTGATGTGGGGATACTTTTTGCAGGGAGTGTTCTAGTTTCCTATTACATTTCTACATTTGTTCCGGCAATATTTCTAATTATTTGCTGGTAGCAGACTGAAGAGTCTTGGACCACGGATGTTGACAGTGTTCTCTTATTGTTTCTATGTCGCCTCTACTTTTAACTGAGTTTATTTTACACTTTCCACATATCTCGCTACAGTCCCTTCCATATCTCTCACTACAGTCCTTCAAAGTATTTTCCGCTTATATACTATCAGTTATGTCTCCTGCGTTCCAGGTAGAACATTACAAGCACTTTAATGCATTCCCGGTAGTTATACAGGGTGTCCACAAAAACATTCCCTGATTTCAAACAGGTATAACATGTAACTTTGTAATAATCTTTCACAGTTAGTAGCTTCAGATGCAGGATTTCATTCAGTTTCATGTGGTATAGGGAAGCATTAAAGGCACTCAATGTGCGCCCCTCTGGGTGCCCGGCAAACATCGATGTGATAGTCCAGTTGGGTCCAGACGCTCTGCAGCATATCTGGTGTTATGCGAACTGCAAGTGGTCTGCGAGGTCACCGGACCTAACTGTTGGTGACGTCTTTCTTTGGGGGTACGTGAAGAGCACAGTTTACGTACCACCACTACCTGCAACCCTGGAGGAGCTGAAAATTTCGATATATATATATATATTATTCATTCGGGAGGTGGGGAAGAGCGTTAAACCTATAGGGATCATACGATACAGGTATAGCATGACCTATATCTCTCCTGACTTGAAGGGAGTTGGAAAAGGGTAAGTGGAATGAGGAAAAAGGAATAAGGGTAGCAGAAGGAATAAGTGACAGGTGTGCGGTAGAAAAGGTTACCAAGTCCAATAGATTATTATTATTATTATTATTCGTGGAAATCAGTAAAGCTTGAGGGGATCTCTGATCGGTGCTAGGTGTTTCACAACGCCCTGAATCAGCGTCTCTCCTGACCAAGTCTATCTAATAATTATGCACTGTATTGAGGTTAAACTCAACCACTTACCGCAGCGTCCACCACGACAGTAATTTGTTTAATAACAGTTCTCAACCACAGTGATTACAAATGTCCTTGTTTATATTCATGTTACAATGGGTTATACATGAGCTAAGACTACTAATTGCAATGTTGCATCATTCACAGACATTAATTAACACTTTTAATAACATGTCCAATGCTTGATAGATAGACTTTGTCAAGCTGAAGAATGAGACACTTGCGCAAAACATGGGTATCTTTATTCTTAAGACGTTTCGCCAACCAGTTCAGAGGTATTTGAAGGTGTTGAAACTAGAGATGGTAGGTAACGAGGTAAACTTCAATTGTCTCCCGTTTCGACACCTTGACAAAGTCACTGGTTGGCGAAACGTTTTCAGAATGGAAGATACCCAGGTGATGTACGTGTTTCATGATGTGAATGAATGGTTCAGAGAATGAGAGTTGTAAAATAGAACTTGACCTTGTATCTTTATAAAGATACAAGTGTTGGTTTTCTATGCAACCTCGGTTTCTGAACCATTCATTCACATCCTGTCTGACATGCAACATCTTGGTATCTTAATCAGGATTTCTTCGCTTCCTATTCCTTGGCACGACCTACTTCCACATTGAACAAATGTGACACCTCCTACAACTGCTGCACCTCCTGTCTAGTATATAGCTCCTCTGCTCTATGCTGTTATTCTATTCAAGATTGATGGACTGACAACATCTACTCAAGATTGAGGAGCCTACAACCTCACACTTGTCTTCAGATTCTCCTTTGTAGGACTGATGAAGCACTGTTGGCGAAACGTTTCCCAATAAGATACCAGTGTGATATGTAAACGTGTTTCATGATCTTGTGTCATGTAAGATAGGTCAGCATGTGATGAAAGTCGTAAAATTGTTGACCTTGATCATCATATCGAATGTGAAAATGATTTGGGAGCCCTGGTAAGCAGAAATCTAAAGCTTTATATCACACACGATAACTGGTACTGACAAATGAAGAGACATGTGCAGCGTTTCGCTCAACAGAAAGGTCCTCGTGAGCGAAACATATTCTAAGTAAAAGATCCATATACGATGCACAGATGTCTTAAACATCGACCCCTTTGATTTATATCAAGGAGTGGAAGTAACAGAAGTCCCAAGAATATACTACAGCCTTATAAATCATTAGTAAGACCGCATGTAGATTATGCAGAGCAGCTCTGGTCTCCATACTACAGAATGGATATAAATGTGTTTAAAGAATAAGAGAAAGATGACAAGAGTATAAGAAATCTTTCCTGCGACAGAATGAGAGTCCTGAACCGGCATTCTCTTGAAACCGTAGATATAATTGAATTATACAAGTGGAAGACAGGTATAAATAAAGGATATAAGTAGGGCGTTGAGTATATATAACCACCAAACAACGCGAAACAATGAATTTGGTTTGGACGAATTCAGATTAAGAAAGTATATATCCATATACTGGTTTGGCAATATAATATATGGTAGATGAGTGGAAGAAGCTGCTGGGAAGTCATTGAAGCCAGTACCGTAGGTGGCTTTAAAAATGCTCCATTTTTTTAACACAGAGGCAGGGTGACCCGAAAAAGAAGAAACATTTTCATCATCACTTACTCCATCACTATTTTAACAGAGGTGTGCTGATACTATGTTAAAAAAACAGCAACATATCTCCACCCCTCTTTAATGCTCCATATCTATACATAAAGTTTGTAAAAACGAACATGAAGCAATAAAGAAATGAAGAATGAATATTATTAAAGCAAGAATAAAGAAAAAGGCTTTAATTTGTAATCCTCCCTTTAAAAGGGAAGAAAGAACATTGCTACCGTCCATATTCATCTCCATTTAAATTGTAACCTTAATTTTTAAAGGGGGTGACAGGTAAGCCAGCAAAAAGCCTCGGTCAGACGACCAAAAGCTCCATTGGCGGGTCATAATATGACTGAAATCCGCGCCATGAAACTGACTTGTTTTAATTTTGTTCTTAATCTCCATTTTTTATATGTTGCTGGTTATGATTCGTAAAATAAGTTAGCACAAAAATGATTACTTTCCCAATTTGTTTCATGTCAAACCAGAGACTGACTGGACTACTAAGAAAGTTCTAGATCCTCTACAATGACTATCTTCCTCACTGCAACACACCTCAATGTTTGTGTTGACTACTCTCAGGCTGTCTGTTGACTCCTCTCAGGCTGTCTGTTGACTCCTCTCAGGCTGTCTGTTGACTCCTCTCAGGCTGCCTGTTGACTCCTCTCAGGCTGCCTGTTGACTCCTCTCAGGCTGCCTGTTGACTCCTCTCAGGCTGCTGTTGACTCCTCTCAGGCTGTCTGTCCTCTCAGGTGTCTGTTGACTCCTCTCAGGCTGTCTGTTGACTCCTCTCAGGCTGTCTGTTGACTCCTCTCAGGCTGTCTGTTGACTCCTCTCAGGCTGTCTGTTGACTCCTCTCAGGCTGTCTGTTGACTCCTCTCAGGCTGTCTGTTGACTCCTCTCAGGCTGTCTGTTGACTCCTCTCAGGCTGTCTGTTGACTCCTCTCAGGCTGTCTGTTGACTCCTCTCAGGCTGTCTGTTGACTCCTCTCAGGCTGTCTGTTGACTCCTCTCAGGCTGTCTGTTGACTCCTCTCAGGCTGTCTGTTGACTCCTCTCAGGCTGTCTGTTGACTCCTCTCAGGCTGTCTGTTGACTCCTCTCAGGCTGTCTGTTGACTCCTCTCAGGCTGTCTGTTGACTCCTCTCAGGCTGTCTGTTGACTCCTCTCAGGCTGTCTGTTGACTCCTCTCAGGCTGTCTGTTGACTCCTCTCAGGCTGTCTGTTGACTCCTCCAGGCTGTCTGTTGACTCCTCTCAGGCTGTCTGTTGACTCCTCCCAGGCTGTCTGTTGACTCCTCCCAGGCTGTCTGTTGACTCCTCCCAGGCTGTCTGTTGACTCCTCCCAGGCTGTCTGTTGACTCCTCCCAGGCTGTCTGTTGACTCCTCCCAGGCTGTCTGTTGACTCCTCCCAGGCTGTCTGTTGACTCCTCTCAGGCTGTCTGTTGACTCCTCTCAGGCTGTCTGTTGACTCCTCTCAGGCTGTCTGTTGACTCCTCTCAGGCTGTCTGTTGACTCCTCTCAGGCTGTCTGTTGACTCCTCTCAGGCTGTCTGTTGACTCCTCTCAGGCTGTCTGTTGACTCCTCTCAGGCTGTCTGTTGACTCCTCTCAGGCTGTCTGTTGACTCCTCTCAGGCTGTCTGTTGACTCCTCTCAGGCTGTCTGTTGACTCCTCCCAGGCTGTCTGTTGACTCCTCCCAGGCTGTCTGTTGACTCCTCTCAGGCTGTCTGTTGACTCCTCTCAGGCTGTCTGTTGACTCCTCCCAGGCTGTCTGTTGACTCCTCCCAGGCTGTCTGTTGACTCCTCTCAGGCTCGGCTATACCTGACCTTTGATATACCTTTGATGAGTTTCGAGAGTCTTTCTACTCCCGGAGCCCGGCCATGGCCCAGGTTCGTCTGGTGCTAGCCTGGTCAATCAGGCTGCCGCCGCACCCCATATCCATCACAGCCTGGTTGATCTGCTAGGAGGAGGTGGAAAAATAGACACGTAACACACATGCAACAGTTGGGTATCTTTATTGTTGAAACTTTTCGCCTACACAGTAGGCTTCTTCAGTCAAATACTGAGGCAGCAGGTGCAGTAGTGAAATGAAGATTAAGTAATCAGTCCACCAGCTTTAGGGAAATAGTATTTGAGGTGGTCAGTCCCTCAGCCTGAAAAAAGAGAGTTCAACTCCATGGTCTGGAACGATATGAAGCTGAAGCGTGAGAATGGAGTCTTATTCATCATCTTGTCGGTATTTTACACCCTCTTCAGCATAAAAATACACAAATGCAGTATAATGTGATCCTTTATTCACTACGTTTCGCCCACACAGTGGGTTTAATCAAGTCAGATCTATTTGTGACCTGATAAAGTCCACTGTATGGGCGAAATGTAGTCAACAAAGGATGGCATTATACTGCATCTGTGTCTATTTTTCCATCGTGTCAGTATTTATACCACTTATCTCCATGGAAGGAGATACAGAATATTAAGTGAGCGCCTCTGTATGATGCCACAGTGCCGGCACTACCACAGAGTTATAAGGTAATCCTCTCTCCTTAAGAAAGCTCAGTCTTAGCCACTGAGCAGATGACTAACACTTGCGTCATCAGACATTTCCCCTGACTAAGAAAACACCACCGTGGTGTGCATGGATTCATCAGTGTGTGTGTGTTTGGGAAATGAGGAGACTGAACAGGAGTTAAGGAACTTAATCAAGTTGGCCTGAAAGA
Organism: Cherax destructor; assembly: GCA_009830355.1. Taxonomy (NCBI): domain Eukaryota; kingdom Metazoa; phylum Arthropoda; class Malacostraca; order Decapoda; family Parastacidae; genus Cherax; species Cherax destructor. The sequence goes on along the minus strand of WNWK01000338.1, from coordinate 473,688 downwards.
AGGAAACAATATGAGGAGCTGTCGTAGAACTTGTTAATAATAATAATCATAATAATAATTCCTGTCCGAAATGCATTATACAACTAGGATGTTATCTATGCTAGTCATTATTATAAAATATTGTAAAGCATATATAATATTTATATATTTTTTATTCTATAATATATCAGACCAGAGTTATGTCCAGTAATGGTGGGTCTTAAAGAGAGAGAAAACACTATGTCCAGTAATGGTGGGTCTTAAAGAGAGAGAAAACACTATGTCCAGTAATGGTGGGTCTTAAAGAGAGAGAAAACACTTTATGGTGCCTACATATATGAAATAAAGTGATTATCTTCATGAGTGCGCTGTGAGTACCTTCACGAGTGCGTTGTGAGTACCTTCACGAGTGCGTTGTGAGTACCTTCACGAGTGAGTACCTTCACGAGTGCGTTGTGAGTACCTTCACGAGTGCGTTGTGAGTACCTTCAAGAGTGCGTTGTGAGTACCTTCACGAGTGCGTTGAGTACCTTCACGAGTGCGTTGTGAGTACCTTCACGAGTGCGTTGTGAGTACCTTCACGAGTGCGTTGTGAGTACCTTCACGAGTGCGTTGTGAGTACCTTCACGAGTGTGTTGTGAGTACCTTCACGAGTGCGCTGTGAGTACCTTCACGAGTGTGTTGTGAGTACCTTCACGAGTGTGTTGTGAGTACCTTCACGAGTGCGCTGTGAGTACCTTCACGAGTGCGTTGTGAGTACCTTCACGAGTGTGTTGTGAGTACCTTCACGAGTGTGTTGTTAGTACCTTCACGAGTGTGTTGTGAGTACCTTCACGAGTGCGTTGTGAGTACCTTCACGAGTGTGTTGTGAGTACCTTCACGAGTGCGTTGTGAGTACCTTCACGAGTGTGTTGTGAGTACCTTCACGAGTGCGTTGTGAGTACCTTCACGAGTGTGTTGTGAGTACCTTCACGAGTGCGTTGTGAGTACCTTCACGAGTGCGTTGTGAGTACCTTCACGAGTGCGTTGTGAGTACCTTCACGAGTGTGTTGTGAGTACCTTCACGAGTGCGTTGTGAGTACCTTCACGAGTGTGTTGAGTACCTTCACGAGTGCTTGTGAGTACCTTCACGAGTGTGTTGTGAGTACCATCATGAGTGTGTTGTGAGTACCTTCACGAGTGTGTTGTAGTACCTTCACGAGTGCGTTGTGAGTACCTTCACGAGTGTGTTGTGAGTACCTTCACGAGTGTGTTGTGTATACCTTCACGAGTGCGTTGTGAGTACCTTCACGAGTGTGTTGTGTATACCTTCACGAGTGCGTTGTGAGTACCTTCACGAGTGTGTTGTGTATACCTTCACGAGTGCGTTGTGAGTACCTTCACGAGTGTGTTGTGAGTACCTTCACGAGTGCGTTGTGAGTACCTTCACGAGTGCGTTGTGAGTACCTTCACGAGTGTGTTGTGTATACCTTCACGAGTGCGTTGTGAGTACCTTCACGAGTGTGTTGTGAGTACCTTCACGAGTGCGTTGTGAGTACCTTCACGAGTGTGTTGTGAGTACCTTCACGAGTGTGTTGTGTATACCTTCACGAGTGCGTTGTGAGTACCTTCACGAGTGTGTTGTGAGTACCTTCACGAGTGTGTTGTGTATACCTTCACGAGTGTGTTGTGAGTACCTTCACGAGTGTGTTGTGAGTACCTTCACGAGTGTGTTGTGAGTACCTTCACGAGTGTGTTGTGAGTACCTTCACGAGTGCGTTGTGAGTACCTTCACGAGTGTGTTGTGAGTACCTTCACGAGTGTGTTGTGAGTACCTTCACGAGTGTGTTGTGAGTACCTTCACGAGTGTGTTGTGAGTACCTTCACGAGTGTGTTGAGTACCTTCACGAGTGCGTTGTGAGTACCTTCACGAGTGTGTTGTGAGTACCATCATGAGTGTGTTGTGAGTACCTTCACGAGTGTGTTGTGAGTACCTTCACGAGTGCGTTGTGAGTACCTTCACGAGTGTGTTGTGAGTACCTTCACGAGTGTGTTGTGTATACCTTCACGAGTGCGTTGTGAGTACCTTCACGAGTGTGTTGTGTATACCTTCACGAGTGTGTTGTGAGTACCTTCACGAGTGTGTTGTGAGTACCTTCACGAGTGCGTTGTGAGTACCTTCACGAGTGTGTTGTGAGTACCTTCACGAGTGCGTTGTGAGTACCTTCACGAGTGTGTTGTGAGTACCATCATGAGTGTGTTGTGAGTACCTTCACGAGTGTGTTGTGAGTACCTTCACGAGTGTGTTGTGAGTACCTTCACGAGTGTGTTGTGAGTACCTTCACGAGTGTGTTGTGAGTACCTTCACGAGTGTGTTGTGTATACCTTCACGAGTGTGTTGTGAGTACCTTCACGAGTGTGTTGTGAGTACCTTCACGAGTGCGTTGTGAGTACCTTCACGAGTGTGTTGTGAGTACCTTCACGAGTGTGTTGTGAGTACCTTCACGAGTGTGTTGTGAGTACCTTCACGAGTGCGTTGTGAGTACCTTCACGAGTGCGTTGTGAGTACCTTCACGAGTGTCAGACTGAGCTTGCTAAGAGTATGTTACATTGTATTCGTCGTATGTCACACACCCATACAGGCATGCCCTCCAGACCAGCAAACCAGGTGCTAAGGGTATAACGAGTAGGGGCCCCATCGTTATGCTAGTACCCTGGTTCAACCAGCCAATGACAAGGCTGCCAAAGTTGTGAAGCGATGTGGTACACTCGTGAATCAACTTTGGCAGGCTTACCTCCCAGTTTGGTCGCTACGGTTTTCACCGTGTCTCTTGCTTGCATTTGCCTTATTGTACTTTTTTTTATTAACACATCGGCCGTTTCCCACCAAGGTAGGGTGACCCAAAAAAGAAAAACTTTCATCATCATTCACTCCATCACTGTCTTGCCAGAGGAGAGCTTACACTACAGTTATAAAGCTGCAACATTAACACCCCTCCTTCAGAGTGCAGACACTGTACTTCCCATCTCCAGGACTCAACTCCGGCCTGCCGGTTTCCCTGAATCCCTTTATGTTACCTTGCTCACCTTGTACATATCCACTGTATATATTGTACATATCTGATTACTATTTGGTGAAGGAAATATAAGTATTTACCCTGCTGCCCTCTTACTCGTTCCTACAGTGGTTCGTGCTACAGCCAGGTGTGCTGTAATACTTCAGTAGGACAAATATTTCCTTCCAGCACCCTTCAAGGGAGGTTCCTTGATGCTGTGAGGGGCTATTGATCTAAGCAACTGGATCAGTGGTCCAATTACAGTGGACCCTCGGTTAACGAATACCCCGGAAATCGTGCAATTATGTAAGTATAATTTTGTAAGTTCTTGTGGAAGTGTATTTTTGGGGGTCTGAAATAGACTAACCTACGTGAAATTTTTCCTTAAGGGAGTAAATTCGTTCGGTAATGGCACTTGAGCAGACTTCAGGAGTGAAGTTTTTACGAAACTCGGGGGTCCACTGTACTCGAATCGAGTCTAAACGCCTTCCATTCACACAGGCGCTGTATGACCCCGACGGGTTAAACGCCCCCCCCCCATATATGTAATAATAATTCATTATAGATGAGATGGAGTTACTATTGGGAATTATCATTCAGCAACGTGCTGTTACATTACGTGTGTTCTCTAGGGTGGATGGGAGGGGAAGAGTCCTCCGTTTTCTTTGTGCTTGACTGGGGTGGACTTAACAAATCAAGTAACTATTCACATCAGAATTTTATTTTACAAGCATTAAACAAAAATATACAAGACTGAAAAGCCCAGTAAATGCACAGCATTTCGGACAGACTTAGGCTAGACTTACAATTTAATAATACTATCTGGTATATGTATATTTATGATTTATGTAACTGTGTGTGTCTGTACATGAATAAACTTACACAGTGAGTCACTGTATAAGTTGTATCATGTACTTGTAGAAATAAAGATTATTATTATTATCATTATTATTCACTTTTTTGGGTTATCCTAGGTGATTTATACATATGTTAAATATGTATGATAATTGTAATTATGTGTAGCTGCACCTGTTGAGTAATACTGTACATGTTCTGTGCGTTATTTTATTACCGCTAATTTCCCTTCCTTGATTTTATGTGTTATTGATTGTTTTGCAGAAAATGTAAATTGAATAAAAATTACATTACGGGTTATTCGGTAAATATTACACGCAATTTTCATTTGTCTTTTATATTCTATTTCAAATTTTCTACAATCCTATAAAGTAAAAAAATATTTATTATTTTTTACGAAATTCCAATTTGATAAGATTGGTTTAAGAAAATGAGCTTCTGACATATTCCCAGAAGTTAGTTCTTTTATCAAGTGAAGGATGACCATTGATTGTAAGTATTCCAACCTCTAATACTCTCTTAATATTGAGATGAGGTGCAAATACGCATTTTAAAACTTAACCTAAGCTAGCCTAACACTCGAAACCCATCAAAGGTAGTTAAATATTTTTTGTAGTTCAAATTGGGGCAGAATTCAGCCATATATAATGCGTGCTATAACGGACAGTGACGCTGGTGGTGGTAATGTCAGTTACTGCCATCACTACCAGCTACCAGCAGGTGGCTCCAAGCTTTACAACACCAAGCTTCACAAAGCTCTAAGCGTCCCAGCACACCGCTCACTTCCAAATCATTCTCATCGGCATTTTGCATAACTTCAAATAAATCATTAAAATCAGCAACTATTACCAATGTCAAGCTGGCCGACTCACTACACGCCTTCAGCCTTCAACACGCAAACCCACACTTACTACACACATTACCTGTTAACCATAAAACTTGAGATAGGTTATAACATATCTTCCTGGGTGTTAAAGGAAGGAACCAGCGTACGTGGAAGACAAAATATAAACACCAGGCCATTTTATTGGATACGTTTCAGTCCTGATTACTGACATGCATCCTGCCCCTACTGGGGTTCTGTAAAAGGTAGGAAAGTGGGGTGAGCTGCATGAGACAGTGGTGGAAGCGAACCCTATACACACTGGGTTGTTTTTCAGACAAGGAACACACGATGCCGGTGGATTGTAAATGAAAAGGTAGGGTTAAGAACCCAGACTCGCACTTTGTATATATTCTGAAGAGTATATCTCTCTTGATGTGTATGTAAAGAGTCCATAGATTATAAATCTAATAAATCAATCAACAACTGACGACCGAGACTCGACTCCCAACAACCACAAGCGGATAAGCAATGGTAATAAACACCCACACAACACACGCCCCGCCATACACAACACACCCACACAACACACGCCCCGCCATACACAACACACGCCCCGCCATACACAACACACCCACACAACACACGCCCCGCCATACACAACACACCCAGTATTTTCAGTTTTTCTTAAGCTCCCACCTGACAACTAAAATGGGAGTAACTGAGACAATAAATTATTTATCAGAATTGAATAAAATAAAATAAGAGGAGCAGATAATATACCACCTCAGGATTAAAAGAATGTGTGACGAAACTTTCTGAATTACTCTACTACGTTCAACAACATTAGATTAAGATACCTCTGTTGAGTTCCGAGTTTTTCTAATAGTGTAAAAATTTATTGAACACCTTTTTTAACACATCGGCCGTTTTCGTTCGAGGCAGGGTGACCCGAATGAGAAGAAACACTTTCATCATCACTCACTCCATCACTGTCTTGGCAGAGGCGTGCAGATACTAAAACTGTAACATATCTCCACGCCTCGTTCAGAGTGCAGGCACTGTACTTCCCACCTCCAGTGATAATTTGGTTTTAGGCAAGCAACACTTACCGTTGATGTTAATGGTGTAAGACTTATAACACTACTGTGTGTAAGACTTATAACACTACTGTGTGTAAGACTTATAACACTACTGTGTGTAAGACTTATAACACTATGGAGAACAAATCTTCGTCACAATACAAGGTTGCTTTGCATCTGTCTTTTCTAGATATAGTAGTGCTACCTGAAGTCTGTTAGATTATGTAAAGTTTGTTAGGAAACAGGACAAGTGTTTCCTGACGTGGGTCTTAGTTATATGATGACCCGCAGCTGGAGTTTCTGGTCATATGACCGAGACCTTCCGCTGGCTTACCGGTCAGTCTCTCGTGTTAGACCAGGGCCACAACACACACAGGATAGCCTCACGCAGTGCTTCCAGCGCTCCAGTGTTAACCTTCAACACCCCATCATCGCGTACTTAAGTTATATGTAACGGGAATCTATGAAATTACCTTTTAAGGCGGAAAATTAATTCACACATAACTTAGCCGCATCCAATACTTATACGTAGCGATGCACGCACGACGGCTCCCGTTTCTCTGACGTACAGCACCTCACCGCACCAGCTCTCAAAGACATCCTCCGGTAAATAAGATACACGTTCGATATGAATAAGACGTAATAAGATACACGTTCAATATGAATGAGACGTAATAAGATACACGTTCACTATCAATAAGATGTAATAAGATATACGTTCACTATCAATAAGATGTAATAAGATACACGTTCAATATGAATGAGACGTAATAAGATACACGTTCACTATCAATAAGATGTAATAAGATACACGTTCACTATCAATAAGATGTAATAAGATACACGTTCAATATGAATGAAACGCAATTGCAATTTATAACACTGATATCTTAAATGGTGGATGAAAGGTATTCTCAGTCAATGACTAACAGTCGTAGCCTAGTGGTTAGAGTCGCGGCTCTCATTACCATATACATCATATACATGTATCATATACATCAAATTATAGATACACACAATAAATCATAATTATCATATTCGATAAATTATAATTATCATACACGGTCAATACTGGCGAAGCAGTTCTAGTGACGTTTTTACCGCGTGTCAAAACGCACGCTTGAAATTTCGATGTTGCCAGACGTAAGTCACCCGTCTTTTTACTTTTGTTATTGTCCAGTAATTATATGGAAATAAATGCAAATATAGGTTAACCTAACCTAACCGGGATTAACCAATATTAAGAGTTTCCTGATATCTGAAACGTGCAGAAATGCACGAAGGGTGATTCCGCTGAAACTGGCTGCCCCTAATCTGAAGGGCACTGAAGGTCAAGAGAGGGCAGTGGAAGTCAACAGAAGGCAATGGAGGTAAACGAAGGGCAACAGCAGAGGTCAATAGAGTAATGGCGGTCAACAGAAGGCAATGGAGGTCAACAGAGAGAAATGAAAGTCAATGGATAGCAATGGAGGTCAGCAGAGAGCAATGGAGGTCAACAGATATGGAAATGAACAGAGGGCAATTGGGGTCAACGGAGGGCAATGAAGATCAACAGAGGGCAATGGACATGAACAGAGGGCAATGGACATGAACAGAGGGCAATGAAGATCAACAGAGGGCAATGGACATGAACAGAGGGCAATGAAGATCAACAGAGGGCAATGGACATGAACAGAGGGCAATGGACATGAACAGAGGGCAATGGACATGAACAGAGGGCAATGAAGATCAACAGAGGGCAATGGCCATGAACAGAGGGCAATGAAGATCAACAGAGGGCAATGGACATGAACAGAGGGCAATGAAGATCAACAGAGGGCAATGGACATGAACAGAGGGCACTGAAGATCAACAGAGGGCAATGGAAATTAACAATGTGTATGAGCATAAAGTAATATTATGACTGTCATCATCCATCACCTCTTACCTGGTTACCAACCACCTGCACATCTTCTTATCTTATTTTACTGCATAATTGAATCACAGATGCTTACTGATTTTCCTGCACGAATGTATGTCTATTAATATATATATATATATATATATATATATATATATATATATATATATATATATATATATATATATATATATATATATATATATATATATATATATATACATACACAACGGAGATGAGTAATGAAAAAATATTCAACGATAAAGGTTGACAAACGTGGTTAGCATGCACCTGCTGCTGTTGAAGGCTTGTGAATGCACAGACTACACCATAAGGTTATGTACCGAGAAAGGCAGTGAAAGCGAGACCGGACGATTATCTAGAAGCTTAGAAGAGAGGTGGGAGAAAGCAGGAAAACAGCGGAATGTGAAGCAGGCGCACCTAGTGAGAGACTGAGCTATGGGGATCATGATTCCAGGAACTGTCATCGGGAAGGTAGGGGGCCAGGCCTCTTTAACTGACTGATCAACAAGGCTGTTGCTAATTAGCTATGCGAGATGTAGCTTGCTCAAGAGTGGTTGCAGGTAGAGAGGGAGGTAGTGCAGAAGACAACAATCAGTGAGAAGAGGAAGGCAGTCATGCAAGTTAGCTAGAAGGACGGGGAGGGAGGGAGGGAGGGAAGGAAGAGCGGAAGCTGAGACGCTCTGATGACTCCAGTGCTCACAACTGTTGTCTTCTCCCACGCTGCTATTCTGCCACTCTCCCACAGTACATCATCTGACCCACACTACACCTAAACCTAGGCAACACCCCGTCTACGCCACACCTAGGAGACACCCCGTTCACACCACAACACCTAGGATACTTACGCTCACTACACTGCACACATACATGTTACACACATCCACCAAGGAGTGATGAAGGCTCGATCCTTCGTCCACATAAACACACACACTACTCTCGCTGCCAGGCCTTCCCACGGCAGACAATGCAAACACAAAAAATGCAATCAAGACAGAGATAACTCATTAAGTGTAAGGGAATCAAGACTTTGCAACACCTACATGCAAATATAGGGGATATTAGTAATAGACTCACCTTAATGCGGGAGCCTAATAAGTTCCTCCGGAAGTTGGTGATCAAACAGGCTGTGGTAGCTACAAGGTCAAGCAGAAGACCTGGTTCCAGAAGGCCTGGTCACAGAGCGGGCCGCAGGGGCGTTGACCCCTGGAACTCTCTCCAGGTATACTCCAGGTATACACCTATACAGTTACATAGTTCTACAAGGAAAATTATAGATAAAAAAAGTGCCTCCTGTGATATATATGTGACCGATTTCGAGGCTTTTCTACCCTACCAGCCCAGTCTTTGGCCATGCTTTCTTGTTGAGTGGTTCAACCAGGCTGTTGCTGCTAGCTGCCCGCAGACTCCCTTAGCCATCACAGCCTAGTTGATCAGGCATTTGGCGGAGGAAGTGATCCACTTTACTCTTGAAGACTTGTACATTTACAAGTCCGTCAGTATTTTTGGTATCTGCTGGTAGCAGGTTAAAGCGTCCTGGACCACAGATGTTGGCACAGTGTTCTCTTATTGCGCCTATGGTGCCTCCTCCTTTTCAATAAGTTGTGGTAATGTCTACATTTGACACCTGGCCCACGAGTATCTTCCAGGTATGTATTATCAGGTACATCTCTCTTCTTCGCTCCAGAGAGAAGATTCCAAGCACTTTGTAGCGTTCTCAGTAGTTTAAATACTTTATTGACTGCTGCTCGTTTCCCAGCTCTCTCTCTCTCTCTCTCTCTCTCTCTCTCTCTCTCTCTCTCTCTCTCTCTCTCTCTCTCTCTCTCCCCTACTTGAACACAGCCGTGAGTACTGAACAATATTCCAGACGTGAGAACACGTCTCAATATCACCAATGGCGTTATTTTTCTTGTACTGAAAGTTCTCATTATCCAACCTGGCATTTTTTCTGGCATTTGTTGCATTTCCTTTATTATTTTCTCTAAATGACATATCTGACATCATTATTTACCTGTTTTCTATGTTCTATGTGATGTAAGTACAATACCTGTATAAACATAGGCGCAAGAAAAAGCTCATGGACAACTATCAGAACAGATGCAAGTAAAAGTACAAGGACATGAAGAAGCACACAGACAAGGACATGAAGGAGCACACAGACAAGGACATGAAGAAGCACACAGACAAGGACATAGAAGCACAAGAGGCTAAGGTTAAAGTAACAATTGACAAATGAGGGAGTACATGACAGCGACGTGACAGATGACTGGTAGTATCTTGTGATGAGTGATGCTGCGTGAGGAACTGGAGAGAGAGACAGAGACAGAGACAGAGAGACAGACAGGCAGGCAGGCAGGCAGACACACAGACACAGACAGACACACACACTCACACATACATACACACACACATACGCACTACACACATACACAGGGTGACGCACACTGCAGCCTAATGCGTAGTTGCTTGACAGTCACCTCCTCCTCCTCCATCCTCCTCCTCCTCCTCGTTATCTTCACTTCTTCCTCATCCTCATTTTCTAACTACGCTGCTATGCTCACCTCAGATTTAACTCATTATAATTTTCAACTAAAAGGCTAACTTCGCTAACCATACAAACCACCTTCAGCAACTATACAAGTTAACCTCAACAAATACAAACTAACTTCAAACAAACAAACATACGAAATATATTCGACAAACACACAAACTTCACAAAACATAAACCAACTTCAACAAACATAGAAACATCAACAATCATACAAACTAACTTGACTAAGTATACACACTTCCACATACATACAAACTTCAACTAAGTTACATGCTTTAAACTTCAACAAACATACAAACCAACCTTAACATACAAACCTCAACAAACACACACGCACACACACTACAACGAACACACACACAACACACACACACATACACACACTACAACACACACACACTACAACATACACACACTACAACACACACACACACTACAACACACACACACACTACAACACACACACACACTACAACACACACTACAACATACACACACACACTACAACATACACACACACACACACACACAACACTACAACACAACACACACACAACACACACACACACACTACAACACATACACACACACTACAACACACACACACTACAACAAACACACACACACCACACACACACTACAACACACACACACACACACTACAACACACACACTACAACACACACACAACTACAACAAACACACACACACACACTACAACAAACACACACACACACTACAACAAACACACACACACTACAAAAAACACACACACAACACACACACACCACACACACACTACAACACACACACCCCGGTGGCCTAGTGGTAAAGCTCTCGCTTCACGCACGGAGGGCCCGGGTTCTATTCCCGACGGGGCGGAAACATTTCGAAGTGTTTCCTTACACACACACACACACACACATACATACAACAGGCCTAGTGTCAAATCGACATGTGCCTAGGACAAAATGGTAACTAACACACTACAACACACACAACTACAACAAACACACACACACACTACAACAAACACACACACACACTACAACAACACACACACACACACTACAACACACACACACACACACTACAACAAACACACACACACACACTACAACACACACACACTACAACACACACACACAACTACAACAAACACACACACTACAACACACACCAACTACAACAAACACACACACACTACAACACACACACTACAACACACACACACTACAACACACACACTACAACACACACACACTACAACACACACCACTACAACACACACACACACTAAAACACACACACACACACACACACACACACACTACAACACACACACACACACACACACTACAACACACACACACACACACAACACACACACACACACACACACACACACACACACACTACAACACACACACACACTACAACAAACACACACTTCAATATATAAACTTGTATTGAATTATTATTATTCTACTAATATTATCCTTAATCTCATATGTAATTTCATTAAGACAATTTTATTTTTATTATTATTATTATTATTCTTGGGGCAGCGATAAACCCGTATGGGTTATGTATCGGGGAATAGGAGGTAATCACGTTTGATCCAAGGAAGGAGGGAGGTAGCTGCAATCCCTTGGATGAAGAAGTGTTACCAAGTGCATGTACAAGACACGTCACAACACGTACAGGACACTTCGTAAACTACACGAACAAGACACGTCAAAGACTGCACATACAACATACTGCACATACAACATACTGCACATACAAGACACGTCACAAACTACACGTACATGACACGTCACAAACTACACGTACATGACACGTCACAAACTACACGTACATGACACGTCACAAACTACACGTACATGACTCGTCACAAAGTATACACGTACAGAAGTCATTACGTTTTTCTAAATAATTATTTATTCGTAATCAAAGATTGGCATATACATGATAAATCTCCGAATGTGAACGATAACTTCTGAGAATCATTCTTGTCATGGTGATCGAAAACATACATTTACTTTCCCCAGAAATGTATTGATTGAGTTCTACTTGTTTCACATCTCTATATATAAAAAAAATCTCAAAATTACAGCAAGATAGGAAATAAATATTCAAGGGTAATTTTCAATTTAACTTCAGAAAATGAAAAAAAACAAGTGTTGCGGAACTAATAATTCTACGGGAGGGCACAATATAACTTAACAGTATTATTCTGGCGATAACCAGACGGAGGATCGAGTCAGCATCTTGAACCACCTGTTTCTCACAGCCACGTTGTTGACACACACATGTAGCGGCCATCTTTGCCTTTGCGTTATATGCGAGTTGTTATAACTTTGAAGTAACGCTGCTAAATAATGAAGAGAACAGTATTTGTAATGTAACAAGGAACGTTCAGAAACTGACGTTGGAAATCGTATAAGAAAATTAACGAGATACAATGAGGAAATGTTAGCAGACAACAGAGGGTTAGTAAAGCAGGATAACCCAAAAAGGTCGTGTGATCAGACTGGCTTATTTCCACTGAGGTCTCTTAAATCTTGTCCCTCAGGATGCCAGCCACAACGGTCGGCTAAAACCAAGGTACCTAATTTCTGAGTGAATAGGGGCAAAATATGTAAGGAAACATGTCCAACGTTCACTCCCCCCCACTTGATGAGGGATGGAATCCCAGTCCCTCCATGTGTGAGTTGATACACGTCCAAATAACACACATGAGTCAGGCTCAGGAGAGCCATAAAGTAACAACAAGTAGGCAGCAATGCCTTTATGTCTTCAATCACCATATTGGATAAATAGGAAAAAAAAGTTACATAAATCATGGTAACATTGATTTGTGCGACTTTCACCAGGTACAAGACTATTTATGGAGCGACTGCCGTTAATCAAGAACATTTTATTGCTCAATTATTTCTGCATAGACTGTTGTGAATCCATTTACACTAAATGTGAACGACATGTTATGAAATTATGAACAACGAAAACATTTACACCTATGCAAAACAACCACAGGGGGAGTTGAATGATAACTCTAGGCCTTTCATTTTGCAATCAACACATCAGGAGCTTGCAATGTTGCAGAAATGAGTAGGAGGTTTCAGCAGATTCGTTCGGTGGAATGTTCTTGCAAGAACGTTTCACCGAACGAATCTGCTGGGACCTATTCATTTATGCAACATTGCCAGCTCCTGTGGTTGTTTTGCATCTTGTATCGCTTGTTTGCGATTTTTGTATTTACACCTATACAGTGATACACTGCCCTGTGAACCAGGCAGGTGCCGCTGGCGGCCCGTTATTCCACATGTGTAGCATCACAACTTGGTTGATCCGGCACCTGGTGGAGATACTTGTCCACTTTCCTCTTGAAGACTTCTACACTTGTCCTGGCATTGTCTCTGATATCTTCTGATAAGATGCTAAACAGTCTGAGACCACAATGTTGATATAGCGTTCCCTTATTGTGTTCACGGCGCCTCTACTTTTTACAGGGTTTATTTTGCACTTCCTTCCATATATCTCACTACAATATGTTGTTATGGTAATGTGCAGATTTGTGGCATGGGCCCCTAAGTATTTTCCACGAGTATATTATCCTGTACTTCTCTTTCCTCAACTCCAGCGAGTACATATTGAGAACTATCAGGCGTTCCCAGTAATGTAAAGGTTTTATTGGCTCTATGCTGGCCATAAATGATTTATGTATCTGTTCCAGCTCTGACATCTCTCCTGTCCTGAACGGGGCCGTCAACACTTAACAATACGCTAAGCTAACACAAGCTATATGAAAACTATTGGTACTATTTTCCTTATTTTGAAAGTTCTTTGTATCCACTCCATCATTTTTTCCTGACTGTCGTGACATTTGCCTTACTCTGTTCTTTGAAAGATCAACGGGCATAATTACTTCCAGGTCTTTCATGTGCTTCTTTCCCTCTACTTAGTGATCCTCTCGGGTTTTGTATACAGTGTCCCTTTCGAGTTCTTCATTGTTTTGTTTTTTCCATGTTCAAGCAACTGCAAGTTATCTCCGTTGAACATCATGTAATTCTCCATTGCCTAGTGGAAAACTTTACTTATATATTCTTGTAATTTCCCCGTGTCTTCTACCGAGGTCTACCTACCTGGAGGGTGTTTCGGGGGTCAACACCCCCGCGGCCCAGGCCTTGACCAGGCCTCGCGGTGGATCAGGGCATGATCAACCAAGTTGTTACTGCTGGCCGCACGTAGTCCAACGTACGAACCACAGCCCTGCTGATCGGGTACAGGTATCTGTCCAGCTCCCTCTTGAAGGCAGCCAGGGGTCTATTGGTAATTCCCCTTATACCTTGTGGGAGGCTGTTGAACAGTCTTGGGCCCCGGACACTTATTGTGTTTTCCCTTAGTGTACTAATGACGCCCCTACTTTTCATAGGGGGTATATTGTACCGTCTGCCCACTTTTTGCATTCGTAGGGAGTAATTTCTGTGTGATTTTCATGTTTATTGTGGTATGAAAAATGACGATATATTTATACTTAGTGATATATACGTATATAGTAATATTCTTAGTGATACATTTATACCTGAACGATAATACATTTACAGGGTGTATATATGACAACATATTGAGGATTGGGTCGCACCAGATGTGTCAGTTTCAAGTAGAAACATACACGGTGTATGACGATAAACATACGTGGTGTATGTTAAGAGTTGTATGCTTGGTTTTCGGGTGTTTAAGGCCTATGAACTGCATGGATGTTATAAATTAGTCATTCAACTGAATAAGTGATGTAGGCTCGATCCTCTTTCCGTTAATCTCGATAAATGAACTTTTAGATACCAACGTAAATTCCTTAACGCTTCCTGTAAATTTGCAAAAGCTGTTTTCTCACACAATTATTTCTGACAACTATTTCTTACATAGTTATTTCTTAGTTATTTTCAGTTATTTCTTAGTTATTTTCACAGTTATTTCTTAGTTATTTTCACAGTTATTTCTTAGCTACTTCCCACACAGTTATTTCTTAAACAGTTATTTCCATTATCAGCTGGGCTAAAATCCCCTGTACTTTCCTAAAATCATTTCTTTATATCATTAGTTTGCCTTTGACTCAGCCTTACCTCCACAGTTACACTGGTACCCGAATTTACTGTTCTAGTGAACCACTGTTTATAAATGGTTGCATATAAAGGGACTTCCTATATGAGATGATTCACTTGTAGAGTGTGTGTGTGTGATAGAACCTGGCACTCACTGGGACACTGTACAATATCAAAGAAGCAAAACTGGCACCTAATTAACTCACTCAAGTTTTGCACCTTTCTTTTTTAGTATGTAGCACAGTTTAAGGGGTGTATGAGAGGCAGTATGTAGAACAACATAAGGTGTTAATGAGCGGCAGTATGTACCACAATTTACGGTGCGTGTGTGTGTGATTCACTATGTTCACACACTATGTACTACAACACTCGTGCACATGAGAAGTCTTCAAGGAAGAGTGTCAACAGCAGCATCACAAACGTCTCTCCACTTTGGCAAGGAGCCTCATATTTACACATTATTATCCATTGTTGAGTGAAACTAATAATATTGATATTGCCCACTTTTACTGAGAGAGAGAGGGGGGCATACAACTGTGTGTGTGTGTGTGTGTGTATGGGGGAATTGGGTGCATACACATCTATATGTGAGTGAAGGGGGTTCGAATCTTAGCTCCTGGTCACGTCTCTCCACTTGCCAGATTCACTCCCTCCTAGTGGACCTTATCGCACCTGCTCTTAAAACTATGTATGAAGCCTATGCACACGCGCGCGTACGAGTTAATTACCATTTTGTCCTAGGCACATGTCGATTAGACACTAGGCCTGTTGTATGTATGTGTGTGTGTGTAACGAAACACTTCGAAATGTTTCGGCCCCTCCGGGAATTGAACCCGGGCCCTCCGTGAGTGAAGCAAGAGCGGTAGCCGCCATGCCATCGGGGCGTGTGTGCGTGTGTGTGTGTCGGGGATAATTAATGTTATTTTAGATAAGGTTTGTCAGGAAACAGGACGCGGGTCTTAGTCATACGATGGCCCGCAGCTGGAACTTTTGGACATCTGACCGAGGCCTTCCGTTGGCTTAAAGATCCACCCCTTTAAAAATTAAGGTTATGATTAATGTGGCAAGAAGTAGTTAACAGATTTGGGTAGGCAACCGCGTGCACAGCCACGCAGACAACTACGTACTGGACATAACAGTTGCTCCTCCTAAGTACTGGACATAACAGTTGCTCCTCCTAAGTACTGGACATAACAGTTGCTCCTCCTAAGTACTGGACATAACAGCTCCTCCTCCTCCACCTCCCACACATGTGTTCCTGTCATTGCTTCTCAGAGGAACCTTCCACGTCGGAATTTCGAGAGTTGGCAATTCCCTGTACGCCATTACGAGACCTGAACCACAGATCTCAACTTCTGGCTGCTGTTTTATGCGCCCACGAAGTGTATTTTGTTAAATTAAGAATAATCTTTAAACATTCGTGTCTGTACATGAAAAACACACCTGCATAGAGAACTTGATTGAAACGTTTCGTCCGTGGACAAACTTGTGTAGTAAACTGACCGAAGTATCCTCACAGATGAAACGTCTAGATAACGTACCTTTCTGTGTCATTTTTAACCATTGTTTTTGCAAATATTAGTAAGGTCTAAGATGGACTGCAGTTCCGAGTCTCGCCTCAGAACCTAACTCCTTGGATAATGTAATACTTACTCTTGAATCTACGTATGAACTTCCATCTCCTACTTTTACAGACTCTCCACTTTTCACTTACACTCTTATATAAAGCTCCTTTCCTTTGGCTCGTCTGAGAGTTTCACTTCCATCGTCTGGCCGAAATGTAAACACACATTGTAACCTTAGCAAAGAAATAAAATTTTATTATTATTATTTTATTATATCGATTTCTCTTCCTTTCCGTGGCTTGGAACGATTCGTTCCAGAACATGGCGCTGACCTCTTCTCCAGGATGAGGGACTACCATCATAAAATACTATTTCATCTTCATTTCATTACTATACCTGCTGTCTGTATTTGACTGAAGAAGCCTACTGGGTAAGCGAAACGTTTCAAGAATAGAGATACCAAGTGTTACACATGTATCTTAATTATCAGCTTGTCGATAATTTATACCATTATCAACATTGCCTACCTACCTACCCTGTCCATACATCCGAGTACCACCTCGTGATTGCCTCTGATCGTTCACTTCTCTAGTGGCATGAGGCTGTATTACTTCTTCCCTCGTAACTCTTGCCACTGCTCCAGGACCAGCCTAGTTAGTGTCGAAACCTCTCTTAAGAGTTTTCTCCGCCATTTTTATCTGCTTAGACGCGTGTTCTACACTGGTGCTTCACACTCGAAGATGTTTTCAACGTAACTGTCTCTTTTGTGAAGCATACTGATTTGAAGACATCAGTGAAACAAACCTATAAGTGGATAAGCCACTTATTCTTTCTTAACTGTCCTTTCCTGTGAACCCATAATCCATTTTTGCTGCTCTATTACTCCTAGGTCCCTTCCCTCCTATCCTTACCAACCCGATGCTCTCCTCCTCCTCAAAGAAAAGCAAAGTGACAAAATGTGAGGAAAAATTACGTACTTCAATTTAAAATGTTTCTGTTTTATTTATGTACTTGGTGTGCAGCGTCTTGAATAAATCCTTCTTAAAGTGTCTAAAAAGAAGTGTTACTCTCTCAAGCGTTGCATAAGATGTTATCCAGCTTGTGTGTGTGTAATTGATGTCTACCCACAGGGCCTTTTCTTAGTTTAATGCCTTAACTTAACTCCCTACTGAGATTAAACTCAAGCAAATATTTTCTGGGCCATTTCTGAAGTTTATCCAAGTAATGTCGAAGTTTCTTGCAGACTTCCAGACTGAATATTCATAATGTCAGTTAGGCATCATCAGCCAACACCTCAAAAAATAAAAAAATATGGCGTGTAGGTTACACCTACACCCTAGAACATGCTGACACTCATCAGGATACACCTTTAACACATGATCAACCCAAGTTCTTTAATTATTATTAATGACAGTCAGGGGTAAGCGTCTCAGAAATGGGAGGCAACAACGCTCCAACCAAAGATGGAAGAGCACATGCAGTTCCTTGGATCAAGAGCTCTTCACCAGCATGAAGCATCCCGTAAAGGGGATTTTATCTAACTAAACCCCACAATGACAGCTCGGGCTGAGAATGAGTACAATTTTAGATTTGGCCGCCAAAGAGGATAATTTGATGATTTATTGTCGACTCCGTATCCATCCTGTGGATGATAGTGCATGAGTATATGGAGACACAATAGGTCTAGGAACTAGGCCCCAAAAGGGTTAATAGGAGTCAATATAAATATGAAATTATATTTTATCTATTATAAGCAAATTAAGGATATTTGATTAATATGTCTGGTAACGATTTTAATTAATAAGATAACATATAGAGAGTATAATATCCCATGTGATATTATACTATATATATATATATATATATATATATATATATATATATATAGGAGTGTGGAAGAGCCAGTTGTGGGTGTAGGGGAAGTTCGTGAGGCAGTGGGTAGAATGAAAGGGGGTAAGGCAGCTTGGATTGATGGGATAAAGATAGAAATGTTAAAAGCAGGTGGGGATATAATTTTGGAGTGGTTGGTGCTATTATTTAATAAATGTATGGAAGAGGGTAAGGTACCTAGGGATTGGCAGAGAGCGTGTATTGTTCCTTTGTATAAAGGCAAAGGGAACAAAAGAGAGTGCAAAAATTATAGGGGAATAAGTCTGTTGAGTGTACCTGGTAAAGTGTATGGTAGAGTTATTATTGAAAGAATTAAGAGTAAAACAGAAAGCAGGATAGCAGATGAACAAGGGGGCTTTAGGAAAGGTAGGGGTGTGTAGACCAAGTGTTTACAGTGAAACATATAGGTGAACAGTATTTGGATAAGGGTAAAGATGTTTTTGTGGCATTTATGGATTTGGAAAAGGCGTATGATAGGGTAGATAGGGGGCAATGTGGCAGATGTTGCAGGTGTATGGAATAGGAGGAAGGTTACTGAAAGCAGTGAAGAGTTTTTATGAGGATAGTGAGGCTCAGGTTAGAGTGTGTAGGAGGGAAGGGGACTATTTCCCAGTAAAAGTGGGCCTTAGACAAGGATGTGTGATGTCACCGTGGTTGTTCAATATATTTATAGATGGGGTTGTAAGAGAAGTGAATGCGAGGGTCTTGGCAAGAGGTGTTGGGCTAAAAGATAAAGAAGCAAATACAAAGTGGGAGTTGTCACAGTTGCTTTTTGCTGATGACACTGTGCTTTTGGGAGATTCTGAAGAGAAGCTGCAGAGGTTGGTGGATGAATTTGGTAGGGTGTGTAAAAGAAGAAAATTGAAAGTGAATATAGGAAAGAGTAAGGTGATGAGGATAACAAAAAGAATAGGTGACGAAAGATTGGATATCAGATTGGAGGGAGAGAGTATGGAGGAGGTGAATGTATTCAGATATTTGGGAGTGGACATGTCGGCGGATGGGTCTATGAAGGATGAGGTGAATCATAGAATTGATGAGGGGAAAAGGGTGAGTGGAGCACTTCGGAGTCTGTGGAGACAAAGAACCTTGTCCATGGAAGTAAAGAGGGAATGTATGAGAGTATAGTTATACCAACGCTCTTATATGGGTGTGAAGCATGGGTGATGAATGTTGCAACGAGGAGAAGGCTGGAGGCAGTGGAGATGTCATGTCTGAGGTCAATGTGTGGTGTGAATATAATGCAGAGAATTCGGAGTTTGGAAATTAGGAGGAGGTGCGGGATTACCAAAACGATTGTCCAGAGAGCTGAGGAGGGGTTGTTGAGGTGGTTTGGACATGTAGAGAGAATGGAACGAGACAGAGTGACTTCGAGAGTGTATAAATCTGTAGTGGAGGGAAGGCGGGGTAGGGGTCGGCCTAGGAAAGGTTGGAGGAGGGGTAAAGGAAGTTTTGTGTGCGAGGGGCTTGGATTTCCAGCAAGCATGTGTGAGCGTATTTGATAGGAGTGAATGGAGGCATATGGTTTTTAATACTTGACGTGCTGTTGGAGTGTGAGCAAAGTAACATTTATGAAGGGATTCAGGGAAACCGGCAGGCCGGACTTGAGTTCTGGAGATGGGAAGTACAGTGCCGGCACTCTGAAGGAGGGGTGTAAATGTTGCAGTTTTATAACTGTAGTGTAAAGCACCCTTCTGGCAAGACAGTGATGGAGTGAATGATGATGAAAGTTTTTCTTTTTCGGGCCACCCTGCCTTGGTGGGAATCGGCCGATGTGTTAATAAAAAAAAAAAATATATATATATATATACATACTCTGTACATGTTATACTTCCTATATTATAACCTTCATCTAGTGGTGTGTGTGAGTGAGGGATGCGGCACATTCCCCTACCTCACTGCACATGAGACAACATATCCTTCATTCCCCACCAAGCCACCCCCACCTTCCTCTACCCCGTTATGCGCACCATAAATATGGCAGCCTCGCAGTTGACCATTTTTCTTTCCCGGTGATAATAGTTTCTCTGTCTTTAAGCTTCTGGAGCCTTGCAGGAGCCCCCGTGCAAGTTGCACACAAAAGAGATCGCCCAGGCAAAAGGTGGAGCGTTTTAATTAGGCTTCATAAGTTCCACTCTAAGATGTGGAGTGACGCACCACCTTTGTTCTCATCTCATCTCCGCTAATTAGGGACATATGGTTCAGTCTCTCTTTGGCAACCCCTACCTCCCCTACACTCTCCTCTGCCTCCCTACACTCTCCTCTACCTCCCCTACACTCTCCTCTGCCTCCCATATACTCTCCTCTGCCTCCCTACATTCTCCTCTACCTCCCCTATACTCTCTACCTCCCCTACACTCTCCTATACCTCCCCTACCATCTCCTCTACCTCCCCTACCCTCTCCTCTCCCTCCCCTACCCTCTCTACCTCCCCTACCCTCTCCTCTACCTCCCCTACACTCTCTACCTCCCCTACACTCTCTACCTCCCTACACTCTCCTCTACCTCCCTACCCTCTCCTCTACCTCCCCTACACTCTCCTCTGCCTCCCCTACACACTCCTCTGCCTCCCTACATTCTCCTCTACCTCCCCTACACTCTCTACCTCCCATATACTCTCCTCTACCTCCCCTATACTCTCCTCTACCTCCCCTATACTCTCCTCTACCTCCCCTATACTCTCCTCTACCTCCCCTATACTCTCTACCTACCGTACGCTCCTCTACTTCCCCTACACTCCTCTACCTCCCCTATCCTCTCCTCTACCTCCCCTACCCTCTCCTCTACCTCCCTACACTCTCCTCTACCTCTCCTACACTCTCTACCTCCCCTATACACTCCTCTACCTCCCCTATACACTCTTCTACATCCCCTACACTCCTCTACCTCTCCTACCCTCTCCCTCTACCTCCCCTACACTCTCCCCTACCTCCCCTACACTCTCTACCTCCCGTACTCTCCTCTACTTCCCCTATACTCCTCTACCTCCAAAACCCTCTCTACCTCCCCTACACTCCTCTACCTCCCCTACACTCCTCTACCTCCCCTACCCTCTCCTCTACCTCCCCTACACTCTCCTCTACCTCCCCTACCCTCTCCTCTACCTCCCCTACCCTCTCCCTCTACCTCCCCCTACCCTCTCCCTCTACCATCCCTACACCTCCCTCTACCTCCCCTACTCCTCTCCCTCTACCTCCCCTACCCTCCTCCTCTACCTCCCCTACACTCTCCTCTACCTCCCCTACCCTCTCCTCTACCTCCCCTACACTCTCCTCTATCTCCCCTACCCTCTCCTCTACCTCCCATACCCTCTCCTCTACCTCCCCTACACTCCTCTACCTACCCTACACTCCCTCTACCTACCCTACACTCTGCTCTACCTACCCTACACCTCTGCTCTACCTACCCTACACTCTGCTCTACCTACCCTACACTCTGCTCTACCTACCCTACACTCTGCTCTACCTACCCTACACTCTCCTCTACCTGCCCTACACTCTGCTCTACCTGCCCTACCCTCTCCTTTACCTCCCCTACACTCCTCTACCTACCCTACACTCTGCTCTACCTACCCTACACTCTGCTCTACCTACCCTACACTCTGCTCTACCTACCCTACACTCTGCTCTACCTACCCTACACTCTCCTCTACCTACCCTACACTCTCCTCTACCTGCCCTACCCTCTCCTTTACCTCCCCTACACTCCTCTACCTACCCTACACTCTCTACCTACCCTACACTCTCCTCTACCTACCCTACACTCTCTACCTACCCTACACTCTGCTCTACCTCCCCTACACTCCTCTACCTACCCTACACTCTGCTCTACCTCTCCTACACTCCTCTATTCCCTCTATACTCTCCTCCACATTCTCCCCTACCACCTCTATACCTCTCGTCTACATCCTCCGTGACTCTTCCCTACCTACCTGGAAGTCTCCTCCAACTTCTCTCAAGCTTCTCCCCACCTCTCCCACACCTCCTCCTCCACATAGTTCTCCCCACCTCTCGGTAACATAAGGTACCCCCTTCCTCCAACAATCCTCCACCCTCAGCCTTCCATTCTCAGGAAGAGAGAAACTCTCTCCCATATGATAGGGAGAGAAGGATGGAGGGAAGTAGAACAGAGAAGGATGGAGGGAAGTAGAACAGAGAAGGATGGAGGGAAGTAGAACAGAGAAGGATGGAGGGAAGTAGAACAGAGAAGGATGGAGGGAAGTAGAACAGAGAAGGATGGAGGGAAGTAGAACAGAGAAGGATGGAGGGAAATAGAACAGAGAAGGATGGAGGGAAGTAGAACAGAGAAGGATGGAGGTAAGTAGAACATAGAAGGATGGAGGTAAGTAGAACATAGAAGGATGGAGGGAAGTAGAACATAGAAGGATGGAGGTAAGTAGAACAGAGAAGGATGGAGGGAAGTAGAACAGAGAAGGATGGAGGTAAGTAGAACATAGAAGGATGGAGGTAAGTAGAACAGAGAAGGATGGAGGGAAGTAGAACAGAGAAGGATGGAGGTAAGTAGAACATAGAAGGATGGAGGTAAGTAGAACAGAGAAGGATGGATTGAAGTAGAACAGAGAAGGATGGAGGGAAGTAGAACAGAGAAGGATGGAGGGAAGTTGAACAGAGAAGGATGGAGAGAAGTAGAACAGAGAAGGATGGAGGGAAGTTGAACAGAGAAGGATGGAGGGAAGTTGAACAGAGAAGGATGGAGAGAAGTAGAACAGAGAAGGATGGAGGGAAGTAGAACAGAGAAGGATGGAGGTAAGTAGAACATAGAAGGATGGAGGTAAGTAGAACAGAGAAGGATGGAGGGAAGTAGAACAGAGAAGGATGGAGGGAAGTAGAACAGAGAAGGATGGAGGGAAGTTGAACAGAGAAGGATGGAGAGAAGTAGAACAGAGAAGGATGGAGGTAAGTAGAACAGAGAAGGATGGAGGTAAGTAGAACATAGAAGGATGGAGGTAAGTAGAACAGAGAAGGATGGAGGGAAGTAGAACAGAGAAGGATGGAGGGAAGTAGAACAGAGAAGGATGGAGGGAAGTTGAACAGAGAAGGATGGAGAGAAGTAGAACAGAGAAGGATGGAGGTAAGTAGAACAGAGAAGGATGGAGGTAAGTAGAACATAGAAGGATGGAGGTAAGTAGAACATAGAAGGATGGAGGTAAGTAGAACAGAGAAGGATGGAGGTAAGTAGAACAGAGAAGGATGGAGGGAAGTAGAACAGAGAAGGATGGAGGTAAGTAGAACAGAGAAGGATGGAGGTAAGTAGAACAGAGAAGGATGGAGGGAAGTAGAACAGAGAAGGATGGAGGTAAGTAAAACAGAGAAGGATGGAGGTAAGTAGAACAGAGAAGGATGGAGGGAAGTAGAACAGAGAAGGATGGAGGGAAGTTGAACAGAGAAGAATGGAGGGAAGTAGAACAGAGAATGATGAAGAGAAGAACATGAAACGAGGAAGCGAAGTAAAAAGGAGAGAATAGGCGGGAAGGAGAAGATGGAAGAAGAGAAGGGAAGAAGAAGGGATGGAAGAAGAGGAGGGAAAGAGGAAGAGAGGCGAGGGTGAAGAGACGTGTCATGGTAACCGCACCTGACAATATTGACGACACCCACCTCTCCCTGGCTCATCCTTCTCTTCTCTCCTTGCTCTAAGCTCACTGCTCTCAACTCAGCTCACTGTTCTCAGCATATACCAGCAGCTAGACCAACACAGCAAGTCTTGGGACGAGTCTTCAACACATCATAGAATTCTATACTTCCCAGGAATTTCATGAATACAGGCGAAGGGTCTTATTTTTAACTTTCTACCCATACTGTGTGTGTGTGTTTGTGTGTGTATATTTTGATCGGCACTTACTGATTTATGGCATGCTGAGGCTTTATAAAATTTACAGTACTCTTGAAGCTGTGTACAGGTACTGAGCTTGCCTTCAACAATGCGAAATTCAAATCTTTTCAACTACCTTACAACAAAAATGCTTTCTAATATCCCTATAGTGCATTTGTGTCTTGAGCTTACACCTGTGTCCCCACCTGTCTGTGATGTGTCGAGTGGTTTGATGCATTCAGTCGTGGTTGTGATTGAGTAGTGTGGGGGGATGTATCTGTATTAGATAAAGATATCACAAACCAAATAAAAAAAAGATTTCTCAGGTTACATTTGGACCTTTTGAGGTGGATCATGTTTAGTGCTGGCCCACCCACCTCCAACACCCAGGTCCCGCCCAACTACCACCGCACTACAAAAAAAAAGATACATAATATATTGGGTTGGCTGTCAAAATGATTCCACGGGAGGTTATCAGGTGAGCATGGATGGCAGCAGACGATCCCTGTGCGGCGATGCAAGGTGTACCATCCAGGGTATAAGCACACTACTACACACACACCAAACAGTAGTTGATATAGAAAAAGTAAAGTAGTGAAACGAAGAGAGGCAGTAAAAGAAGGAAGATGGTGTAACTAAGAAAAGTGATAAAACAAAGAAAGTGAGGCTGTGAAACGTATTAACTTTATACATACCATAAAGGGAGGGAGGTAGTGAACGAAGAGCACAGGGAAATGGCGAAACCAAACTGGAGACTTTTCTTAATTATCATCATTAGATACACGGCAGTGTGTGTGTGTAGATAGTTTTTACCCAACACTAGAATACTTCCCGAGGCTCTGGAGTTTTCCTAAAATTTGCATTTTACCAATTTTTCCCGAAATACAACTTCCAGCAGCTCTGGGATTTTCTTACACATTCAAGTTTCATTTTTTTCCCTGCACGATGCGATCCACAACTAACACTCGAGATAATGAAAGAATTTTGCAACAAAATTTAATACGCTAGCATTGTGGAGCTCCTAGAGCTTGTCAAAAGCCTTTCGGGAACCCAAGATGCAGCAGGCATTCCCCGAGGCGCTGGAAGAGGAGGGTGGCAGCCCTCGGGTCTCTGGTGGTTTCTATGAAACCCTGGAAGCCTAAAATTAATAATAGTGCAGGTGGCAAAGGTTTAAAATGCGCAAATGTAGTGCTAGAACGAGCTGACATGATCCATTCAGAGTGAACCAACCTTATGGAACAGTGACAACACTGCTTTTTACCGACTTTTTGTCGATACTGATACTCAATTTTTGGCCGATACTGACAGATACCGATACCGATATTCTGGTACACCTCTAACCTCTACCGCCAGACATCTTTCCCTATAGAAGAATAAGTCACAGTACCATAGCTCGACCAATTTGCATTTTGATAATGGCTCAAGACAGATCGAAAAATTATTATTTTAACAGTATACAATACAGTCAAGTTGACTCGAAAAATCGTTTGGTTTCGCTACCAGTTTATAGTTTAGTTATAATCCTTGCTGCCGTTATAACCCCTAGTCCGCCCTCCTGCCTTCCCTCCCTGCCACAGTTGACCCTACCAGCCGACCCTCCCCTTCCCCCCTCTCGGCCAACACACGTGCCAACATTTCATCATCGCCAAGATTGACACTAACTGTCAAACAACGTCTTGTGCTGAATTTCTACACCGAAATTTGCATGTATAAGAAAATCGCTGAGAGCGCCTTCCCAACAGTCTGGCCTTACCAGCTCTCTCCCACGGGCAAGACGAGCCCCCGTCAGCGTGCATTACCCACCAGCACACTGCCTAGCTTCACTCTGCCTATTTGGTGGCCCAGAGCAGCAACCTGTGGCTTCTTTACTGGACCCGCCTGTTGCGTAGGTGCGAGACCCTCTATATAATTATGAAATCCGAATGGAGACTCTGATTCTTTATGATCTTTTCTGATTACATGTGAAATTTACCTGTCCTTGTGTACAGTGTACTCACCTAGTTGTACGTGTCTTAGAACACAAAAATATCTTTCAGTATTTCACAAATGGTGTAGGGAAACTAGAGTGTCACAGCTTTTAATATACATAATTAGATATAAAAATAGAAGGTATAATGATATTGACAATATAGATGAAAGGACAGAAGTGCTCACACTTAGGACATCTTTATTAGATACGTTTCGGTCCTGGAACTCTGGTCACTCCAAATAAGTGACCACTGTCCCAGAACCGAAACGCGTCCAATAAGATGTCCTCAGTGTATGTCCTTGTGTTCTTTCATTGATAATTAAGAATCTTCGATGGGGTGTGCCTTTACGTGGTTCACACCTTGCGTCATTATGTACTGGAATCCAAAAAAAAATAATGAATTCAGAGACAACTCCCTCAGGAATGTTCAAGAAATCTCAAAGTACTTTGTCCACAGTGGTATATTACAAACCATTCTGTAAAAATACCCTGACTCTGCTCACTGTAAATAAAGCATTACCACTTTTTTTTTTTTTTGCGTGTGACCTAATTCATGTTTGCATAAACAATTCATTACGACTGTGACCAAATATAAACATGTAAATGGTTCATTACCATTGTAACTTGTTCAGCTATCAAAACTCTGACCCATTATGTACCTCTGTAATCTTCTGACTACCGCACAAAGGATAGGTATGAGATGCATAATAAAAGATATTAACAAAAGTGGTTTCCCAATCTTTTTCTTTCTCCAAGATTACTGTTTACAACTTAGGCACGCCTCATCTGCTCGGGTTCACATTTTCAACACTCGTTTACTGCAACTACGGACAGGATCATGCAACTACTGGCATGTGTACGTGCTCTCTGGTCAATTTTATAGGGACTATTCTTTGGTTTCCCTGCGATAATCTGAGGAAGCCTCTTCTGATCGACTTTCAACACTGGTGTGTCCTTTTTCAAAGAATATTGGGATTTTCGCTGGAATAGTAGGAGCATTTTTTTTTAAATGGGATGGTATTTTTCCTGTGAAATAATCTCAAGTACTACCACCACCACTGCTACTACTACAACTACTACTACCACTACTAATACTACTACCACTTGTGCTACCTGCTTTCTTCTCCTTTCAGACCTGTCATCTTGTACTACCTTCTTTCAGACCTGTCATCTTGTACTACCTTCTTTCAGACCTGTCATCTTGTACTACCTTCTTTCAGACCTGTCATTTGTACTACCTTCTTTCAGACCTGTCATCTTGTACTACCTTCTTTCAGACCTGTCATCTTGTACTACCTTCTTTCAGACCTGTCATCTTGTACTACCTTCTTTCAGACCTGTCATCTTGTACTACCTTCTTTCAGACCTGTCATCTTGTACTACCTTCTTTCAGACCTGTCATCTTGTACTACCTTCTTTCAGACCTGTCATCTTGTACTACCTTCTTTCAGACCTGTCATCTTGTACTACCTTCTTTCAGACCTGTCATCTGTGTTTCTATCGGTCAAATGTGACTTGGTAATGGTTCACACGGACCGAAACGTCGTCTAAAGTTTCCTCTTGCCTTCACTGAATTGTGCTCATCGATTTGTGCTTGCAGGGGTCGAGTCTCAGCTCCTGGCTTTTCTTAGACTGCAATGATCGGCATTACTGATTTCTGGCCTCTTGGGCCATATCATACCTACTCTTGTCAACACAGTATGTTGTGTATGATCGGACACTTCAAACCCGCATTGCCTATTAGTGTATTTCATTGTGTGTGTAGTAGTTAATAGTTGTCAAAGGCACTTGTCGATTAGACACTGGCCTGGGTTTTTTTTTTTTTGGTGTGTGTGTGTGTGTGTGTGTACTCACCTATTGTGGTTGCAAGGGTCGATTCACAGCTCCTGGCCCCCGCTGGTAGCTACTAGGTCCACTCTTCCTGCTCCATGAGCTTTATCCTATCTCTTCTTAAAGCTATGTATGGATCCTGCCTCCACTACATCACTCTCCAGATTGTTCCACTTCCTGACAA
Source organism: Cherax destructor (assembly GCA_009830355.1). Taxonomy (NCBI): domain Eukaryota; kingdom Metazoa; phylum Arthropoda; class Malacostraca; order Decapoda; family Parastacidae; genus Cherax; species Cherax destructor. Next base: position 445,067 of record WNWK01000338.1, on the reverse strand, counting down.
CCCTATGACTGAAAAAATACTTCCTAACATCCCTGTGACTCATCTGAGTTTTCAACTTTAAGTTGTGACCTCTTGTTGCTGTGTCCCATCTCAGAAACATTCTGTCCCTATCCACTTTGTTAATTCCTCTCAGTATTTTATATGTTGTTATCATGGCTCCGCCTATCCCTCCTGTCCTAGTGTCGTCAGGTTGAGTTCCCTTAACCTCTCCTCGTAGGACATACCCCTTAGCTTCGGGACTAATATTGTTGCAAACCTTTGTACTTTCTCTAATTTCTTGACGTGCTAGATCAGGTGTGGGTTCCAACCTGGTGCTGCATACTCCAATGTGGGCCTGAAGTACAAGATGTATAGTGTCTTAAATGACTCCTTAAGTTTAGGTGTCGAAACACAATTACGTACGTACGTGTGTGTGTGTGTGTGTGCGTGTGTGCGTGTGCGTGTGCGTGTGTGTGTGTGTGTGTGTGTGTGTGTGTGTGGTCGGTGGTGGTGTGTGTGGTGTGTGTGTGTGTGTGTGTGTGTGTGTGTGTGTGTGTGTGTGTGTGTGTGTGTGTGTGTGTGTGTGTGTGTGTGTCGGTGGTGGTGTGCGTGCCTGGGGGCGTGTACACAGGCTCAGCTGGGAGTGGCCTTAAGTCTGGCTGTAATACCACCATGTCGCGCACACACGCCCCCCTCACGCACACACGTACGCACTCACGCACATACGTACGCACTCACACACTCGTACGCACTCTCTCTCACACACATACACACACACAAGCAAGGTGAAACGTAAAGCAGACACACTGGTAATGCAATGATTCAGAGAGGAGAGGTGGACAGAGTAGATAAGTGAGAAAGATCTATGACTAATTACATAAAGGGAAAGAGATTACAGCACAGAGGAACAAACGAACCAGGACATGAAGAAAGGAAATAAACCCGCAATTAGGAGAGCCTTACGACGACGTTTCGTTACGTCCCGGACCATTGTCAAGTCACAAGTGAAGCGAGGAAAGTAGAGAAGGTCTGGAGATAGTATGGTAGGGGACATGAGAAGAAGGGAGAGGTAGTAGTAAGGGAAGGAGTAGTGGTAACAATAATGAGTTAATAGTATTGGTAGAAGGAATAGCATAGTGAGTAGCAGTGAAAGAGTTGTGCTGGTGTTTGATGAATTATTCCAGCCATCGTACTGACTTTTTATTCTAAACAGAAGTAAGGTTGTGTTCTCTGCTTTAAAACAAGAAAGACTGAACTCACATTATGAGAGATGTGAGACAGATAAAAGTGACATACATGATATTCCTAAAAGAAATGGGTAAAGTTCTCAAGCCTGGAAAAGATGGCTATACAGATCACTACTGAATGCCAGAAATTTTGTCATCCAGGCTTATATATTGGTGTCACTGCCGTCCTGACACACCGGTAGCGACGTCTTTTAAAATATTTGTTTAACTTCTATAGTGGTGGCGTACAAAGTCAATTCTAATAGGCCTAATAGGCGTGTTTTAAAAATTTTTGGTACTTATTTTTGTGGTGCATCTTATAGAGGAGCGTCCCTGGCAGCTGCCCGGCTGGCCCGCCCCTTAATCCAGCCCTGTATGGGAGTACCTGGATACCAGATTGTTTTCAGGGGTCAACGTCCCTGCGGCCCGGTCCTAGACCATGCCTCCCTGTGGATAAAGCCATGATCAACCAGACTTTTACTGCTGACCGCACACAGTCCAACATACTACTGTGTTGGACTTGGAAAATAGGCAAGTCCACAACCAGGCTATCTGCTGAAAGGGATTTTCTACTTCTACCTAGTTTAAGAACGGCAAAGCAGAAGGCTCTCTCCCCACCTTTTGGCCACTCCCACTATGAAACGAGGAAAAAATATACCATACCTTAATTAAAAAATGGCACTTAATTTACAGAAGAGAGAGAATTGGATGGAAGGCATAGTCTACAAATTACCTTAATGGAACGGTTCCTAAACAATTGCTCTCTCTTACTCCACTGCTATTCAAAGAGTTGTGTGTAGCAGTGATTCTGCTTCCTGCTGCTGCTAGTTCTAGCACTGAGTACTGTGGTGCTGGCGGATATCTTGAGCATCTTCAGAGCAAACACTGGTGACCGCTGGTATAACTACCATAACCACCACAATCTCTACCACTACAATTATCATTAACTTTGGTGACTCATTGTTAACTGTTAGTCCTTACGTAGTTCCTGAATTAACATCAGGAATTCAGTGATTTCATTTTTCCACAGTATAGTATCTAGTTGAATCTTGTTAGTGCAAAGTGCGTGTCCAGTTGGTTCCTAAATGACTACTGTCTTTGCGTTTACAATTTCAGCAGTTAGTTTCTTCCGTCATGCTATAATTATATTTGTAAAACACCTCATAAACGTTTATGTTGCATATTTTGCCTCAAAGGTTTGCTTCACTGTTTCCAGTTATTGATATGTTATGTACTTCAAATAGTTTTTCGTGTTTGTGTCAAAACCGTAAATCCTACGAAGAGAGAAGTTACTAAAGCGGAGTCTAAAGAGCAAGAAAACGGAAAGAGCAGAAGTATCCAGCAAAGTACAAGCAGAGGGAAGGAAAATTAAACAATAAGAAAGGTAAATGAAGTTATTTTTAATACCCGATCTTTCCTTCTCCATACAAGCAACAATACCTTGCTTCCCTACTCTCACCCTTCAACCAGCCTTGCTGGAACCTTCCCTTCCCTGCCTCCCTCCCAGCACACACCCCTCACCGTTCTCCCCTCTACACCTTCACCCTCTCCCACACTTCTTCCGCTACCCCTCTCCATTCACCCTAAAATCTCAGTGCCTACATCCCATACTGCTACTTCCCACCACAGGAAGTTTTCCCTTCCCTCCCTATCTAACACAGCTTCCTCAACAACCCAGCCAAACACCAACATTCTTCCACTGATTTGTTACCCACTACCCCTATCCAATTCCCACTTCTACGCACTTTTCTCCCAATTTAAGATACTACCCACAGTCCCTTTGTATTTTCCAATATGCCACTCTTCTTGCACCCTTCCTCTCTCTCTTCTATCTCTTACAACAACTTCTTTCCTGCCGTTGGCTCACATGTGAAGGACATGGGCTCGATCTTAGTTCTTAGCACTAGTAGAAACACTGGGCATGTTATCTTACACTTGTTGCCCCCTGTTCATTTGGCAGTAAGTATATACCTGAGTGTTAGTTAACTGATGTGGGTCGCATCAAAGGACCAAAGGATCAAAGGATCCCAATGGAAACAAGCCAGACAAAGTGTAATAATAGAGGATTCATTCGTAACAGTTTTCACAGAAACAAAGTACTCAGTGATAATAGCCACTGCAATATTCCCTGAAGGGTGCCATACAGTAATAAGTGAAAGAAGAAAGGAGATGGAGTGGCACTGATGAATAAGAATCAGTGGTCATGAATGGAACTGGAAGACATCAATATAAAATATAATAAATGGAGTATGCAAATTAACAACAGTAGTAATATACAACTCCCTGCTGAATAACAGGATACCAAGGTACGAAGATGAAGATAAGGCCACAGCATCTTAGAGATAGCAAAGAAGCCAAGAAGTACTCATGTAAAATTACTAATCTTAGGGCATATCAACCAAAAGGAAGATGGAATAGAAAAACTGGGATCTAAATGGAGGGGTCAGAAATGTGGAGAGCCAAACTGATGGAAACTAATGGAAAATTTACTGACCCAGCCTGGGCCAAGACGTAAAGGAAATAATGACATGAGATGATGAGCCAGCAAGATTAGCTCTGGTCTTTAGCCTGAGTGAACCAGACATTATATATTAGTTACGGAGAACCACTAGAAGCCGGTAACCATGCTGGGTTAAGTTTTGAATATCTAATAGAAATGAAAATAAAGAAAAGGGAAATGTAGAATTAGGGAATATCATGGTGTTAGGTAAATGGACACAGATGCACCTAATACGACATTTTATTGTGGCAACGTTACATTCGTTGCACGTGTCGGTAATTCTACCATTATTACCGAAAAGCCATACTAAAAGCGAAAGAGTATACAAGAATGAGAACTCTCTTAAACGAAGTGCAACAGGAAAGAGAAATGGACGAAAATTCAGTCTATACAATAGTAAAACCTAGAAGAATATGCCAAGAGGCCACAGTAAGATTTATACAAACCAGGAGAAAAAGCAATGGGACCCAGAGAGTGTCCACGTTGAAAGAGGAAATGTATGGAAGTCAGAACAAGGAGCAAAATAACAGGAGAAGTAGAGAGTAAGGGAGGGCAGCAGAAAACATGGAATCAAGCAGAACTAGAAACTAATATGCCAGGATACAAAGAGAGATTGGACACCAATTTGGGAACATCATAGCATAAAAGGTAAAATCAGAACCTAAACTGCTGCTCTGCAGCCAGCCAGTGTGTGGAAGACTTGGTGTTTATATGTAGGTTTTTATAGTTATGTGTTTATAGGTAGGTGTTTACTGGCAGGTGTTTATAGGTCAAGTTAAATAGGATATTGGAAAGTGTTTGTCACATAGTTTCTTAAAGGGTGATTATATTTGTGATTACATCATCTTAAGTCAATACTGTATTTTCCAGTGTTCTGACACGGCTGGCAAATACGCTCTTACCACATTTGTATTGTATCTTCCATCTCTGAGTTTCAAGTCCCTGAATCACCTTGCATCTAGGATTTAAATTAATGAAATGCTAAACATGTATGTCTAGTAGTAGCAGTAGTGGAGGCTCGATCCTGTGTCCGCTAATCGTGACCCAAACACTGATCAGCCAAGCTGCTGTTGATCGTAATCACCTTTAAATTAATACTTCTTAAATAAAATCTTGTCATCTGAAAATCTGAATAAGATCTCTTAGTCTCACCTTCCAAGAACAGGTTTTTTTTTCTTGATATCTTTCCTAACTGGGGTTAATTTTAATGAATACAGCAGCGTCGTCGCTCCTTGCTTCAATGACAAGCGTATTGTACAACCTCACCATTGTTGCTGGCAGCTACACATTGTTTTCTCTACCTGAAGTCATTGCTAATGAATACTCCAAGGTCCTTCTCTTTCATTCCGCCAAGAGAATCTCCCCACATTTTATATTCATTTACAACTTTCTTGTATCCAAGATATACTTTATTACTTTACTTTTCTATAAAAAAATATTAGCCTCGTTGCAAGATTATTTATGTCAATTCTGAAGAACAAAAAGTCACAATACCGTGACTGGAACAATACACAAATAACCCACACATAGAAGAGAGAAACTTACGACGACGTTTCGGTCCGACTTGGACCATTTACAAAGTCACATTGTGACTTCGTAAATGGTTTAAGTCGGACCGAAATGTCGTCATAAGCTCCTCTCTCCTATATGAGGATTAGTGTATGTAAATTCTGAAAATGCTTGGTCCGAGGATCACTCTTGAGGAACGCCACCTGGTGGTAGTGGTTTATTGGCCAGGAAACAATAAATAATTTTGTGTCAAATGATAACTCGTAACTGGTTAGAGGTTTGCTGGTCTGTCATTTAAAATGAAGTTGATTACTACCTAGGAGTGACTAAGATATAACTCGACTTGTTACAGCCAGCCATCCAAATGCTTGTTACAGCCAGCCATCCAAATGCTTGTTACAGCCAGCCATCCAAATGCTTGTTACAGCCAGCCATCCAAATGCTTGTTACAGCCAGCCATCCAAATGCTTGTTACAGCCAGCCATCCAAATGCTTGTTACAGCCAGTCATCAAAATGCTTGTTACAGCCAACCATCCAAATGCTTGTTACAGCCAGCCATCCAAATGCTTGTTACAGCCAGCCATCAAAATGCTTGTTACAGCCAGCCATCAAAATGCTTGTTACAGCCAACCATCCAAATGCTTGTTACAGCCAGCCATCCAAATGCTTGTTACAGCCAGCCATCCAAATGCTTGTTACAGCCAGCCATCAAATGCTTGTTACAGCCACCATCCAAATGCTTGTTACAGCCAGCCATCCAAATGCTTGTTACAGCCAGCCATCCAAATGCTTGTTACAGCCACCCATCCAAATGCTTGTTACAGCCAGCCATCCAAATGCTTGTTACAGCCAGCCATCCAAATGCTTGTTACAGCCAGCCATCCAAATGCTTGTTACAGCCACCCATCCAAATGCTTGTTACAGCCAGCCATCCAAATGCTTGTTACAGCCACCCATCCAAATGCTTGTTACAGCCACCCATCCAAATGCTTGTTACAGCCAGCCATCCAAATGCTTGTTACAGCCAGCCATCCAAATGCTTGCAGTTAGCAGTTACTAGTTGTAAAAGGCACTTGTCGATAAACACTTGGCCTGTTTCGTAGTAATGTGTGTGTGCGCGTGCGCACAGTCACACGATTCAAACTTTAATCCCAGTTTCAGGTATCAAAGTATTCTTGATTAGTGTTGAACAGATTATGTGTAGTTTTTAATGAACGAGTAAATTTTAACGTAATAAAGCAACATTAGCTGCAGACCTCAGGGCCTTCAAACAGGTGTTGTGGCCTGGATAAATTTTGTCGTTTTCGAATTGCGAAAACTGAAGTGAAGGTTGTGGAGCTCCGGAGCTAATGTCCATTGTTGATCTGCCACGTCCATCTTTAATGACTATTGTATAGTCGATAGGTTTTAAACCCATGCTCTAACTAGCCTAAGGCCTTAATGAAACATAATTATGTATGAGGCCAGATAAAGAAAATGAGCAAATTACTGACAAAAAGATTGAAACTAAACTTACGTTTGTTCCCTCTCACTTAATGCTCTACATTAACATCTCTATTCAACGTAGGTGAAACAGTAGACCTAGAGAGTGTACAGAGAACATTTACTGCACATATAAGTTCCGTCAAACACCTTAACTACAGGGAACGCTTGGAAGCACTTGACTTGTACTCACTGGAGCGCAGGCGAGAGATACATAATAATCTACACCTGGAGAATCCTAGAGGGACTGGTCCCAAGTCTGCACACACAAATCTTTCCATATGAAAGCAAAACCCTGGGTAGGCGGTATAACATACACGTAATGAAAAGCAGGGCTCCATTAGTAAGCTAAAAGAAAACACAATAAGTGTCAGGGGCCCAAGACTGTTCAACAGCTTCCCATCAGGCATAAGAGGAATTACCAATAGACCCCTAGCTGTTTTCAAGAGAGAGCTGGACAGATACCTAAGTCAGTTCCCGATCAACCGGGCTGTGGTTCGTACGTTGGACTTCGTGCGGCCAACAGTAACAACCTGGTTGATCAGGTCCTGATCCACCGGGAGGTCTGGTCAAGGACTGGGCCGCGGGGGTGTTGACCCCTGGAACACCCTCCAAGTAGGCCTCCAGGAACATGATACTCGATGCTTTGGTTAAACTAGCAATGAAGAAGAGTCAAATATGATTGTGGTTTACCAAATAAATTTATAAATCGTTCTTAAAAAAAAAAACTAGGAAACCGAGTTTGAAAAAAAAAAAAACTAGGAAACTGAGTTTGAAAAAAAAAAAAACTAGGAAACCGAGTTTGAAAAAAAACAAAAATTAGGAAACTGAGTTTGAAAAAAAAACTAGGAAACCGAGTTTGAAAAAAAAAAAACTAGGAAACTGAGTTTGAAAAAAAAAACTAGGAAACCGAGTTTGAAAAAAAAAAAACTAGGAAAATGAGTTTGAAAAAAAAACTAGGAAACCGAGTTTGAAAAAAAAAAAAACTAGGAAACTGAGTTTGAAAAAAAAAAAATTAGGAAACTGAGTTTGAAAAAAAAATAGGAAACCGAGTTTGAAAAAAAAACAAAAAACTAGGAAACTGAGTTTGAAAAAAAAAAATAGGAAACTGAGTTTAAAAAAAAACCTAGGAAACTGAGTTTGAAAAAAAAAGAACTAGGAAACTGAGTTTGAAAAAAAAAGAACTAGGAAACTGAGTTTGAAAAAAGAACAGTATATATAGATAAGAACTCTTGATGAATTTCGAAAGTTTTTATACTACCCCAGACGAGCCATGATCCAGGCTTGTCTGGTGCTTGCCTGACCAACCAGGTTGTTGTTGCTGGCTGCCTGCTGACCCACATATCCATCACAGCCTGCAGGCTGTCAAACTGGCTTTATCAAGTACGTGTACTCCGCAAAGTAAATCTGTGGTAAAATGTACAAAAAACAGCCCCCTGCAACAAGCTAACACGTTTCAAGACTGTCTGCTCAACACCCGAGATATGTTATTACATTCATGCGGGAAGGCTAAACATTATATGAGACGTTGTCACTGCTAGACTAATGCTAGGCTGTCTTAGGCAGTTCAGTTTATATTTATGTGTCACTCACATCAAGTGTGTGTGGAGAGACACAGGAGCCACACATTAAAGTAGTATTATGTTTTAGTGTCCAACCATCCAACCATTTAAAGTCAAGTTCAGACAATTCACCAAAATCCTGAACTTAGGAGATAAATCTCATGACAACGTTTCACTTTTATGACTTGACACTGGTCTACGATGGATCCAAATATCGTCATAAAGGTGTTCTCCTATGTCTGGGTTTTGGCGTATAATTCCAACCACGATACTGTGACTTATAATTTTGACGGGCCCAAACAAATCCTTCTAACAGTGGTAAAAACTTCAATTTTAATGAACTTACTGGCGAGATTCTAACCTAGTAAGTGACCAATATTTGCAGTGGTTATAATATTTTTTAAGACTGCATTTACATAGAGCACGAGTACATGATTAACGATAAAAGGAGACTGTAATATATGAAATGACTGTGATATCTTAACGTAACTATTACTAGTGAAGTCTGACAAAACCCATTCTTGAGTTACCACGCACAAGATGCGCTGCGGGTGCGCAAGAAACAGCCACTACGATGGCGAAAAGTAAATTTGTTGTTAAATGTTATGTCAACTTTAATGTATGAGCGCTTCAAAAATTCTTGTATAAAGATTTTAATCTGTGCCAATTTTTATTACTATTGTGCTTCATGTAAACAGTATTGTTGGGACTCACGAGAGGTAAACACGGCAGCAATGGCACGCACTTGACCGCCAATATGTCGGACGCTCACCCTGTGACGTCACATGTAAACACAGTATAACTTCACACTTTTATGGGAACTTTTGTTGATGATTTCCGGTGGATAAAGTCATGTGTAATGTTTTCTTTAATTAATGTTGAAGCAGCATTTTTACTTCAACATTTGTTTTATATTGTGTCCTCTTCTGTTCATTTAAATATCAATAGGTTATAAAAAATAAGATATATTTTTTTCAAAATTCTGGTATTTGGTTCATCTGGCTCTGCTGGGTATTTGAAGGAGTCAAGAATGTTACTTTCGGTAATTTAGTGTCAGTGTCAGAGCCAGCAGACAGGTGTGGTATGTGTAGGTTATGTCGATTTCCACTGTGAAAACTGAACTGACTGAAACTAAACTTGTTTTAGACAGCAGCCACCCAGGGAGGTACTACCGTCCTGCCTTAGAACAGCAGCCACCCAGGGAGGTACTACCGTCCTGCCTTAGGACAGCAGCCACCCAGGGAGGTACTACAGTCCTGCCTTAGGACAGCAGCCACCCAGGGAGGTACTACCGTCCTGCCAAGTGAGTGTAAAACGGAAGCCTGTAATTGTTTTACATGATGGTAGGATTGCTGGTGTCTTTTTTCTGTCTCATAAACATGCAAGATTTCAGGTAGTATGTCTTGTTACTTCTACTTACACTTAGGTCACACTACACATTCATGTACAAACAATATATTTACACACACACCCCTCTGGGTTTTCTTCTATTTTCTTACTAGTTCTTGTTCTTATTTCCTCTTATCTCCATGGGAAAGTGGAACAGAATTCTTGCTTCGTAAGCCATGTGTCGTAAGAGGCGACTAACATGCTGAGAGCAAGGGGCTAGTATCTCTCTCTCTTGTATACATTACTGATGTTAAAAGAAACTTTCGTTATTCTTTTTGGGCTACCCTGCCTAGGTGGGATACGGCCGGTTTGTTGAAAGAAGATATGTATATTATATTATGCAAAAATGCAATGAGGGGAGAGGTGAGGAAGGGAGAGAGGAAAGACGTAAATGAGAAGAGTGGATAAGACAGAAAGAGGATAGGGGAAGGATAGGTGTGACAAGTGGAGGAAGGATGAAGAAAAGTGGTTATAGGGGCGAGGGAGAAGGATGGGACAAGGGGAATGGCATAAAAGGAAGAGGGAAGATAACAGGGAAAGAAAATTGAGGGGGCGAGTGAGAAGAGAGAAGGGATGAGGTGAGGAGAGTAAGGGATACTGTAGTGAAGAGGAGAGTGTTGAGTCCTGGCCTCTTGGACCTCCATGTACCTACTTTTGAAACTGTGTATTGGGTTTGCTTCCACCAATATTTCATTCAGCTCATCCCGCTGACTTACCACACATTCCTTCCCATATCAAACTATCTTTGTTCACTTTGTCTCGCTTGTTCACATTTTGTAGCTACCATGCAGAGCAGGGTATTAGCACGGAAAAATTGACACAAACGCAGTATAATGCGATCCTATATTGACTACGTTTCGCCCACACAGTGGGCTTTATCAAGAGTACAGTATATATAGGGTGGAGAATGTTGGGAATATTGGATTTAAGACGGACCTGAACGGGACGGGCAAGTAGGTATGTTGTTATGTAGGATAACGATGAAAAAGTTTCCTGGCAAGGGGTTCAGCTATGCTGTTAAAAGCCTTTGTTTTGGTTGAAACTGTTAGATATACAGACAAGTGATGCTTCCAAGATCCTGCGGCAATGAGTCTTCTTACCTGGCAATGAGTCTTGCGTCTCTCTAGCTGATTAAATGGTTGTGGAAATTTCTGTGTAGAATGCAGGCATTCCTCAAATTATCAGTTCTGCCTGCGTACTGGTGTTTTAAAATACGTGTTTGGAGGACTCGGGCTGTCTCGCCCACGTATAAATGGTTGCAATCGTTGCAAGGGATTAAGTATTCCCCTGCAGAGGATTGTATCTTGTGGTGTCTCTTACTGGTGATGTCTCTGATGGTAGTGGATGTGGAGGTTGATACTTGGAATGTGGTATTGGAAAAGATGTAGGATACGTGTTAGTGCGGAGGACTATGTATTCCCTCTCGGCAGTATCTTATCTGGGTGAGTTAATGTTATATGCCTGGCGTCTGTAGTCTCTAATAAAGTGACGAAGATAGTGAAGTTTGGAAAATATTTGTTCGATGAAAGAGCATTCTTCATCAAGGAATTCATTACTACAGATACGGAGGGCACGAAGGAAGAGGCCCATGATTACACCAAGTTTAGTTTTGGTGTCATGGTGAGAGAAGTAGGTTTTCGATAGACTTTAAAACGAAGTTCGTGGTCAACTTTGCAGAGAACAAGGAAAGGAAGGGTGTTGTCGACTTCTTCTAGTGTAAAGTGGATTGAGGGCTCGACCTGGTTGAGTTCTTGCTGGAGAGCAGAAGAAACGTTGAAGCGTCTGGGAGTTATGATGCGAATGTCGTCAACACAACGAAACCAGGTGACCGCGAATTAGAAATAATAGAGGAAAATCGTTTAGCTTCTAGATGTTCCATGTATAGGCTCGTCAGTACGGCACTAAATGGGGAGTCCATAGGTAATCCAAAAGTCTGCCGAAAAAGATGATTTTCAAAACAGAAACATGTGAAACTAACACACAGTTCAAGAAGGTTGATGAAATCGCTGACTAGAACAGGAAGGTCGAGGGAATCGTCAATTTTTCGACGCAGATAATTGGAGAGTTTCTTGTTTCTGATGTTAATGTTGTGGATGCGGTTGAGGCGATCACCAGAGTGTTTAAGATGTGCTTGACTCATTGTGCTGAGGAACAGACGGCTTTTACATCATAGCTGAACCCCTTGCAAGGAAACTTCATCATTATCCCACATAACAACATACTACCAATTCGCTCATCCCGTTCAGGTCCGTTTCAAATCCAAACTCTCCAACATTCTCCACCTGACTCTCCACACTATATATACTCATGTACTCTTTGCCCAGGTAGATTTGTTTGTGACTAGATGAGGCCCACTGTGTGGGCAAATGTAGTCAATCAAGGATCGCATTATACTGTATCTGTGTCTATTTTCCCACGGTCTCGGTATTTTATACCATTTATCTCCATGGTACTATCATACTGTTGATGTACCTCAATTTGTTCCAAAAAAATCAGACCGCCCAGTCACTTACCCTGAGTATCTTGTACGTTGTAATCCTATCTATCCTGATTCACTCTTCTAATGTTGTTCGATTCGGCTCCTTTGGTCTCCTCTGTAAGTACATGCTTCATAACTTCAGAACTACTTGTATTGTAAACCTCTAGAGTTTGTAGAGCCATATACACAAGATCAGGTGTGAGACTCCATGCTGGTGCTGCACAAGCTGTAATACGCTTGACACAGCATACACAGCGTTTTGGCAGGCTTTATATTGAGGTCCCCGAAGGCAGTATTAGGTTAGCCACCTTTATACTGCCTAACTTACGTTCTTTACGTCTATCTCTGGCGGGATGTTTCATGTTATTTATATATCCTAGTTGTGGTGGTTACGTTAAACTGCGTGCTGATACCTCCAATAACCTCATTGATCAGATCCTCACCAGCGGGGGAAAATGACACCCGGAATCAACATGTAGGTAGGCAGGCATGCAGGTCCTTATCAATGTCCCATGTTTGGAGCTTCTCACCTCCGGTCTAAACTCTGTCTGAGGTTCTCTCTTTCCCCTGACTGATTTGCATGATGTTGCACTTGTTGGGGATGAACGCCAGTAGCCACCTGTTACACCACTCTTGTAGTGTGTGGCAATGAAATACTGCTATGTGAGATGACAGTATGAAATGACGTTGTTGCAGAGGGGACTGTGAAAAAGGGTGATGAAGGTGACAAATGTAAAACAGCAATAAGGGTGTTTTTTTTTTTTTTTTTTTTTTTTTTTTTTTTTTTTTTTTTTTTTTTTTTTTTTTTTTTTTTCCTGTTACACCACTCTTGTAGTGTGTGGCAATGAAATACTGCTATGTGAGATGACAGTATGAAATGACGTTGTTGCAGAGGGGACTGTGAAAAAGGGTGATGAAGGTGACAAATGTAAAACAGCAATAAGGGTGTTTGTGTGTGTGTGTGTGTGTGTTAGTTACCATTTTGTCCTAGGCACATGTCAAATAAACACTAGGCCTGTTGTATATGTGTGTGTGTGTGTGTGTGTGTGTGTGTGTATGTGTGTGTGTGTGTGTGTGTGTGTGTGTGTGTGTGTGTGTGTGTGTGTGTGTGTGTGTGTGTGTGTGTGTGTGTGTGTGTGTGAAAAGAGAATGCTGGAGATGAAAGTGTGTGGGAAAAAAATGGAGATAGCAGTGTGAAACACCAATGACGACGGGAGAGAGCAACACTGGAGATGACAGCATGAGCGAGAAAGAGCAACACTGGAGATGACAGCATGTGCGAGAAAGAGCAACACTGGAGATGACAGCATGAGCGAGAAGAGCAACACTGGAGATGACAGCATGAGCGAGAAGAGCAACACTGGAGATGACAGCATGAGCGAAAGAGCAACACTGGAGATGACAGCATGAGCGAGAAGAGCAACACTGGAGATGACAGCATGAGCGAGAAAGAGCAACACTGGAGATGACAGCATGAGCGAGAAAGAGCAACACTGGAGATGACAGCATGAGCGAGAAAGAGCAACACTGGAGATGACAGCATGAGCGAAAAAGCAACACTGGAGATGACAGCATGGCGAGAAGAGCAACACTGGAGATGACAGCATGAGCGAGAAGAACAACACTGGAGATGACAGCATGAGCGAGAAAGAGCAACACTGGAGATGACAGCATGAGGGGAAAAGAGCAACACTGGAGATGACAGCATGAGCGAGAAGAGCAACACTGGAGATGACAGCATGAGCGAAAGAGCAACACTGGAGATGACAGCATGAGCGAAAGAGCAACACTGGAGATGACAGCATGGCGAGAAGAGCAACACTGGAGATGACAGCATGAGCGAGAAGAGCAACACTGGAGATGACAGCATGAGCGAAAGAGCAACACTGGAGATGACAGCATGAGCGAGAAGAGCAACACTGGAGATGACAGCATGAGCGAGAAGAGCAACACTGGAGATGACAGCATGAGCGAGAAAGAGCAACACTGGAGATGACAGCATGGCGAGAAGAGCAACACTGGAGATGACAGCATGAGCGAGAAAGAGCAACACTGGAGATGACAGCATGAGCGAGAAGAGCAACACTGGAGATGACAGCATGAGCGAGAAAGAGCAACACTGGAGATGACAGCATGAGCGAGAAAGAGCAACACTGGAGATGACAGCATGAGCGAGAAAGAGCAACACTGGAGATGACAGCATGAGCGAGAAAGAGCAACACTGGAGATGACAGCATGAGCGAGAAGAGCAACACTGGAGATGACAGCATGAGCGAGAAGAGCAACACTGGAGATGACAGCATGAGCGAAAGAGCAACACTGGAGATGACAGCATGAGAAGAGCAACACTGGAGATGACAGCATGAGCGAGAAGAGCAACACTGGAGATGACAGCATGAGCCGAGAAAGAGAGCAACACTGGAGATGACAGCATGAGCGAGAAAGAGCAACACTGGAGATGAATGCGGAATGAAGGGAAAATGAATACAGGCAACACCAATGACGACGAAGACAACTGAATGACACATGAGCAAGACAACACTGGAGATGACATGGAAGCACCTGAGATGACACATGGGAAGCAACACTGGAATGACAGCATAGCGAAGACAACCTGGAGATGACACTGCAACAACACTGGAATGACACATGACGAGAACAACACTGAGATGACACATGGGAAAAACATGGATGACAGGCGAGACAACACTGGGATGACGCATGGGAGAAAGCAAACTGAGATGACGCATGGCGAAGAGCAACCTGGATGACAGCAGGCAAACAACTGGAGATGACACATGCGAAGACACTGAATGACAGCATGGCAACACTGAATGACATGGCGAAACACTAATACAATGCGAACAACACTGGGATGACAGCAGGAAACACTGGAGATGAGCATGAGCGAGAAAGAGCAACACTGGAGATGACAGCATGAGAGAAGAGCAACACTGGAGATGACAGCATGAGCGAGAAAAGCAACACTGGAGATGACAGCATGAGCGAGAAGAGCAACACTGGAGATGACAGCATGAGCGAAAGAGCAACACTGGAGATGACAGCATGTGGAAGACAACACTGGAGATGACAGCATGGAGAAGACAACACTGGAGATGACAGCATGAGCGAGAAAGAGCAACACTGGAGATGACAGCATGAGCGAGAAGAGCAACACTGGAGATGACAGCATGAGCGAGAAGAGCAACACTGGAGATGACAGCATGAGCAGAAAGAGCAACACTGGAGATGACAGCATGAGCGAGAAAGAGCAACACTGGAGATGACAGCATGGCGAGAAAGAGCAACACTGGAGATGACAGCATGAGCGAGAAAGAGCAACACTGGAGATGACAGCATGAGCGAGAAAGAGCAACACTGGAGATGACAGCATGAGCGAGAAAGAGCAACACTGGAGATGACAGCATGAGCGAGAAAGAGCAACACTGGAGATGACACATGGCGAGAAGAGCAACACTGGAGATGACAGCATGGCGAGAAAGAGCAACACTGGAGATGACAGCATGAGCGAGAAAGAGCAACACTGGAGATGACAGCATGAGCGAGAAAGATCAACACTGGAGATGACAGCATGAGCGAGAAAGAGCAACACTGGAGATGACAGCATGAGCGAGAAAGAGCAACACTGGAGATGACAGCATGAGCGAGAAAGAGCAACACTGGAGATGACAGCATGAGAGAAAACAACACTGGAATGACACATGGCGAGAAAGAGCAACACTGGAGATGAGCATGGGGAAAGAGCAACACTGGAGATGACAGCATGAGCGAGAAGACAACACTGGAGATGACAGCATGGCGAAAGAGCAACACTGGAGATGACAGCATGGCGAAAGAGCAACACTGGAGATGACAGCATGAGCGAGAAGAGCAACACTGGAGATGACAGCATGAGCGAGAAGAGCAACACTGGAGATGACAGCATGAGCGAGAAGAGCAACACTGAGATGACAGCATGCGAGAAGAGCAACACTGGAGATGACAGCATGAGCGAGAAAGAGCAACACTGGAGATGACAGCATGAGCGAGAAAGACAACACTGGAGATGACAGCATGAGCGAGAAGAGCAACACTGGAGATGACAGCATGAGCGAAAGAGCAACACTGGAGATGACAGCATGAGCGAAAAGACAACACTGGAGATGACAGCATGGCGAGAAAGAGCAACACTGGAGATGACAGCATGAGCGAAGAGCAACACTGGAGATGACAGCATGAGCGAGAAAGAGCAACACTGGAGATGACAGCATGGCGAGAAGAGCAACACTGGAGATGACAGCATGAGCGAGAAAGAGCAACACTGGAGATGACAGCATGAGCGAGAAAGAGCAACACTGGAGATGACAGCATGTGCGAGAAAGAGCAACACTGGAGATGACAGCATGAGCGAGAAAGAGCAACACTGGAGATGACAGCATGAGCGAGAAAGAGCAACACTGGAGATGACAGCATGGCGAGAAAGAGCAACACTGGAGATGACAGCATGAGGAGAAAGAGCAACACTGGAGATGACAGCATGAGCGAGAAAAGACAACACAGATGACGAGAGACTGGATGACAGCATGTGCGAGAAAGACAACACTGGAGATGACAGCATGAGCAGAAAGAGCAACACTGGAGATGACAGCATGTGCGAGAAAGAGCAACACTGGAGATGACAGCATGGCGAGAAAGAGCAACACTGGAGATGACAGCATGGCGAGAAAGAGCAACACTGGAATGACAGCATGGCGAGAAAGAGCAACACTGGAGATGACAGCATGGCGAGAACACGGAGACAGAAGCAAACTGGAGATGACAGCATGGCGAGAAAGAGCAACACTGGAGATGACAGCATGGCGAGAAAGAGCAACACTGGAGATGACAGCATGAGCGAAAGAGCAACACTGGAATGACAGCATGTGCGAGAAGAGCAACACTGGAGATGACAGCATGAGCGAGAAGAGCAACACTGGAGATGACAGCATGTGCGAGAAAAAACATGAGAGAAAGAGCAACACTGGAGATGACAGCATGAGCGAGAAAGAGCAACACTGGAGATGACAGCATGAGCGAGAAAGAGCAACACTGGAGATGACAGCATGAGCGAGAAAGAACAACACTGGAGATGACAGCATGAGCGAGAAAGAACAACACTGGAGATGACAGCATGAGCGAGAAAGAGCAACACTGGAGATGACAGCATGTGCGAGAAAGAGCAACACTGGAGATGACAGCATGAGCGAGAAAGAGCAACACTGGAGATGACAGCATGAGCGAGAAAGAGCAACACTGGAGATGACAGCATGAGCGAGAAAGAGCAACACTGGAGATGACAGCATGAGCGAGAAAGAACAACACTGGAGATGACAGCATGAGCGAGAGAAGCAACACTGGAGATGACAGCATGAGCGAGAAAGAGCAACACTGGAGATGACAGCATGAGCGAGAGAAGCAAGTGAAGCCTAAAGAGACCCCAAGAATGAAGACACGAGAGAGCACATGAAGCAGAGAGGTAAGAGCGAGGCTGTTTACCTACTGCTTGCCTCGTTAGCGTGGTGACTTGAACACCGCTCCAGCGACCGCCACCCTGGTGGGGGTCTTGAGGTAGGCAGCTTAAGCTCAAACAAACACCTTTCATGTCCGGAAATAAATAAATATGACCAGCTCCTTACACTAGCATAGTCACCTTCACCTCTGTCATAAATTCCACAAAGTTCTCATAGCAACAACTCTAATTTTCACTTTTTTCTTAGTTTTTACCAAAAAAAAAATATGATTTTTTTTTTAATTAAAATCAAGATATTTTGGGTTGAAAACCATTAATTTAGAGTAATAGTGAGCATGCTTATAGATTTTAATGAGGTTTTTCATATTTAAATAAAATGACTAGCGAAATATTGCCAGCCTCGGGGTGCAACACTACAGTCAGTGGGTGCAACACTGCAGTCAGTGGGTGCAACACTGCAGTCAGTGGGTGCTACACTACAGTCAGTGGGTGCAACACTGCAGTCAGTGGGTACAACACTACAGTCAGTGGGTGCAACACTGCAGTCAGTGGGTACAACACTGCAGTCAGTGGGTACAACACTACAGTCTGTGGGTACAACACTACAGTCAGTGGGTACAACACTACAGTCAGTGGGTACAACACTGCAGTCAGTGGGTGCAACACTACAGTCAGTGGGTACAACACTACAGTCAGTGGGTACAACACTACAGTCAGTGGGTACAACACTACAGTCAGTGGGTACAACACTACAGTCAGTGGGTACAACACTGCAATTAGTGGGTATAACACTACAGTCAGTGGGTACAACACTACAGTGGGTACAACACTGCAGTCAGTGGGTACAACACTGCAGTCAGTGGGTACAACACTACAGTCAGTGGGTGCAACACTGCAGCCACTGTTACCACCACACACCCTTCTCCAACAAACCATGTGATACACCCGGCTACTTATTTGTCAACAACTGTCTTTTGGCATCATTGTATTAGCTTTTAAGTAGAGAGAGAGAGAGAGAGAGAGAGAGAGAGAGAGCAGAGAAGAGAGAGAGAGAGAGAGAGAGTTAGTTTTAATAGACACTTGGCTTTTCGTGTGTGTAATAGAAAGGGTGAGAAATGGTAAAAGGAAAGGAAGAGAGGGTAGATGGAAAGAGAGACAGAGAAAGAGGTAGGTAGTGGAAAAAAAGGATAAATGCAGTGGGTGAAAGAAGGAAGGAAGGACTAAAGAATGAAGAAGGAAACTTGTAATGAGGAAAACAGATCAATACATCGAGAGGGACAACGACAGAGAGGTGCCCAGAGCTACAACACAACGACCCATCACGCCAGGGGCGACACACCACAGAAAGGACGCAGGAAGGAGCCGACAGAGAAGCGGCGCACAACGACCACACTAAATTGTGATGTGGGTTGCTTGCATTTACAACTTGGCACTTATAGCCCGGGAGTGCCGGTGAGGGGGTGCCAGTAGTGCTGGGTACCGGTGGTGCCAGTAGTGCTGAGTACCGGGGGTGCCAGTATTGCTGGGTACAGTGGGTGCCAGTATTGCTGGGTACCGGGGGTACCAGTAGTGCGGGGTACCAGGAGAGCCAGTATTGCTGGGTACCGGGGGTACCAGTAGTGCTGGGTACCAGGGATGCCAGTAGTGGTAGGTACCGGGGGTACCAGGGATGCCAGTAGTGCTGGGTACCGGGGGTACCAGTAGTACTGGGTACCAGGGATGCCAGTAGTGGGTACCGGGGGTACCAGTAGTGCTGGGTACCAGGGATGCCAGTAGTGCTGGGTACCGGGGGTGCCAGTAGTGCTGGGTACCGGGGGTACCAGTAGTGCGGGGTACAAAGGGGAGCCAGTATTGCTGGGTACCGGGGGTACCAGTAGTGCTGAGTACCAGGGATGCCAGTAGTGCTGGGTACCGGGGGTGCCAGTAGTGCTGGGTACCAGGGATGCCATTAGTGCTGGGTACCGGGGGTACCAGTGCTGGGTACCAGGGATGCCAGTAGTGCTGGGTACCGGGGGTGCCAGTAGTGCTGAGTACCGGGGAGTGACAGTAGTGCTGGGTACCGGGGGTACCAGTAGTGCTGGGTACCAGGGATACCGGGGGTGCCAGTAGTGCTGAGTACCGGGGGTGTCAGTAGTGCTGGGTACCGGGGGTGCAAGTAGTGCTGGATATCGGGGTACCAGTAGTGCTAGCAGAGGACCACAAGCAACAGGCTGCAATATCACATGCATACAATAATATATATATATATATATATATATATATATATATATATATATATATATATATATATATATATATTTAATAAATATATCTTTCCATTCATTCATTCATACAAACATGTATACTCAAACACACAGGGGATGACAGAAAAGGTTAATGTTCAACTTTCACAACCTGCTAGGGTGGTCAGAGAAATTGCTACTCGAGTTCAACCCCGGTAAATGTGTGAAAAATGAGGATGGAAAAAAGACAAGACAGTGTGTACAAACTCGGGAAACTGTGAAAACTTCATTCAAGAACGACCTTAAGGGTGAGCATAGTCCACAATATGTGGCGAGACGAGCATACTGAATGAAGTTAGTGGCGAATGTGCGTTTGATGAGTAACAAAGTCATTCATACACAGCTTTGAGAACAGGTGTGACAGCCCAAGAGGCTAGATGAGAGTGAACCCTGCCAAAGATACTTAAGAGGTGAGGACAGTTACTAAGTATCAACCCTTACAAATACAAATAGACTAAAGGATAGCGCTCTCTCTCTCTCTCTCTCTCTCTCTCTCTCTCTCTCTCTCTCTCTCTCTCTCTCTCTCTCTCTCTCTCTCTCTCCTTCATACACAAACGATAAACCTCTTGGAGCAGGGAGTGGACCTAGAAGCGGCCAGCGAAGAGGCGGACCAGGAGCTGTGACTCGACCCCCTCACCCACAAACAAGTGAGTAAACACACAGTAACAAAAAAATCCAAGTCTGGTACACAAATAAAGATAAACTCGCAATTAAGAGAAAAGAAGGAAGAAGTTACAGGAAAATATTAAAATTACATTTGCTACAGAGATTAAACTAAGAGACGAAGCGACGAACTTAATATTTCCTAAGCAGTAGAGAATAACAAGGAAGGTAAGAGTGATCTTAACTTGGAGTGGTACTACTCTTAAGAAACCACTGGAACTGGAGTGGTGGCACTATTAAGAAACCACTGGAACTGGAGTGGTGGCACTATTAAGAAACCACTGGAACTGGAGTGGTGGCACTATTAAGAAACCACTGGAACTGGAGTGGTGGCACTATTAAGAAACCACTGGAAATGGAGTGGTGGCACTATTAAGAAACCACTGGAACTGGAGTGGTGGCACTATTAAGGAAAACCATTGAATACTGGGTCGAGTATAGCACATGATTAAGAAACCACTGGAATTGAGTGTCACTATGTAAAAACCAGATTCTGAGGACCTGACTAACTGAACCATTTATCGGTAATAACCATGTCAGGTATAACCAGTGTCACAGTAATAACCAGTGTCACAGGTAATAACCGAGTGTCACAGGTAATAACCAGAGTGTCACAGGTAATAACCAGAGTGTCACAGGTAATAACCAGTGTCACAGGTAATAACCAGTGTCACAGGTAATAACCAGTGTCACAGGTAATAACCAGTGTCACAGGTAATAACCAGAGTGTCACAGGTAATAACCAGTGTCACAGGTAATAACCAGTGTCACAGGTAATAACCAGTGTCACAGGTAATAACCAGAGTGTCACAGGTAATAACCAGAGTGTCACAGGTAATAACCAGTGTGTCACAGGTAATAACCAGAGTGTCACAGGTAATAACCAGTGTCACAGGTAATAACCAGAGTGTCACAGGTAATAACCAGAGTGTCACAGGTAATAACCAGTGTCACAGGTAATAACCAGAGTGTCACAGGTAATAACCAGAGTGTCACAGGTAATAACCAGTGTCACAGGTAATAACCAGAGTGTCACAGGTAATAACCAGTGTCACAGGTAATAACCAGAGTGTCACAGGTAATAACCAGTGTCACAGGTAATAACCAGAGTGTCACAGGTAATAACCAGTGTCACAGAGGGGAGGCAAAAGAGAGAGAGAGAGAGAGAGAGAGAGAGAGAGAGAGAGAGAGAGAGAGAGAGAGAGAGAGAGAGAGAGAAAGCAGAAGATGAAGAATCAAGCACAAGAGTAACAACAACAACAACAACAACACGCACACATTTAAACAGTAAAAACGGCAATTGGAGCAACGCCAGAGGACAAGCAAGAGAAGGGGGGCTGGTAGGGAGGTGAGGAGGGGCAGGGGAGGTAAACAAGAAGAGGAAGAGGAGTATGAGTAGTGGTAGTATTAGTAACGTAGTAGTAGTAGTGGTAATGGTGGTGATAGTAGTGGTAGCAGTAGTAATAGGACGAGGAAGAGGATAAATTGTGGTGTACTCAAGTCTACATGGAGGGTGTTCCGGGGGTCAACGCACCCATAGCCCGGTCTCAGACCAGACCTCCCGGTGGATCAAGACCTGATCAACTAGGCTGTTACTACTGACTGCACGAAGTCCAACGTACGAACCACAGCCTGGTTAATCAGAAACAAACTTTAGGAAACAATCCATTTTCCTTTTCAAGACAGCAAGGGGTCTCTTGGTAATTTTCCTTATGTACAGTTGGAGGTTGTTGAACAGTCTTGGGCCTCGAACACTTACTGTGTTTTCACTGGGGGTATATTGCACCGTCTGACACGTTTTTAGCTTTCGTAGGGTGATTTCTGAGTGCAAATTATAATGTATCTTTCTCGCATCAATTCCCAGGAGTACAGGTCAAGGGACTTCAAATGCTCCCGGTAATTAAGGTGCCTAACTGAACTTAAATGCACAGTGAAAGTTCTCTGTACATTATTTGCATCTGCAGTTTCGCCTGAGTGTAATAAGAGGCTTTAACGTTCAACAGTATTACATGTGATAAATGCCTTAGAAAGCGACAAGTTTGGGAATCACTACTGAGGAAACGTTTCGCCACACAGTGACTTCATCAGTCCAATACAAAGAAGAAAGGTGTAAAGAGAGGAGTTTGAGGTAATTAGTCCATCAGCCTGGAACTGATGAGTTCAGTCCATCAAGAATAATCGACTGAATACACAGATCCCAGGCTGAGGGACTGATTACCTCAAACTCCTCCTCTCTTTACACCTTCTTTGCACTGGACTGATGAAGCCAGGGTGGCGAAACGTTTCCTCAATAAAGATTCCCAAATATTGCATAAGTGTCTTATTCTACAACAGTATTACAGCCTTGAGAGAACAAATGACTTAAAGGCCATCGCTGGCTTGGCATCTCTTGTTTTGAAGGTTCTCATTATCCATCCTACCATTTTCCTCGCGGTTGTGATAATAACACTTGTGATCCCTGAAATTGAGACCTATTGACATTATCACACCTAAGTCCTTCACGTTTATTTATTTTCCCTCTATTGTGTGGCTAGAATTAGGTTTTTTTATTTCTTTTCCTAGGTTTAATTTCTTCAAGTTTTCCATAAAGGAGTAACTGAAATTTGTCCTCAGTGAACATCAAATTGTTTTCTGCTGCCCACTGAAAAAAAAGTAGGAAGGAATCGGCGAGGAAAAGAATAATAGATAAATAATGATTGAAAACAGAGGAGGGAGGAATTAAGAAAATAATGGATAAATGCAAAAAAGGTGAGAAAGGAAGTGGAAAAAGACAGGGTAAAGGAGCAAGAAATAAAGAATAAATACATGCAAGAAATAGGAAATTAATGGAAGAGGAGGGAGGAAGAGGGAGAAAGGAGAGAGGAAGGAGAGAGAGAGAGAGAGAACATGAAGTGGGTTGACACCCACGCTTGACCACCTTAAAGGCACCGCCATGTTCACCCTTGAAATAGATGTATATAATTGATGTGACAACGTTGGCACGAGTCTTCAAGGCCGGCCGTACTAACCCCCCCCCCCACACAGGTACGATAGGGCCCACAAGCCTAGGCAGGAGCGAATCTGGCAAGATGTAAGTTGAGAGGCGGGGCCAGGGGAGAGGGGGCTAGGACTCGACCCCTGCAACCAAACACAGGTGCACACACACACACACACACACATACATACATACATACATACATACATATATATATATATATATATATATATATATATATATATATATATATATATATTTATTATGCAAATATCACTCACTCCAGTGAAGACGTCCTTTGGGAACGTACTTGCTTGGACATCCTACTCTTTTCTGCAATTTTGCAAGCTCCTGGTGATGTGTTGATCGCAACACGAAAGGCCTAGAGCTATCATTCTACCCCCGTGGTTGTATATATATATATATATATATATATATAGGATGGGGTCCACCTCTGGTACAAATTGTGGGACCCATAGCCTCGGAGAAGTGGATAAAAAGGCTTCAAGGAAGAATATTTGGATTTCTTCCTGATGCCATTTGAATATTCCACTTCTCCTACCACCCCATCTTTTTTTACCAATAGGTATATATATATATATATATATATATATATATATATATATATATATATATATATATATATATATATATATATATATATATATATATCGTTTCATTGTGTTCAGATTGATTTTCGCAGATTTATGGCAAAAATAAATTTGCAATCTGCAGAAAAGACCCTTGCTTTTCAGGCCTATCTCGCCGGTTTGGCTTATTCGGTACGACATTACAGCTCAGATGCCCCTCCAAACTGCAACATCCCCACCTCTCCTTCAGAGTACAGACACTGTACTTCCCACCTCCAGGACTCAATTCTGGCTAACCGACTTTCCCTGAATCCCTTCAAAATGTTACCTTGCTCACACTCCAACAGCACATAGTCATAAAATCCACTTGCCTCCACTCCTATTTAACCCATTACACGCTATTTTTATTGGAAAATAATCTCTCTCCTATATATCCTAAGCCTCATGATCCTCATAAAAACTCTTTAAAGACTTTAAGTAACCTATACCATCTTTTCCATACACTTGCAACATCTGCCACACTGCTTCCCTATCCGCCCTATCATATGCCTCTTCTAAATCAATAAATGCAACAAAAACTACCTTACCTTTATCAATATATATATATTTTTTTTTTTTTTTTATTAACACATCGGCCGATTCCCACCAAGGCAGGGTGGCCCGAAAAAGAAAAACTTTCATCATCATTCACTCCATCACTGTCTTGCCAGAAGGGTGCTTTACACTACAGTTATAAAACTGCAACATTAACACCCCTCCTTCAGAGTGCCGGCACTGTACTTCCCATCTCCAGAACTCAAGTCCGGCCTGCCGGTTTCCCTGAATCCCTTCATAAATGTTACTTTGCTCACACTCCAACAGCACGTCAAGTATTAAAAACCATATGCCTCCATTCACTCCTATCAAATACGCTCACACATGCTTGCTGGAAATCCAAGCCCCTCGCACACAAAACTTCCTTTACCCCCTCCCTCCAACCTTTCCTAGGCCGACCCCTACCCCGCCTTCCCTCCACTACAGATTTATACACTCTCGAAGTCACTCTGTCTCGTTCCATTCTCTCTACATCTCTACATACATATATATATATATATATATATATATATAAAGTTTATTATGGTCAAACTGATAAAAGTCTTGAACTAAGATTAAAACAACATAAATATAGCATTAGAACTGGACAAGATTCTAATGCTCTATTTATTCATGTGAGAGACTTTAACCATCCAATTGATTTTCAAAATGCTGAGAAGGTTGTATCAAGCAAGTCCATGGTTGAGAGGAATATAATAGAATCATGTTTCATTAAAAGCAGTTTTGAAAATAATATGAATATTTCTTTTGGTTTATATAAATTGGATTCATTTATAATTAATAAAATTTGGGAAGAATTTAATAATAAATTGGACTAATCTTAATTCTTGGGAAGAGTTTCAGGTCCTTTCTTATGTTCCTCTTCACAGAGTCGTGAGATGTTACGCTACTGTGAGGTGTAGTCTTTGTTAGTGTGATGTGACTGTGAGGTGTAGTCTCGCCCCTTATATAAGCCCTTCTTGTCATGTTTCCTGTTATAGTTCCTTGATAATGTGAGTAGTCACGAAAGCGCTTGGAATTCTTCTATTTTTTCATAGTGGTTTTCTTGCATATTTTGATATCACCTGTTTACTGTGATCTTTTTGCATATATATATATATATTATATACATATACATGGAGTTAGAGGGAGAGGAACAAGTGTAGAGAGCAGCCACTAGAATACAGCAAGAGTTGCGCTTAAACATATTCAGTGTCTTGGCGGACGCGCAAATTAATAACTCCAACAATGACACAGCAGAGGCAGAAAGTCCTCAGCAGTGAGCAACCCAAGCAAGGATAAATACAACCAAGGATGAATACAACCGAGGATAATACAACGAAGGATAAATACAACCAATGATAAATACAACGAAGGATAAATACAACCAATGATAAATACAACGAAGGATAAATACAACCAATGATAAATACAACCAAGGATAAATACAACCAATGATAAATACAACCAAGGATAAATACAACCAAGGATAAATACAACCAAGGATAAATACAACCAAGGATAAATACAACCACAACGAAGGATAAATACAATCAATGATAAATACAAACAAGGATAATATAACCAATGATAAATACAGCCAAAGATAATACAACCAATGATAAATGCAACTAGAGATAATACAACCAATGATAAATACAACCAAAGATAATATAACCAATGATAATTAAAATAAGGATACAAAATAGTATGCAAGATTTAATTATTGCTACATTTGGCATGTGTATGTGGGTACAGACGAGTAACGGGGGGGAAGGAAGGGCAGGGCCGGGAGGGGCACTGGGCAGGGTGAGAGAAGGGAGAGGAGATGCAAGATGGGGAGTAAAAGAAATGTGGGGTGGTGAAAAGGGTGGGGCAGGGGTAAACAAGGCATGGGAGGGATGGGGGTTGGAGGAGGGGTGGAAATAGTGGGGTGAGGGAGGAGAAAGAGAGGGGATCGGCAGGGAGGGGTGCGGGGAGATGGGACGATTATGACCACTGGGAAGGGGGTGTGGGATTGAGGAAGGGGGGAAAAGTACCACCACTGGGAAGGGTAAGGAGGGAGGGGGAGTTTAACATTATCTTCCTCATAAATATTTAGACAGAGATAAAAAAAATTATTAAATTCTCAAAAACCTTCTCAGGTTTAATCCGAAGGGGAAAAATAGCTCCAATTCCCTGAATCAAAAGCGCTTCAGTATCACGGCAGCCCTTTGAAAGGGTGAAGCATATAAAGAGCCATTGAGTGCACAGCTCAGACATGCTCTTTTCTAGGGCTCGATACGGCGTCAGCTGTCATTGGCCCTATAACCCACAACACTGACTCAGGGTGTACTCATGAGACAGGCATATGCTGTCGTAGCCCTTACATAGCAGCAGCAGCAGCAACAACAACAGTAGAAGAAAGTCCATTTGTAAGTCTTGTGTTAACCTTTGGAGGACACGTGGTTTGTACTTTCTTACAAGCAAGTACATAAGAACGTTGAAAGAGCCTGACAAGGACAAAAGTACTATGCTCAAAGCAGAGGTAGTTGTTGTTAGTCATATTGAAACCTTGATTTCGTAGTGGTTATAAAGTACCAGAAGAATGGAATGTAATCAACTCTGATTTGAGGAAAAGGAGGATATCACCAATTCCTTGGGTCAAGAGATATTTATCCCTTTAGTTAGGACAGGCAGTGCCAGTCAGTGTTTTGGCTCTGGGTAAGACTTTCCATACCCCTGGAGGAAACCCTGCAAGATGAAGTAATCCTGGGTAAGTAACCCTGGGTAAGTAACCCTGGGTTAGTAACCCAGGTGAACCCAAGAAAACTAAGCAGTGTGACATATTTCCACGGTGGTCCTTTTATCTACTTACCCAAGTAGCGACTCACAACAGTTAAAAAAAAAATATTATTTGTATCACTTATGCTCTCGTGTTTAGGTTATTGAGTGCTCACAGCTCCGTTCAAAGCAGGAGAGATGTCAAAACTGGAAAATATATATATATACTTTACTGCCTGCATCGTCAATAAAGCCTTGAAAATACTGGGAACGCCTCAAAGCACTTGGGGCGAAAAAATAGAGATATACGTACCTGGTATTATATATACTTTGAAAATATTGGAAGGCCAGGTCCCAAAGCCACACACTACTGTAACTTATTGGATGAAAGATATAGGAGGAAGTGTGAAATCCAGCGAAAAGCATAGGATACTGTGTCAACATGAGTGGTCCAAGACTCTTCAATCTGCTACCAGCAGATATAAGAAATATTGACGGAACAAATGTAGCGGTCTTAAGAAGAATCTGGATCACTAGCCAAGTGCCAGATCAACCAGGCTGTGATGGCTATGTGGGCCGGCGGGCTGCTAACAGCAACAACCCTGTTGACCAGTCAGAACTAAACAGAGATGGCTACAAAAATGTCACCCGTGAGCAAAACGTTGTAAAAATTCAGGCTGGGCGAAGGTGAATATATTTTTTTTTATTAACATCATTAGGTACACGAATATCTTTTACCCAAAACCTGAATACCTCCAGCAGGTACTGGAGTCTTCTTACACAGAATATAACAGGCCATAATGACTGGAGTTTTCTAAGATATTTTTCTCTGGATGCGACCCACGCCAATGTGCTAACACACAGATATCTAATTTTACTGCAAGTTAGGCAGTAGGGGTGCCAGTAAATTTGCCTATACGTTTCTCCACACCAGGAAATCGAACCCATGTCCTTACATTTGTGAATCAAATACTTTCACCAGTGAGCTACGCGGCACCCCTGAGAATACATCAGTAACGTGCTGATGGTTGCATAATGGCAGATGTAGGACCACGGCTGGTGTGATGGTAAATTTATTTAGGTACAAGGTTACACAAATTATCGTACATAATAACATATGCAAAACTACCCACAGGGGGGAATGGAAAGATAGCTCCAGGCCTTTCGTGCTGCAGACAACACATCAGGAGCTTGCAATGTTAAAAAAAATGAGCAGGAAGTCCAGGAAGATCCGTTCAAGGAAACGACTCCAGTTAGTGTACACAATATATGTGTAGATTACCCAGGATAACCCGAAAAAAAGTCAGATGAAGTGACTTATTTCCACTGGTAGGAGAGTAAGGAGGGCAAAGAAGGTAGGAAGGGACGGAAGCCGGGGAGGGGTTGGGAGGAAGAAGGGATGGGGAGGAAGAGGGAGAGGGGTTGGGGAGGAAGAGGGAGAGGGGTTGGGGAGGAAGAGGGGTTTGGGATGGGAAGGAGAGAGATTGGGGAGGGGAGGGAGAGGGAATGGGGAGGAGAAGGAGAGGGGAAGGAGAGGGGTAGGAGAAGGGGTACCTCGTGGATGCCAGACTAAACACGCCCCAGACGGATTAATGGAAGCTTTCTGATATAGTTTTATTTACTTATCTACTAATTGGCTGGTGCAGGTGATTGAAGGCAGCGACAGCTTACGGCCACTTCCATCACTTTTACACAGCTCATCAAACCACTTCACATATACATCTCTCGCACAAGTTTATTTTCAACAAAAAAATAATCTCATTGCAAAAAAAAAAAAAATTGAATGATTTAGATGACATGGGATTATTAACTATTGCACAAACTTCCCATGGGGCAAAAACTTTACCGTAAAAAATATTAGGGAATATTAGAGTAACGGGCAGAGTAGAATATTTTTTCTACATTATGGTGGGACGGCCAGTTGAGTATCGCTACACCGACCTCTTGGCTTCACTCCAACCCAATTAAAACTTGGAAAATAGAGAGCGTCGCCGACAAATGGGAGGGCAACAGGAAAGGTGGGCGGAAAAGAGGCTGGGAAAGGTGCATAAATATAGCTGGCAGAGAAATACGCCAAAAAATATAAAAAAATCAAGTTGAAGCTACATTACGGTACGCACGACTGGCGCCACAGAAAACGGGACGAGGATGGGTGCAAGGTTAGGGGGAGCTGAACTAGGCGACGAGGGGGGTACACACACTACGTTTGTAATGTATATGTCGATGTGTCACACTGAACGCGTCTGCAGTGATTGTGATGGTGTCACATACACTGAATGTGTGTACTGTGTAGTGTTGTTTTGTTTTTGTGTGGTGTATTATTTTTTTGTGTGTATTCACCTAACTATGGTTGAAGGGGCTGATTCATAGCTCCTGGCCTCGCCTCTTCGCTGGTCGCAACTAGGTCCACACTCTCCCTGCTCCATGAGCTTTATCGTATCTCTTCTCAAAGCTATGTATGAATCCTGCCTCCACTACATCAGTCTCCAGGCTGTTCCACTTCCTGACAACTCTGACTAATATCCTAATATCCCTGTGACTCATCTGAGTTTTCAACTTCCCGTTGTGACCCCTTGTTGTCTCGCATCACTGAAACATTGTGTGTGTGTGTGTGTGTGTGTGTGTGTGTGTGTGTGTGTGTGTGTGTGTGTATGTATGTGATAGTGAACACAGTGAGTATACTCGTCAATCTGTGTTTGGGGGGTCGAGGCTCCGATCTCGACCCAGCCTCCTGATTTTTTGACCTTTTCACCCTTATATCTATTATTGAAACTGTGAACAGAGATTGCCTTCACCGCTGCTTCAGGGTACATCTAATCCTCTAATTCCTTGCATCAAGAGCTTTTTACCGGAAGCAAGATCCCCCCCCTTTCCATTGAAGGAAAACGCATACACACACATAATATGGGCAGAATACCACTTCCGATTATTTTATTAATGGAAAAGCGCTAAACCTGCACGTGTCAAATGAAAATTAATGCAGTCTTAAAGGGACATTCTTAAGTAATGCTCCACATTTATCCTTACCTGTCTAAGTCAGGATAATTAGGTACGATGCATGGCTTCACACTACGTAACTGATAGGTGGGATTTATCTATGTTACATTTTGTTAAAAATGTCAAGTTAAGAAATGAGGAGGTGCCACGTTGGCACCCCCACAGGTCAGGTCAGGAGGTGACGATATATGAGCCTTCAACTTGAGTTTACAGCGACTTATTTCTGTGTTTACACCAGCGCAGCATACAC
The DNA here is from genome assembly GCA_009830355.1 of Cherax destructor. Lineage (NCBI taxonomy): Eukaryota > Metazoa > Arthropoda > Malacostraca > Decapoda > Parastacidae > Cherax > Cherax destructor. The sequence continues at coordinate 414,339 of WNWK01000338.1, read as the reverse complement.
ACCGTCACATCTGTCTCTCACTTCATTATTGATGGGACGATACCTAGATTTTTGCCAACACTGATACCATCAAAATTTGCCGACACCACCGATACGATACTTTGGCACATCCCTAACATATATATACACAGAATTTAATCCTAAATTTAGGGATTCAGGTATTCTCGACTCGCCAAAAATCCGCATGGGCATGGTCAAGTCACTGCCAGGCTACTGTGTTTTTTTTTTTCATTCTGCATTTTTGACTGGTGGTAAGCAGGATACCTGCAGCCTTAATGACCCTCATGTAGTCGATAGGATTTAAACCCCATTAACCAACCAAACAACTCAGGTTAGATGGGGAATGGGAGGGAGGAATGAGAGGGGGAAGGGAGGGGCATAGCAAGTCTGTTATATATGTGTATAATTTAGTTAATACAGGAGCCATTTAATTTTGAGTATTTTTCTCTAAGGTCAGAGAGACGAGTCACGATCTATGACTTGTCGAAACGTGGGAAACCACTGAACCCGCTGGGGTTCACGCGCGCGCACACCTGTCAACACTGACATTAGCACTAAAAACTATAAAAAAAAGTCAATACCGTGAAAAAAATACAAAAAAAAACCTTCATTAAGAATAGGAACTTTATGACAACGTTTCGGTCCGTTCTGCACCATTGTTAAATGACTGCAAACATGGCTAATACAACTACACTTAAAGCAAAACAGTCCTGTGTAAGATAACGTTTCGCTCAAAGAGAGCTTTCTCAAGTCATTAAGACAAGGTTCCCTTGAGCGAGATGGAAGGTAATCAGGAAGAGTAGGGTAGCTCTACTTCTTGGATGAAGAGCCCTTCAGCAAGAAGACACTTCTCTCATTCATTCATGCGTCAGGAAGTGCATCACGTCAAGGGTCGTCTTCGGATCTCGCTTACTGGCTCCTGAAGGAGGGTGTGCAATAATAATCTGGACGAGGGGGGCAATATTAATGACCAAGTCCGGAGCGGAAGGCCTCGGTCGACCAAAAGCTCCAACGGCGGGTCATCATCTGACTAAGATCCACGTCAGGAAACACTTGCCTAACCTAACCTAACCGGGGCCCACTGTCCTATGGCGCCCCCTGCTTTCTACTGGATTTATTTTACACATGCTTCTCTCTCAATCCAGTACTGTGTTCATCTGTGGCATAGCACTTCAGTAGTATCTTCCGAGTATATATTATCAGGGATCTTTCTTCTCTTCTCTGCTCTAGAGAGTAAATTCCTAGTACATGAGGTGTTCCCAGTAATTTAAATGCTATATTGACTTTGAGAGCAGTAAATGATCTCTGTATATACTCCTGATCAGATAACTGTCCTGCCTTAAGAGAAGCTGTGAGCAAAAAACAATGCTCCAGACGTGAGGTCACAAGTGATTTAATAGTACCCTCACTGGCATTACTCGTCATATTTTGAAAGTTCTCATTATCCACCCTAATATTTTTTCAGCATTTGCTGCAATTATCTTCCTGGTCTGCAGCTCAGGTATTGGGGTTGACTCTCGGTCCTTAGCACCAGACTGTTCAACATCTTACCAGAAGATATCACAAACACTGCTGGGTCCTGTGTTTTTTTTTTCATTCTGCATTTTTTACTGGTGGTAAGCAGGATACCTGCAGCCTTAATGACCAGGGAAGTACCAGACAGACAATCCTGGCCCAGGGCAGCGCTCTGGGAGTGCCAAAACTCTTGGAACTCATCAAAGATAAAGGTATACTACCTGTGACCACCTCCCCACCGCGACCCGAGCCATGACCAGGCCTCCTAGTGGATCAGGGTTGATTAGACCCTGATCCACCAGAAGGCCTGGTCATGGACCGGCAGCGGGGGGCGTTGACCCCCGGAACACCTACCAGATAGATATATCTGGTATACCACAAGTGAGTGATTCTTCAGAGAAGACTTAATTCATTGATTAGTGGAAGGCCTTTTTAAAAGTGAATACCTTGAGGCCGACGAAGGACTCTTGATCCAAGCAATTGGAGCTCGCGTCTCTTTCCTTGGATCAAGCCTGGTTACTTCTCGAGGATCTGTATAGCTCCCTATTTACTTACCGCTTCCCTATGACTATATTATCACTGGAAAGTACAGAGAATTATGGTATAAACCTTGGTAGTTGATACCCACAAATTGGTTTAGAAAGATACCTGAGAAAACACTAGCACGTATTAGAAAACGTTTCGGTCCCAAGACCGAAACGTTTTCTAATAAACATGTCCTAGTGTTTGCTTTGGTGTCTTAATATTGTCAGAGAATTATAGGTGATATAACTGCCGAGCCTTACCAATGAATAATGATCTACTATAATTATGTCATTACAAGAAATGAGTACCTGGTAAGTATTGAGTTCCATAACAAGCGGTTATACAGAGAGTAATTATTATGGTAAACGAAGATAAGGAGGTTAATTAATGTATTAAACACACAACACTTACGAGGTTAAGGTGTACCAATACAACCAAGATATTTACTTGTGGTATAATTTAAAATATCTTTTATATTTTACAAGAGGACATCTCTCTTCTTATCTCCACCTATGTCTCCTCCTACTACTACTATTACTACTACCACCACTACTATTACTACTTTACCACTACTCCCTCCTTTTCCTCTTCTCTTCATCCTCTCTTCTTCATCTTTCTCCTTCCCCTGCCCCTCTTCCACCTCCCTCTCCTGATGCTTCTCCTAATACTCTTTTTTTTTTTTGTCTTTCAATAAGATGTCAGGAGTTGTAGCCAGTATTCCTCTTCTTTTTTATCCTTCAATAAGATGTCAGGAGTTGTAGCCAGTATTCCTCTTCTTTTTTGTCCTTCAGTAAAATGTCACGAGTTTCTACCAACATTCAATTGGCGAATTTGAACCTCCCAAAATATTGTGTGGCTTAGTAGGTATGACTGTGGAGTTGCAAGTGCAAGATAGCAGGTTCAATCCCCGGTGCTCCATACAATGTTGAGTCTCCCAGGTGGGATGCTCAACCCTACGTGATTAAGAACTTTTACAACATTACCTGTGCAGGTCTTAGTTCGCTGCTTCTGGTCCTCCCTCTTACCTGCAAAATAAAACAAGGAAACCACTGTTAGTTTAGGTTCTTAGTAATCTCTTAGTGCTATATATTGGGGAGGACTGACGAAAGGAGGTCGATTTACTTTTAATTTCACAAAACTAGATACTGCAATAATATGCTGCTACTCTATTCTGTATGTAAGTTACATAGTGGGAGCTAAAGTAATGTTTCCCTGTCATAGTCCATCACATATGGGTTAGGTATGTTAAAATGTGTCAGCCTGTGCTGGAATACGTAGGTAAAGTAATGAGGATATCGTCAAATATACATCAGCTACTGGAGTCTGAAGGGTTTCTTTACAGCACAGCCTTTTTCCTGCCAAGTGATATAACTGGAGGGGTTGGGGAAGTGAGGATGACTGTGTATCTCACAGGGTGTATACGCCAAGAGGTATGCTCCTCTTGGGGTATATACACAGATATCTGTGCATTTCTCAAGATATATACATCCAGATGTGTGTGCATGTTTGTTATATATACCAAGAGATGTGGATGAAAGAACACAACTTAGGACATCTTTATTAAAAACGTTTCAGTCCTGGGACCTTAGTCACTCCAAATGCTTCAAGAGAATCCGAGAACACAGTATATACAGTAGAGAAAACAGGTCACGGGTGAAGATCAGGTGAAAGCGTCAGTCATCTAATAGTCGTGTCACCACCTGGCAGCAAGGAATCAGCGTGGACTAGTATCATATGTAGAAGGGAAGTCGAGATGGTGTAGTTGCCAGATCTTTGTTCTGTGGTGTTGGTAGTAGCAATTAAGGATGCTTCAAATCAGTGGTTCCTATAAGTGCTGGATTCTGTGTACATCAACTTTGTACAGCTCTAGATATACCTTTGATGAATTCCGAGAATCATTCTACTCCCAGAGCCCGCTAGTGCTTTCCTGGTCAACCAGGCTGTTGCTGCTGGTGGCCCGCTGTCCCACATATCCATCAGAGCCTGGTTGATATGGCACCTGGTGGAGATACTTGTCCAGTTTCATCATGAAGACACACTTGTCCCAGTAGTTTTTCTGATATCTTCTGGTAGGATGTTTATATCGTCTGGCCAAATCTGCACTCAACGGACTTCCACTAGCTAAGCCAAAGTAATGTTTGAAACACTGGTTTCCATGTCTGAGGGGGTTGAATTTAACACACAGCTCTATGAGTGCTGTGAAGTCATGCCATGTAAGTCTACTTTTGAATATATCAATGACGGCATCAGTGGGAACGTTAGTGAAGAGTGAGGTAACATCACAATGTCATATGTTTATTGTTAATGTTTAGGTTATTGATGCGGGCAAGGTGGTCTCCAGAGCATTGATGAGCTGGGCTTATAGCCCTGAGCATGTTGGATAAACTTTTGGCTAGGTGTCTAGCTAGTCTGTGAGGGGCACTTGCAATACCTGAAGTGATAGGACATCAAGTGTGTGTGGGGGAGGGGCTGGGTCTCGGGTAGGGCATGAGGTTCTCATGAGAGGCAACTTGTGTATGTACACACCACCATCCGGTGGTGAATTGTGTTCCCAACGTCACCATCCCCACCAATTTCTCCACACTCTGTACAACTTCTACAACCCTCTTACACGCCCACAAGTACACACGCCCCACACATACACACAGGGACCAGGGGCTAACACTCGACCCCTGCAACCACAGATATGTGAGTGTACACACACACACTAATCAGGGACAAACTGAGAGGTGGAAACAGGAACACGACGGCACAGATGGAAACTGAAAACTCATTTGAGTCATAGAGATGCTAGGAAGTATTTCTTCAGTCTTAGTAGTCAGAAAGTGGTGCGACCTGGAGAGTGAAGTGGTAGAGGCAGAATCCATACATAGATACATACATACAAGAGGTACGATACAGTTCTCGAAGCCTACACTCCACAATATCACTCAAACACCATAGCCCACACCCTTTTACACACTCCAACACACCCTTCTCACTCACTATGTAGTCATCCTCTGGTTTTTTAAAGGAATTTAAAATGTAGCTCTGGTATGCCAGAGGACGTTGAACCTGTGTCGGGAGACAATGTGTTTCCTGACGAATAAAACACCACTACACAACAATGTCTAAACCTCTACACTATAATTTAGAACTGGAAATAAACTTTTAAATATAATTCTTAATATTGAAAAACATTCTTTAAATATACCCCATATAAGAAACAATCTTAAGTATACTTCTTGATATACAAAAACACAAACTTTATACCCCATACATGAAACACAATCTGTAAATATACCAATTATATATCAAACAATTAAAAATTCTCCATCATATATCAAACATTCTTAAACATACTCCATGCATCAAACATTCTTATATATACTCCATATATCAAACATTGTTCAGTATACTCCATCATATATCAAACATTGTTAAGTATACTCCATCATATATAAAACATTGTTCAGTATACTCCATATACCAAACATTGTTCAGTATACTCCATATATCAAACATTCTCAGATATACTCTTATCATATATGACACACTGGTTTATAGGCTACACTTAAAGCTGTGTACACAGTCGCTAAAAGCACTCTTGCTTGTGTTTCTAATTTCCTTAGGACGATGGCTTATGACAACGTTTGTGTGAATGTATTGTCAGTAGTATGTACTATAGTATTTCAGTATAACCGTTACTGAGTCACAGTCTCCCTACGTGATCACTGAACTGAGTCATTGTGCTGACCTAGCATGACTGACGCCACGTCAGTCATGCAGTGCCCTCTGGGCGCTGGGTAGTCAGTTCAGAGCAAGGTATAGAGACAGACAGGTCAGGCCTGAGTGCTCCCATATTTTTCCACTAATATATATAAGTTAACAAGCCAAGCTACGTTTGTGTTTATTACCAAATCCATCAAGAACCCACACGACAGTATGGGTGTCACCCACAGGTGATGAGGTGGGTGATACACGGGTGATGAGATGGGTGGTGAGGTGGGTGATACACAGATGATGAGAGGGGGGATACACAAGTGACACTTGTAGCTCTGTAGTCCCTTAATCGAGTATTCTTTCTGTTCATGAATATTCATTTAAGCATCAGAGAATATGCTAAGCAATAAACCAAAGGAAAAGAATGATTGGTACTAATCTAAGGAATACAGTATGATTGTTAAAGAATGATTGGTATTGATATTTTCTTTCCACGGTTAATATAGTAAGGAATAGTCGACCTCAAGGGGCAAGAGTTTTCTTGTACATTATCGTTGTACATTCGTTTTAGTTGTGCTTTCTCATTGTGTATTCATCTTGTTCAGTCTTCTTCGCTGTACATTCTCGAAGTACAAGTGATAAACGTTACTATATAAACGTTATAAACGTTGGCTGTGTTGTCGTCGGCTCCTCGTTCTACCAACCTACACCATTTTAGTTTTAGAGATAACAGAATTTGAAAGAATAGTGAAACCACTGATAAACTGACGTCAAGTACTACTTCGAAAACTGACGTAACGACAGGATAGATTGTGATGTACAGGGTTCGCAGTATTTTAAATCATGAATGATTCGCGAATCTGAGGCGGAAAGTTCTAAATCCATATCAGAATAATTTATTATCCAAGATTTATTCTCAGAGAGAAAAAACACTCCAGTTTTGACAAATAGTTCATATATTAAAATTTTAAATTATGGCAAGAGGGGGAGAGTAAAATTCTTCAGATATTTATTCAAGTGAGCTTCAACATTTCGGTGACAAGTCAGTGACCATCATCAGCATGATGGCTGTGTCACCACTGATATACCCTTGACTAAATGGCTCTTGCCTACTCCAAATTCTACTTCTTAGCGTTCAATCATCTTAATTTAAGCAAATAATTACTAACACCTGAAGAATCTCCCACATAAATGCTTGAGACACGTCCTCACACTTGGCATTTCTTTGGGACAAGATGAATCTAAGGAATTTCGAACAAAAAGTCGTGTGCCAAGATCTCTCACGAGGCAGTGAAGTCAAGTGACACCAGTGAACGTCACTGTCTGGTGTCTTGGCTACACTGTGTGAGGGGAGGACCTCCAGTGTCCACAACAACACTGACATTTTAATCTTGAGTCAAAAATGCCGAGCTTTAAGGGCACTGTGACACTGACAAGTTGTCTCTCTCTCTGCCCCAACACCAATTATATGAACATTTTCACCCTCTCTCACTAGCAAGGACCCCAATGGAAATAAGTAACTTTGACTTTTTTGTATTATCCTAGGTAATCTACACATATGCTGCTATGTATGATAATCTATGTAACTGTATTTATGTGTACCTGTACCTAAATGAACTTACCCATGAAACTTACTTGTTAGTTGTGTTATAATCATGAGGTAGATCTTGTAGGAGTGTTTTTTGTAGAACTGGATCTTGTAGAAGTGTATCATGTAGGAGTGAATCATGTAGCACTTCGATAGAGGTAAACTGGTTACCTATTTATCAGTCCCCTCAATGGATTATTATTATTATTACAGTTATGGGGGAGATCAAAACACGTCAGGATCACACGGCACCTGAGAAGTAATACTTTTTGATCAGAGGAAACGGAGGATAATCCAAAGGTTAAGGTAGGAAATACCCGGTGATTTGAGTGGTTAAGGGGAGGACCCTTTCTTTTTAAAGAAGGGGGATATTCAGTGGTTTCTAAGGGAAGTTGAGGGGCTGAATCTAGTCAACTTAGGTAAGGGGTAAAAGTGATGGATCTAGTGGTCTTAGGGGGACTAAGGGTAGAACATTTCTAGGGAGAGGGGAGAGAGTGTAGGGAACTTAGGGATGGGGAGGTGGGTGTAATGAAGCAGTCTTACATCAAGTCACCTAAATGGAGTATTGGGAGTGATGACACCTAGGCACTTAGATGGAGGATTGAGAATAATAACACCTAGGCACTTAGATGGAGGATTGAGAATAATGACATGTAGTCACCTAGATGGAAGACTGGGAGTAATGGCATCTAGTCATCTAGATAGAAGATTGGGAGTGATGACATCTAGTCACCTAGATAGAAGATTGGGAGTGATGACATCTAGTCACCTAGATAGAAGATTGGGAGTAATGGCATCTAGTCACCTAGATAGAAGATTGGGAGTGATGACATCTAGTCACCTAGATGGAGGATTGGGAGTGATGGTATCTAGTCACCTAGAGGGAGGACTGGGAGTGATAGCAGTCACCTAGGTGGAGGACTTTTAGTGATGACATCTAGTCACTTAGATTCGGGATGGTGAGATGAGAGGGGGTGCGGTGAGTGGGGGTGGTGAGAGGGGTGGTACTGAGGTGACAGGACTGGTAGTCAGAGAGAGGGGGGAGATAGGTAAGGAGGGAGGGGGAGAGAGAGAGAGGGGATACCTAAGGAGTGAATAGGTCCAGGGATACGGAGGTACTGACCAAAAGTAGTGAATCACCAACGAGTGAATCAAGTGGGCAGTGGGTACGTGGTGGAAGGGTTGCCCGTCTGCCCCTGGGTATCACAACTCTGTCCAGATCAGTTACTCCTCTATAAATACCCTCGACACTTCCTGATGATGCAGGCACCCAGCAAGGAGTGCCAAAAGAAAGGGATAAAGTAAAATTTCAAGGTTTGGCATCCGCAGTGGGCATCGTGCCAAGAGAAGCGTCGTACGAAACTGCCCATATTGGCAGTTACTGGAGACGGTGGTCGTGGCGTCGTAATGGGGGAGGGGGTCGTCTGTTGTGGTGTGTCTGGGGAGGTGGTCTCTTGTGGTGTGTCTGGGGGAGGTGGTCTCTTGTGGTGTGTCTGGGGAAGGTCGTCTGTTGTGGTGTCTTTGGGGGGTCGTCTGTTGTGGTGTCTCTGGGGAGGTGGTCTGTTGTGGTCTCTAGGGAGGTGGTATGTTGTGGTGTCTCTGAGGGAGGTGGTCTGTTGTGGTGTCTCTGGGGAGGTGGTATGTTGTGGTGTCTCTGAGGGAGGTGGTCTGTTGTGGTGTTTCTGGGGGAGGTGGTCTGTTGTGGTGTGTCTGGTGGAGGTGGTCTGTTGTGGTGTCTCTGGTGGAGGTGGTCTGTTGTGGTGTCTCTGGGGAGGTGGTCTGTTGTGGTGTCTCTGGTAGAATTGGTCTGTTGTGGTGTCTGGGGAGGTGGTCTGTTGTGGTGTCTCTGGGGAAGATAGTCTGTTGTGTTGTCTCTGGGGAAGGTGATCTGTTGTGGTGTCTCTGGGGGAGGTCTGTTGTGGTGTCTCTGGGGGAGGTGGTCTGCTGTGGTGTCTCTGGGGAGGTGGTCTGTTGTGGTGTCTCTGGGGAGGTGGTCTGTTGTGGTGTCTCTGGGGAGGTGGTCTGTTTTGGTCTCTCTGGGGAAGATTGTCTGTTGTGTTGTCTCTGGGGGAGGTGGTCTGTTGTGGTCACTAGGGGACGTGGTCTGATGTGGTGTCTCTAGGGAGGTGGTCTGTTGTGGTCACTAGGGGACGTGGTCTGATGTGGTGTCTCTGGGGAGGTGGTCTGTTGTGGTGTCTCTGTGGGAGGTGGTCTGTTATGGTGTGTCTGGGGGAGGTCTGTTATGGTGTCTCTGGGGAGGTGGTCTGTTGTGGTGTCTCTAGGGGAGGTCTGTTGTGGTGTCTCTGGGGAAGATGGTCTGTTGTGATGTCTCTGGGGGAGGTGGTCTGTTGTGATGTCTCTGGGGGAGGTGGTCTGTTGTGGTGTTTCTGGGGGAGGTGGTTTGTTGTGGTATCTCTGGTGAAGGTGGTCTGTTGTGGTGTCTCTGTGGAAGGTGGTCTGTTGTGGTGTCTCTGGGGGAGGTGGTCTGTTGTGGTGTTTCTGGGGGAGGTGGTCTGTTGTGATGTCTCTGGGGGAGGTGGTCTGTTGTGGTGTCTCTGGGGAGGTGGTCTGTTGTGGTGTCTCTGGGGAGGTGGTCTGTTGTGGTGTTTCTGGGGGAGGTGGTCTGTTGTGGTGTCTCTGGGGAAGATGGTCTGTTGTGGTGTCTCTGGGGAAGGTGGTCCGTTGTGGTGTCTCTGGGGAAGGTGGTCTGTTGTGGTGTCTCTGGGGAAGGTGGTCTGTTGTGGTGTCTCTGGGGAAGGTGGTCTGTTGTGATGTCTCTGGGATAAGTCTCTTGTGGAGTCTCTGGGATAAGTCTCTTGTGGAGTCTCTGGGATAAGTCTCTTGTGGAGTCTCTGGGATAAGTCTCTTGTGGAGTCTCTGGGATAAGTCTCTTGTGGAGTCTCTGGGATAAGTCTCTTGTGGAGTCTCTGGGATAAGTCTCTTGTGGAGTCTCTGGGATAAGTCTCTTGTGGAGTCTCTGGGATAAGTCTTTTGTGGAGTCTCTGGGATAAGTCTTTTGTGGAGTCTCTGGGATAAGTCTTGTGGAGTCTCTGGGATAAGTCTTGTGGAGTCTCTGGAATAAGTCTTGTGGAGTCTCTGGGATAAGTCTTGTGGAGTCTCTGGGATAAGTCTTGTGGAGTCTCTGGGATAAGTCTTGTGGAGTCTCTGGGATAGGTATAATCCCTGGGGGAGTTTGTGAGATCTTTATTTATAACTATATTTGTTGTGGTTCCAGTGTGAGGTTTGTTTTTCGTGGGCAGTGTGTTGCGTGGGCAGTGTGTTGCTAAGTGCTGCCTACACCTCTTCTAGTCACTGGGGTTAAATTATTCGTGGTAATATATTTGTGTTGCCAAGAAAGACATGCACTTGTGTGTGTGTTCGCAGAGTCGTGTTTGTAGTGGTCGAAGATCAGCTCCTGGCTCCGCCTCTTAGACTACTTTGATCGGCATCACTGACTTGTGGCCTCTTGGGCCTTATCATATCCACTCCTGAAGCTGTGTACTGAGTTTGCCTCCACTGCTTCTTCCAAGTCATTCCACTATTCAACTACCCTGAGACAAAAAAAAAAAAACTCTTACCGCTCTATGGCTCATTTGTGGCTTCAATTTCTACTTAGTGTCCCCTTGATCCTGATCCTAATAAGTCAATTTGTTCCTATCCTACCAATTCCTCCTAGGATTTTACCTGTCTCCCCGTGTCCTCTCCTCCTATGTTGTCAGGATTAGTTCCTTCAACCTTTTCTCATGGTGTATTCCTCTCAGTTTTGGTACTTATCTAGTTTTTGGTTGTAAACCTTTGGACTTTTCTGGATTCTGAATGTGCTTGACCAGGCGTAGTCTATGCAGATGCCGCATACTCAATTACTGCACCAACATATGTCTTACATAAAGTTTTGAAGAATTGTTTGTTACTGAATACTATTCCGAGATTTGCTAATCTTGCATAAGCTGCTCACGTTACCCGGTTTACATGTAATTCTAGCGATATATATGGAGTTGTATTGAAAGTTATATAACTATGACAGACCTGTGACCAGATCTGAGAGCTCTTTTACTTTCGTAGCCATGCCTGAGGCCAGGCTTTCTTGTTGACCGCCTGGTCAACCAGGCTGTTTGTGCTACTGGGTAGCAAACCCGCATAGTTATCATAATGCAGCTTATCCAGCACTTGTAGTGAGAAATTGGACAAAAATTGCAGCTGCTAATATGTTGAAAAGTCTTGGACCAACAGTCCAATGCAGAGAAAAGTGGAAGATGAGGACTTTGAGGTAATCAGTCCCTCAGCCTGGAGTCGATGTGTTCAGTCCATCAATCTTGACAGACTGATGGGCTGAACACATCGACTCCAGCCTGAGGGACTGATTACCTCAAAATCCCCATTTTCTACCATTTTCTGCATTGGACTGAAGAAGCCACCGTGTTGCAAAATGCTTCCACAATAAAGATACCCAAATGTTGCACAAATGTCTTATTTATCAACTTGTCGATTTTTATAAATCGACAAGTTGATAAATGAGACACTTGGATTACCTCTGCACTTCTCCCACATCTTTCACTCTCGTTTGATTTACTTACAAATCACTTAAACCTTTTGGTTATTTAGCTCGTTAAACATTCAGTTTCTAACATTATCAACTTAAGACTATTGTGATCAACTTACTACTGTCGTTACCCAGTCACCTATATTACATAAATCATAATAACAAAGTAAAACATTTAAAGACTAATTTTCACATTCTGAAATCCATACCAATAATTTTTTGTGTCAACGTGTGTATTTGTCAGCAAATTTTGACTAAACGGGAAATATCCCCATGATTTGTGCCGAAAGAGGTGTTAGGTTAGGCATGTACCCTGTGAAAGGGAGTGACCCCCCTCCCAGAGAAGAGGTCCCACCCCTGGGCAGAAACTATTGAAACCTCACCACCGTATTAAGATTCAGCATCGGGTGCTCTTTCACTCTGGTTAAGTTGTTTTGGCACTGTGCCGATTGGGGACCATGTCCTCAAATACCTCCTATACATTTATTATCAGATATTTCTCTCTTCAGTCCGGAAAGAGAAGTAAGTGCTTTGAGGCGCTTCCAGTAATTCAGATGTTTTATTGGTTCTGTGTAACCTGTATATGACTTGTGTATAGTTTCCAGCTCTGCTGTCTCTTCTGGATTGAAGAAGCCGAGTACAGAATAATAATCAGGTCGAAAAGCACCACTGACTGAATAGTACCATCACTGACGTTGTTTTTCTTGTTTTGAAAGTTCTCATAATCCACCTTGACATTTTCCTCACCCTTTGCTCATTTATTTTACTGTCTTCTCCAAATGAGATATCCTTCGACATACTTTAAATATTTTACCTGTTCCGTATACGGTGCTCTTAATGACTTCTTTATTCTATTTCTAAGCATCTGAAAATTGTAATCATTTAACAATACGCAGTTTTATTTGCCCACTGGCAGACTTTGTTGCTCTGTTTATAATTTTTGTCTTTCACTGAGGTGACTTATACTGTGTCATGCGCATAAGATGATACGAGGATGTTATTAACATTCTTGTCTTTAGTTATGGTTTGATAATTTACCTTCCTCTAGAAAAAATCTAAAATCTTTCCATAGAGGTAACATCTGCACATCTTTTTAAGAGCAAAGGTGCTACCCGGTCTGGTTGTGTAGCTTTATTCTTATCAGTATCTATTATGAATATCTTTTTGAGTAATAAGAGTGGTAGGGGAGTGTCCTGGGATACAAGCTTACATTTGTCTCTGGTTTATCACCGCTCTGTGATCTGTAAGACCTGATGTTATTTTATGAACTGTTATTCTACAGTGTTTCTTCTTTTTCGGGTCACCCAACCTTGGTGAGCAGCGGCCGATGTGATAATAAAAAAAAATATTCTATATGGTCATATTCGTGAAATATCTTTGGAAAATCCGTGTGTAGTACGTCAGCCAGCCCTTTGTTTTTCTTGGAAGGAATCATAATTTTGGTAAGGTGATCCAATAGTTGTTGCAGGCAAGATCTTCCTTCACTAAGGCCATGTTTACTAGAGTTGTATAGTTCGTGTTTCTCCATAAAGTTAGAAATTTTATGTCTCAGAACCATTTCGAAGAATTTTATGTCATAGTGCTACTATAATAATGATAATAATATTTATTTCTACAAGTACAGGAGGGCCCCACTTTACAGCGCTTCACTTTACAGTGTTTCGCTAATGCAGCAGCATTTTCAATTACTCCCATTCTTCATTTATTCAGACTTCCTACAATAAATACATTCATCATTCACTATAAGCCAAGAACGAAAATATTTTAAGGTAAGTAATGTGTGTACTGTACATGCATTTTTTAGGCCTAACTATATTGCTACAGCAGTAGCCCGGAACCTAACCTGCTGTATAAGCGGGGCCCCTCCTGTACAACTTATATAGACCTCGCTAAAATCAATGACATACTATATAGAAAGCCCCTGGTTATGCAGATCATTTCGGGCAAATTAGGTTTCTCTTGTCTGTATTTCTTTTTCTACTGCTCTGCTGCCCACTTTTCTCTGCACTTTCTCAGACACACCCGAGCTTCTCCGAAGCAAAAATATCCTCTAGACTATGTTATTAAGACAGTTTTAACACTACTTCACTCCAGAGATAAACAGCGCTGAGCCTACAAGTGGCCAGAAAAAAGGACAAAACTACAGCGAGCAACTTTAGGCGATTCCTCTATAATTTAAAATCTGTATTTCCAGGCTGCTGTTAGCTAATATTATAAGTATTAAAAATATGTGTGTTCGAGGTTAATTTTTGCTTAAAATAACATGTAGAAATTGATTTATGTTTACTTGTATTGGTGGTAATGGTCAAGTTTACATTAATGTTATGTACAAGCTTACATTAGGTCATGTTCAAGCTTCTATTAAGGTCACGATCAAGCTTACATTAAGGTCATGTTAAGCTTATATTAAGGTCATGTTAAACTTATATTAAGGTCATGTTTAAACTTCTATTAAGGCCATGCTAAGCTTCTATTAAGGTCATGTTCAAGCTTCTATTAGGTCATGTTGAAGCTTCTATTATGGTCATGTTCAAGCTTCTGATGAACATTAGACACATGTGCAACATCTGGGTATCTTTATTGTAGACGTTTCGCCCTCCAGTGGCTTTATCAATACAGATTCTAGGACAACACTTGAAGACAAGAACTATATACAAAAGATGAGGTAATCAGTGCCCCAGTCTTGGAGGTGGTGTGAACAGCACCGTAGGTGTGGAGGTTCTGAAGAACAGGCAAGGAGGCTTCTGTTAACCACGTCATAGCCTATATTTACAATAACCTTAAAAATGTAGTTAAACAATACAATCTAAATGCTATCTGAGGGTGAATCATATAATAGATTGAAGATTAGAATAATAAAATGGTGGATTGGAAACGTTGTTGTTCGAAGGTTAATAAAAGGGAGGATTGGAAGGGTTGCAGGGAAGCATTACGAGGTATTTGACCTTCCTAGCAGGAGCCAGTAGGCCTGCTGCAATGCTCCTTTTTTAAGTTCTTATAGGATAAAATAATTTGCACTGAACATAAGGATGGAGGAACACTGCAGAACGCCTACTGGCCCATACAAGGCAGGTCCTTATCAAAACCATCCCTTCCCAAAGCTACCCAAGAATATACTGCCGTACCCACGACACCAATCAAACCCAGAAACACCAATGATCTTTTAACTGTTCATCAAGTTTAATCTCTTAAAAATATTTCATAAAATTATATACTTTTTTTGGTTCGTATATCCTGGGAACCAAAAGTGGCTGAATATCCAATGTGGAAAGTGGTAAACCCGCAAGAACCATACAGCGCCTGGAGGGCAAGAGAGGCAGGGAAGACGAAGTTGCAAAAAGAGAGGAGAGAGGGAAGGATAAATTTGCAAAAAAGAGAGAAAGAGAGAGAGAGGGAGAGGGAGGGAAGGATGAAATTGCAAGAGAGAGAGAGAGAGAGAGAGAGAGAGAGAGAGAGAGAGAGAGAGAGAGAGAAGAGAGAGAATATAGAGAGAGAGATAGAGATAGAAATATCGACTATAAACACACACTAACATACATGATCTTCTTTCCTGTAGCGAGAGGATCCTGGGCTCGCTGTAGATCAGTGTCAGGGCGCATCCGATACAAGGTCGATCAGATGTAGCGCCGTGACACCAAAATGGCTCGTATCGCCGTGTACAGGTTGTTTACGAGCTGGTAACGAGGGTAGTTTGGGGGCTAGGGAAGGCGGGCCACTCGTAGCTCAGCCCTCACAACCTTCCTCTACACTTAGCACTTTAATGCCCGGGATAAATAAATATGGCGGCCGTGGACAGCCTAGAGTGTGTGGTTTGTGGGGCTCTGCCTCTCAACTTATCTGGCTTGCTTCTGTGGGATTTGCTCGTGTGTGTGTGTTGGGGGGGAGCCTGTTTGTGGGGATTCTTGTGTATATGGCTTGCTTGTGGGATTAAATCAAATTTGTTTCTTGTTTGAGAGACGATCGTGTTTGTGGCCTGCTTGTGAGATTCGTTCGTGTGTGTGGCTTGTTCGTCAAATGTGTGAGTGTGTGGTTTGTTTGAGGACTCAATCGTGTTTGTGGTTTGCTTATCTAATTCATTCGTGTATGTGTGACTTGTTCGTGATTTGTGTGTGTTTGATTAGTTTAAGGACCCGATCGATCGTGGTGAAACGGAATGGAGGGAACCCTCATGATGAGAGTATGTGTGGATCTTGCAGTATGAAGCAGCAGAACCCCAGGTGTTGTGGGGTTAATCACCATACCCTGTGTCTCTAGGGATCCTGAGCCAAACATTCAATCTCATTTCCGCTCTGTGGATTGACCAAACACTTCAGCTTCATTTCTCGTGGCTTTACTCAGTTTCCAGTAAAAGAAATGATTGAAGAGAGAAATGAAGTCTTGTGGAATATTCGTATCCTGGCGGTGAGGGGCGCGGAATAGGAAATGACTTGTGTGAGAGATTACATCATCCACTCTCCCTGGGCTAATATGGACCTTGGATACTCCCGATCCTGCTCAATAATAATCCTCGTGAATAATTTTTTTTTCAAAACAGTTGATTAATGAGACACTTGTGCAACATTCGGTTATTTTTATTCTGTTCTGTTGTAGATTCGCCGGTATAATCGCCCGGTCAGGACCTTTTCCAAGAGGTGACCCGGCCTTGGCTTCCTGTCGAGGGAGTGTCTCAGACCAATGGGAGAAGGTACAAGTACCTCGCTGTCCCCAGGCCTAGCCCCATTCCCCGCCCCCAAGGGGCTCGGAGGGAGAAGCTAGGCATCTTGGGCTGCCACAAACCCCGCCTACACTGGGCTCGAAGGGTGTGGCAGCTGTATACCAGCAGACGATGTCAGGAGGTGCAAAGGCAGCAAGCACAAGAAGCTCGAGAATGCCTCTTGCTGTGTGTGTTGTTGCTGTTACTACTATACTTGTCCGTTGCGCTCTATCTTTATTCTGGAAACGTTTCGCCACACAGTGGCTTCTTCAGTTGTGCAGAAAAAGGTGAAGCTGAGAAATTTGAGGTAATCAGTCCCTCAGTCTAGAAGGTAATAAATCCCTCAGCCTAGAAGGTAATCATTTCCTCAACCTAGAAGGTAATCAGTCCCTTGGCCTAGAAGGTAATCAGTCCCTCAACATAGAAGGTAATCAGTCCCTCAACATAGAAGGTAATCAGTCCCTCAACATAGAAGGTAATCAGTCCCTCAACATAGAGGTAATCCCAAATAGAGTAATCAGTCCCTCAACATAGAAGGTAATCAGTCCCTGGCACTAGAAGGTAATCAGTCCCTCAACATAGAAGGTAATCAGTCCCTCAACATAGAAGGTAATCAGTCCCTCAACATAGAAGGTAATCAGTCCCTCAACATAGAAGGTAATCAGTCCCTTGGCCTAGAAGGTAATCAGTCCCTCAACATAGAAGGTAATCAGTCCCTCAACATAGAAGGTAATCAGTCCCTCAACATAGAAGGTAATCAGTCCCTTGGCCTAGAAGGTAATCAGTCCCTCAACATAGAAGGTAATCAGTCCCTCAACATAGAAGGTAATCAGTCCCTCAACATAGAAGGTAATCAGTCCCTCAACATAGAAGGTAATCAGTCCCTCAACATAGAAGGTAATCAGTCCCTCAACATAGAAGGTAATCAGTCCCTCAACATAGAAGGTAATCAGTCCCTCAACATAGAAGGTAATTAGTCCCTCAACATAGAAGGTAATCAGTCCCTTGGCCTAGAAGGTAATCAGTCCCTTGGCCTAGAAGGTAATCAGTCCTCAACATAGAAGGTAATAGTCCTCAACATAGAAGGTAATCAGTCCTCCTAGAAGGTAATCAGTCCCTCACATAGAAGGTAATCAGTCCTCAACATAGAAGGTAATCAGTCCCTCAACATAGAAGGTAATCAGTCCCTCAACATAGAAGGTAATCAGTCCTCAACATAGAAGGTAATCAGTCCTCAACATAGAAGGTAATCAGTCCCTTGGCCTAGAAGGTAATCAGTCCCTCAACATAGAAGGTAATCAGTCCCTCAACATAGAAGGTAATCAGTCCCTCAACATAGAAGGTAATCAGTCCCTCAACATAGAAGGTAATCAGTCCCTCAACATAGAAGGTAATCAGTCCCTCTGCCTAGGTGTTCAGCACCTTAGTTTTGATGACTCTGTATTATATTACATTAACTTATATAAACTTGCACCTAAACACAACTGAGGAACTTAAAATTATTCGAAATACTATACATACTAATGGACTTTTCAATTCTTCAAACTGTATTTGTTTTCCTATTCTAATTGTGATCAGGCGCGGCTGGCAACAATGTCTCTGGTAATATGTACAACGTTCAAATCTGCACGTGTGTGGTGATATACCTTTACCTTTGATATACCTTTGAAGAGTTTCGAGAGTATCTACTCTCTGAGCCCGGCCATGGGCCAGGCTCGTCTGGTGCTTGCCTGGTCAACCAGGCTGTTGCTGCTGGAGGCCCGCTGCCCCACATATCCATCACAGCCTGGTTGATCTGGCACCTGGTGAAGATATTTGTCCAGTTTCCTCTTGAAGGCTTCTACACTGGTTCCAGCCGTGTTTCGGATATCTTCTGGTAAGATGTTGAATAGTCTGGGACCCCGGATGTTAATACAGTGCTCCCGTATTGTCCCCACCGCACCCCTGCTCCTCACTGGGTTTATTTTACACTTTCTCCCATATCTCTCACTCCAGTATGTTGTTATGGCAGTGTGCAGATTTGGGACCAGGCCCTCAAGTACTTTCCATGTATATATTATCATGTATCTCTCTCTCCTCCGTGAGGCTGGGTCGTGTACCCTCATCATCTCGGCAAGACATGTCGATCTGTTGTCTCCAAGAGATGTTCACTCAGATGTGGTAGTCGTGAGTGGCTGACAGTTAGATAATTTAAGATAATGTAGGTAGGAAAACCAGGAGCATTGTGATGTATTAGGGTGGTGAAGGAAGGTGGTGATGAAGGGTTAGTTGCCCATCTGGGTTTAAAGCCTATTCATGGCACGTGCGTCATTAAGACTACAATTCACGAGGTTACTCATAAGAAAAGAGGAACACTGCAGCAGGCCTACTGGCCCATACTAGGCAAGTTTTTCTCAAAGGCCACCCCATTTTTCAATGCACACAAGGAATAATAACATAAGAATGGAGGGGACACTGCACTAGGACTACTGACCCAACCTAGACAGGTCCTTTTCTTAACCAACCATTCCCACCCACCATATGAGAATAGGGATGTGCCAAAGTATCGGTATCGGCGGCTAGTTTTGATGTATCGATAACGGTATCGGAAAAAAAAATTATATCCCACCACTAATCAAAAAACACTTTAATCCTGGAAATAAGGAATGAAGTCAACTCTGTAATATACACAGCAGAGTATATAGACTAAGACAATACTTATATACAATACTTATATGTACTGATATACACCTCGGTATCTATTTTTCAGATCTGTCTGCGGAAGAAAATTTCGTGTCACACTCTCAGACGGCTCTGATTTACCTGTGTCCAATTTCTAAGACTCTTCTGTTCTCAGAGCCGGGCGTGAAGCCAGGCTTAATTGTTAAATGTGTAATCAACCAGAATATTGATGTTTCTGGCACGCCAGCCTACATACCACACAGCCTGGCTGATCCTCAGGAATCTGTCGAGTACCTTCATTAGGACTTCGACCTAATTAACGGATTTAGCATTGAGAAGAGATACAAGGTTCTTTTAAGTAAGGTACTATGCTTGGTATATATAAACTAAGCCTCTATTTTAGACGACGTTTAGGTCTATCCGGGCGAAACGTGGCCTAAAATAAAAGTTTGGTTGCATTAGGTGTGTTTTTACCCACTTGTCGGCATTTTGGCACAGTAGTTTATAAAACTATACATTTATCAGAAAACGTTTCTGCCCTGGGACCTTGATCACTTCTGACAAACAAGACATAAAAGTGAGGTGTGAAAGGCAGGTTGTTAGTGACCTGACGAAAGACGAGTGTCTGTGTTTTTTGAGAATGACCGAAACTTTGCTTTAACGAATACGTCCTAGTGCTTGCTCAGTGCTCTCTTTCAGACCCACTTGCGGCCATCAGCAAGACTGATACCAAATTGTTGACCTTGTCAACAACTTTCTGCACTAAGAGGCATTGTGTGAAAATTGTTTCATACTGAGTGTGCTATAATGTTCATAACATTAAAACACATGCAGTGGATTGCACAAGATTCTATGTTATTTCCTATAAACATTCATGACTTGTTTTCTATCCCCTCATTATCTTTACACAGTTCATTGCTCAATCTTTGTCGAGAGAAAGAGAGAGAAAGAGAGAGAGAGAGAGAGAGAGAGAGAGAGAGAGAGAGAGAGAGAGAGAGAGAGACTCTACATAATATAAATACCTTGTACATCTAAACATGAAATAAGGAATCAAGTATATGATACAGTTGTGTTTGTGTTACAGTGGAAGTAGTGTCATAGTTTTTTTTTTGTTACAGTTGTTTTTGTTAGCGGAAATAAGCTATAGTGTTTTTTATCTTAGTTGTTTTTGTTAGTGGAAATAAGTATTATGGTGGTTTTTATGTTACAGTGGTTTCTGTTAGTGGAAATAAGTGTTATAGTGGTTTTTATGTTACAGTGGTTTCTGTTAGTGGAAATAAGTGTTATAGTGGTTTTTATGTTACAGTGGTTTTTGTTACAGTGGAAATCCTGGAAGATCGTCTTCCCACGGGAAAACATGGAGGTGTGACCTCTCCTATACACCCGTTGTATACCTGTTATTAGTTCCCGGGGACCATCACCCCCGCGACCCAGTCTCAGATCAGGCCTTCTGACTGATGGCCAGGTCAGTGAGACTGTTGGTGTTGGATGCGAGGCAGCTCAACGTAAGCACCACAGCCAGGCTGATCAGGAAGTGCTGGAAGGACTTTCTCTCTCCCCTAAAACACACACACACACACACATTGATGACACAGTGCAACACTCAACTGAGAATGTTTCTGCAACACAAAAAAATATCATAAGGCTACCGGATTAATCAAAACTGATAATAAATCGAAATCTGCACAAAACTGGCATCCATTAAAAGGTTCTGGGCGATAATTCCTCCACTGGGGACTTACCTCGCCGCTAAAAAAACTCATTCCTAAAATCCATGCATCGCATTTTGCAACATTTAGCGGCGGCGATGTGAAGCCAACGCGCTGAAAATGGCATGAGAATCCCCAAATCCGTTTAAAAGTTGCACCGTAAGAGGATAAAGGGGAGAATTCCCGTTAACAGGTATGTCTCTGTGGAGCTGCCTTTATCATGTGCTGTTGCTGCTGTTGTTGCTGCTGCTAGCACAGCTGCTGTTACAGGTAATGTGCGTGCTGGTAAAAGTAGCTGCAAGCCGCTAATGCGCTGTACTACGCGGTACTGCACTGTAATACCTCTTGTATTTTCCTGCCTCCTCTGTTGCCCTGATTGTTGCGTTGTACTGCCTGTGTTGTACTGCCTGCTGTGTTGTGGTGTCTGCTGTGTTGTGTTGACTGCTGTGTTGTGTTTCCCGCTTACTTAAATAATCTACTGTTAAGTGACTGTTGGAAGTAGAGCATGACAGTCACAGTCGAGTCTTGGGGACATCAGAAAATGCTTCCACCACTTCCCCATCCACTGAATGGGCAAGTAATGAAGGCAGAATCCATACACAGTTTCAAAAACAGGTATGAAAGGGCCTCTGGCCACGAGCAGGTCACAATTCGTGACTGAGACACGATCAGTAGTCTCGACTCGATCTGAAAGCTAAAGCGGGAGAGTGAGTTTTAGAGGGCACAGTATTAAGCTTTGGAGTGCCAGGAGGTAAATAACAAGGGGAAGGATCCTTACATCAATTATGTATGGATACAGATTTACTCACAGGTAATACTTATTTTAAGAAAAAGAGGATACTTATACGAGGAATGAAGTACGCAATGAAAGCCATTTGGCAGTCTATATTTTGGTAGATAAAAGGTTGATGCGTAGACTTGTGGATGTGCATACTTTTAGAGTGAGTTATCCGTCAGATCATTATTAAGTGGTAGCTACAGTAGAAGGCAGACGGAGTCAAGGAGAATGTCAGTTGGCAAGACAGTAGTGAAAGGGAATGAACTAAAACAGAAAAAGATGGCAGCTAGTGAGAGGTAGGAGCAATTATTGAAGAAAAGTAGACTAGAAAGAATACAAGAGCTGGAAGAGAGATGAGGCAGATTTAAGAATACAGTGCTCGGGTTTACTGTTATTGTTTTATATAAAAAAAATGGAAAGATCAAGATGGTGCTGCTACTCTATTCTACTGTGTATGACAGTTACACAGTGGGAACAAAACAAATTATTTTCCCCGTCATATTGCATCACGCAGGATGGGGCTCATACAAGGTGTTGAAATTTGTCACTCTGAGCTGGGAGACTTCAATAGGACAACAAGGGTTCATCAACAAGGGATCATCAGCTATGGGAACCTCAAAGGTTTCATTTCAGCAGAGCTGGATTATTATTATAATCAAATAGAAGCGCTAAACCACAGGGGTCATACAGCGCTGAACATAGCTGGAGGTACAGTACTTGGTAACTGCCATCTCTCAGGATAGCCTATCCCATATACAGGAGAATTTTTTGAAGATATCTGCATGGTTATAGGAGGGTGGATGGGTGGGAACACAGTTTTGGAATAGTTGATGTATTTGTTAAAAATATGAATGAAAGAAGTGAAAGTACCTAAGTACTGGTAGAGACAATGTATAGTTCCACTGTACAAGGAAAAAGGGGACAAAAAGAGTGTAAGAATTATAGAGAAATAAACCTGGTGGCTATACCAGCTAAGGTGTATGGTAGAATTATTATTAAAATGGTTAGGAGTAAGAAAAACAATAGGACTGCACAGGAATAAGATGGATTTAGGAAGAGCAGAGGATATGTAAACCAAGTACTTAATTTAAGTTACTCTTTGTCGATGACACAGTTCTTGTAGGCGATTTTAAAGAGAAGTTGGAAAGGTTTGTGGAGGAGTTTGGGACGGTGTGTTGAAAACATGGAAATTAAAAGTGAATATAGAAAAAGAGCAAGATAATAAGTAAGACAAAAGTATAGGTAATGAAGAGCTGGATATATTGGAGAAAGTGAATGCGACGGCAGATGGGTCTATCAAAGATAGTGAATCACGGAATAGATGAGGAGAAAAAAGTTACGTAGTGTGCTAAGGTGTCCGTGGGAAAAAAATGAATAAATTTATGTTTGGAAGCAAAAACGGAAATGTACTCGAGCTACAAATGTTGCAACACTTACATGGGTGTGAGGCATGGGCTTTAAAAGTTACATCGAGGAGACCACTGAAAGCAGTAGAGATATGGTTAAGAGCAATGCGTGGTGTGATTATACAGAGAATTAAAAGAACAGAAACTAGGATTACCAAAGGTACAATTCAAAGCGTGGAGGAGAAATTGTTGAGGTGATTTTGATATTTAGAAAAGATGGAGGAAGATAAGATGGCGAAAGTGTATAAATCCAATGGTGGAAGGAAGGAGGCATAGGACTTGACCAAGGAAGATGTGACAAATGGTTTGAAAACCGACAAGTGACAAGATTCATGGACTGAACACATCGATTCCAGGCTGAGGGACTGATTACCTCAAACTCCTCCACTCCTTACCCATTTCTGCTTTGTATTGGACTGATGAAGCCACTGTTGGGCGAAACGTTTCCTTAATAAAGATTCACATATGTTGCATAAGTGTCTCAATCTTCAACTTGTCCTAGGAAGAGTTGGGATGGAGGGAGGAAGTGATGGTGCTTCTCGGTGGTAGAGGCTTGAGCATCCAGCAGGCGTGTGTCTCACGTATTAGGTCAGAGTAAGTGATAAGTGATTTTTAGGGATGGATCTGCTGTTGGAGTGTGAGCGAGATATAATTTATGAAGGGATTCAGAGACACCAGCTAGCTGGACAAAGTCCAGGATGCTGGATGTACAGTACCTGAACTCCGTAGGAGGATTGAGAATGATGATATTCAGAGGGTCATTGTGAGGAATATTACTCTGATGGATACCCTGTCTCAGGATATTCCACTGAGATATTCCTCACATCTAAATTGTGATGTTTGCCCCTTTATTCCACACAAATCAATTTTACAGGCTAAGAGTTGTTATTCTACCAACCCCCCAGGATGCGACCCACAACAGTCGACTAACACCCAGGAACCTACTTACTGCTATAAGAAAACATGCCCAACGTTTCCACCCATGCCGGGGATCGAACCACGGACACTCAGTATGAGCTGAGTGCGTTGCCAACCGGGCCACAGGGCTGGCAAGACAGCTATTAAGTGAATGATAATGGAAGTGTTTCCTTTCCTTGTGTCACCCTACCTTAGTGGGAGACCCGCAACGTGGACAAAGAAACAAAATACCTGAATGAGAATAATTCTAACAACAAACAGAACATTCTTAACAAATACATTAATATGTGTTACTAATTACTTTCTACACAACACCAAGGTGACTTCTCTAGCTTGAAATTATTGTGTTCACCTGTGTTACTCTTGTTTGTTCACCTGTGTTACTCTTGTCTGTTCACCTGTGTTACCCTTGTTTGTTCACCTGTGTTACTCTTGTTTGTTCACCTGTTATACTCTTGTTTGTTCACCTGTTATATTCTTTGTTTGTTCACCTGTAAATTATACCCACTGTGTAGTGAACTTGATACTCCCACTGTGTAGTGAACTTAATACTCCCACTGTGTAGTGAACTTAATACTCCGTGTAGTGAACTTGATACTCCCATTGTGTAGTGAACTTGGTACACCCACTGTGTAGTGAACTTGGTACTCCCACTGTGTAGTGAACTTGATACTCCCACTGTGTAGTGAACTTGATACTCCCACTGTGTAGTGAACTTGATACTCCCACTGTGTAGTGAACTTGATACTCCCACTGTGTAGTGAACTTGGTACTCCCACTGTGTAGTGAACTTGATACTCCCACTGTGTAGTGAACTTGATACTCCCACTGTGTAGTGAACTTGATACTCCCACTGTGTAGTGAACTTGGTACTCCCACTGTGTAGTGAACTTGGTACACCCACTGTATAGTGAACTTGATACTCCACTGTGTAGTGAACTTGATACTCCACTGTGTAGTGAACTTGATACTCCACTGTGTAGTGAACTTGATACTCCCACTGTGTAGTGAACTTGATACTCCTGTGTAGTGAACTTGATACTCCCACTGTGTAGTGAACTTGTACCCCACTGTGTAGTGAACTTGGTACACCCACTGTGTAGTGAACTTGTACTCACACTGTGTAGTGAACTTGATACTCCCACTGTGTAGTGAACTTGGTACTCCCACTGTGTAGTGAACTTGAGTACTCCACTGTGTAGTAACTTGATACTCCCACTGTGTAGTGAACTTGGTACTCCCACTGTGTAGTGAACTTGATACTCCCACTGTGTAGTGAACTTGATACTCCCACTGTGTAGTGAACTTGATACTCCCACTGTGTAGTGAACTTGGTACTCCCACTGTGTAGTGAACTTGATACTCCCACTGTGTAGTGAACTTGATACTCCC
The DNA here is from genome assembly GCA_009830355.1 of Cherax destructor. Classification (NCBI taxonomy): domain Eukaryota; kingdom Metazoa; phylum Arthropoda; class Malacostraca; order Decapoda; family Parastacidae; genus Cherax; species Cherax destructor. Next base: position 388,912 of record WNWK01000338.1, on the reverse strand, counting down.
ACTGTGTAGTGAACTTGATACTCCCACTGTGTAGTGAACTTGGTACTCCCACTGTGTAGTGAACTTGATACTCCCACTGTGTAGTGAACTTGATACTCCCACTGTGTAGTGAACTTGATACTCCCACTGTGTAGTGAACTTGATACTCCCACTGTGTAGTGAACTTGGTACTCCCACTGTGTAGTGAACTTGACCACTGTGTAGTGAACGATCTCCACTGTGTAGTGAACTTGATACTCCCACTGTGTAGTGAACTTGAGTACTCCCACTGTGTAGTGAACTTGGTACTCCCACTGTGTAGTGAACTTGAGTAACTCCACTGTGTAGTGAACTTGATACTCCCACTGTGTAGTGAACTTGTACTCCCACTGTGTAGTGAACTTGATACTCCCACTGTGTAGTGAACTTGGTATCCCACTGTGTAGTGAACTTGGTACTCCCACTGTGTAGTGAACTTGGTACTCCCACTGTGTAGTGAACTTGGTACTCCCACTGTGTAGTGAACGTACCCATTGTATGACTTTCCCACTGTGTAGTGAACTTGATACTCCCACTGTGTAGTGAACTTGTACTCCACTGTGTAGTGAACTTGATACTCCACTGTGTAGTGAACTTGTACCCCCACTGTGTAGTGAACTTGGTACACCCACTGTGTAGTGAACTTGATACTCCCACTGTGTAGTGAACTTGATACTCCCACTGTGTAGTGAACTTGATACTCCCACTGTGTAGTGAACTTGGTACTCCCACTGTGTAGTGAACTTGATACTCCCACTGTGTAGTGAACTTGATACTCCCACTGTGTAGTGAACTTGGTACACCCACTGTGTAGTGAACTTGATACTCCCACTGTGTAGTGAACTTGGTACACCCACTGTGTAGTGAACTTGATACTCCCACTGTGTAGTGAACTTGATACTCCCACTGTGTAGTGAACGATACTCCACTGTGTAGTGAACTTGTACCCACTGTGTAGTGAACTTGTACCCACTGTGTAGTGAACGTACACCACTGTTAGTGAACTTGGTACACCACTGTGTAGTGAACTTGATCCACTGTGTAGTGAACTTGATACTCCACTGTGTAGTGAACTTGTATCCCACTGTGTAGTGAACTTGTACCCACTGTGTAGTGAACTTGATACTCCCACTGTGTAGTGAACTTGGTACACCCACTGTGTAGTGAACTTGATACTCCCACTGTGTAGTGAACTTGGTACACCCACTGTGTAGTGAACTTGATACTCCCACTGTGTAGTGAACTTGGTACACCCACTGTGTAGTGAACTTGATACTCCACTGTGTAGTGAACTTGGGTAACCCACTGTGTAGTGAACTTGATACTCCCACTGTGTAGTGAACTTGGTACACCCACTGTGTAGTGAACTTGATACTCCCACTGTGTAGTGAACTTGATACTCCCACTGTGTAGTGAACTTGGTACTCCCACTGTGTAGTGAACTTGGTACACACACTGTATAGTGAACTTGGTACACACACTGTATAGTGAACTTGGTACACACACTTGTCATTCAGATGGGAGGATGCCTTGATGCTGTCAAAGGACTTTTGATCCATGGAATTAGAGCTACATTTACCTTTCTCGGGTCAAACTTGATTACCTCTCATTTCCCAGGCGTCACGTGACCCCCAACTAGGCTAAAACATTCCCAAGACTCGAGTAATGTGAAGAATATTAACTGATACTTTGGTTTCAAGCCTATCGACTGCGCGAGGGGTCATTAAGGCTGACACTCACCTGTGTGTATCCCCTGGTCTCGTATACAGACTAGGGAATACATATTTTCACCTGTGTATGCAGTACACAGTAAGGGATACACACCTGTCATCTAGGTCTTCGACCTGCGCACCAACTTCAAATATTTATAAATAAAACTAATAAATCCTTATTTCAGTCACTTCGGTCACTTATGTATTTAAATTTTATTCATTCATTTATATTTATTTTTAAGACTGATTTATTTCTTTGGCCTGCAAAAAAAAGTGTAAAATATATGATGTGGCACCCGTTGTGAAAAGGTTGAATACCCTTGATCCAGGTGAAGGCAATATTGTGATTTCCTAGCAAAGAATCAATGGATGTATGAACCACACGGGTTTTGCGACTCGCGTAAATAAATTCCCTACAGGACCTGTCATCTGACTCACTCCCTCACCTGTCCTCCCACGCGTTGACCTGACGCTCCCTACTCCCTAATAAGGTGAAAGGTGCAACCTTCCCTATAAATTCATCTTCTCCTTTCACTTGTATATCTGCTGGAGAGGATCCCAGAAGGGAAGGAGGGTCGAAATATACACATCAATTGATCTGAGTTTCTGTCTCCATTGAGGAAATACTGTGAGTTTTAAGACTCGCCATGGATTCAACCTCTACCCGTTCCCTGATATATTTACTGTACAAGATTAAGTATACCATCTGTATGCTACAAGGAAAATGTGTCTGGGGCAATACATCGCCACAGAATGGGCAAGTGCAGAGCAAGGATAGTTTTATCAGGGTTGTGGCGAGCTTGGCACCAGCTTGGCGCTCAGCAGTGCCCAGGCGTAGCGTGCCAGCTTCAACAGTTAAGTGAGGGTTTAGGCACACTATGAGAGCTTGGCACCCTGGCCAACACTTTATAGGGGAAAAGATCGTTAGATATCCAAGGAATAATGTGATTAGTGGCTACTAGAGTTCTAGGATGACAGGATTTCTTCAACACCTCGCTATGTAACCCGTTTTTATTATACTACTACTAGGGTTCAGGATGACAAGTGCCACTCAGAACCTTCCATATACCTCAGTAGGTAACCCTTATATATCAAATTACTAGGGTTCAGGATGACAGGTACCCCTCAGAACCTCTTAAACACCGCATACTGTCTTGTTACATGGTTAACCCTTGACTTGAAGCCACTTCTTCGTGGCTCTGACTTCAATCATGTGACGTGTGACGTATGTGACCTTCGTCTTCTGCATATTTTATAGTCTGCTGAAGATGGAGTCAATTTAAGGCCGAAAAAATATATATATTCCTCGTTTTCTTCTATTTTACTGTCTTTGTGAGTGCGTTTGTGTCACTGACCAATGCTTGTCAGTGTGTGTGTGTGTGTATGTGTGTATGTGTGTGTGTATGTGTGTGTGTGTGTGTATGTGTGTGTGTGTGTGTGTGTGTGTGTGTGTGTGTGTGTGTGTGTGTGTGTGTGTGTGTGTGTGTGTGTGTGTGTGTGTTTATGTTTGTTGTGCTAAGGAATCACAGAAAAAAAGTCAGTAAATTACTCTGGGCAAAATTATTTTGAAAATCACGAATTCAATATTACTCAATGTTAAGTAACACTAAATCAATATAGGCTGATCTAACTACGTTTGGGTAGGATTAAGCTAAATTAAATGAGGATGATTAGTTTGTGTAAAATTAAAGCTGCCTATCATGTTAATTCACAAAAATCTATCGAACATTGAATGAACAAACTTTGCACAACATCTCTTGTTAGGACAGTCAGGCTTATTTGTCTCTGTGCAACAAGCCCGACACTCACTTCTAACAGGGGACAACAACCCAGTTACCCAGACTCACTCTTGCGTAGAACCCGATTATAATTTGAGTGAATACAATGTGAGTGACAATTCCAATGATTATAATTCCAGTGACCACAATTCCAGTGACTACAATTCCAGTGACTACAATTCCAGTGACTACAATTCCAGTGACTACAATTCCAGTGACCACAATTCCAGTGACTACAATTCCAGTGACTACAATTCCAGTGACCACAATTCCAGTGACCACAATTCCAGTGACCACAATTCCAGTGACCACAATTCCAGTGACTACAATTCCAGTGACCACAATTCCAGTGACTACAATTCCAGTGACCACAATTCCAGTGCCTACAATTCCAGTGACCACAATTCCAGTGACCACAATTCCAGTGACTACAATTCCAGTGACCACAATTCTAATTACTACAATTCCAGTGATCACAGTTGGAGTGCCTCAGGAAGGAGGTCCTCACAGCCTAGCCTACAAGTTTCATGCTGCTGAAACACTATCACAACAATCACACCTATCCTTCCCCATCCTCGCATCAAACCTAAATACCACCACTTCCCTTTTTGCTTCATGGCCCGAACAGGTTTAGCGCCTCCAAATCACTATAATACTCATATTCCAGTCACTATCATATACACAATCATTTTTAGAGTGTTGACATTACGAACTGTGGAGGGAGTAAGACGCAGCAATACCGTCTCACTTTCGCTCCGTCTTCAAGACATAACCGGGGCAAAGTATCGTCGTTTTTTTTTTTTCATCGTTCAGTTTCTTAACTTAGTAAAGGACAACAAATGGAAAAATGTGTATTTGAAAAACATTAGGTTTAAAATAAAGTAGAAAGGTAAGAGAGGAAGAAGAGAAAGAGAGAGAAAGAGAATTTAAGACAAAAATGTGTAAGTGAGAATTTCTATGAGATAATTTAAAGGCAGTATAGATAAGGAGAATCTATCTCTCTCTCTCTCTGTCTGTCTTCCTCTCTCTCTCACTACACAGTTAAACACAGGCACACACAGAGGTCCCACAACAGGCGGTAATTGCGTCTGACATCATAATTGGCGCCAACAATGCCCACTGTGGCGCCGTGGGGGTTGCCCGCCACCACCCCGGCGCCAACACTCACTACACGCACACATGTGCCTGCATACTCTCCCACACATACGCACGCACACACACATGGATATACATACACACACACACACAGGGTTAGGAGCTAAGTCTCGACCTCTGCAACCACAATTAGGTGAGTACACACACACTGCCCCTGTTCACCTAGCAGCAAACAGGTGCCTGGGTGTTAGTCAACTACAAACACACAAGACAGGACACCACCAACATAACACTGTTGTTGTAACTACAAACACACAAGACAGGACACCACCAACATAACACTGTTGTTGTAACTACAAACACACAAGACAGGACACCACCAACATAACACTGTTGTAACTACGAACACACAAGACAGGACACCATCAACATAACACTGTTGTTGTAACTACAAACACACAAGACAGGACACCACCAACATAACACTGTTGTTGTAACTACGAACACACAAGACAGGACACCACCAACATAACACTGTTGTTGTAACTACAAACACACAAGACAGGACACCACCAACATAACACTGTTGTTGTAACTACGAACACACAAGACAGGACACCACCAACATAACACTGTTGTTGTAACTACGAACACACAAGACAGGACACCACCAACATAACACTGTTGTTGTAACTACAAACACACAAGACAGGACACCACCAACATAACACTGTTGTAACTACGAACACACAAGACAGGACACCATCAACATAACACTGTTGTTGTAACTACAAACACACAAGACAGGACACCACCAACATAACACTGTTGTTGTAACTACAAACACACAAGACAGGACACCACCAACATAACACTGTTGTTGTAACTACGAACACACAAGACAGGACACCACCAACATAACACTGTTGTTGTAACTACGAACACACAAGACAGGACACCACCAACATAACACTGTTGTTGTAACTACGAACACACAAGACAGGACACCACCAACATAACACTGTTGTTGTAACTACGAACACACAAGACAGGACACCACCAACATAACACTGTTGTTGTAACTACAAACACACAAGACAGGACACCACCAACATAACACTGTTGTTGTAACTACGAACACACAAGACAGGACACCACCAACATAACACTGTTGTTGTAACTACGAACACACAAGACAGGACACCACCAACATAACACTGTTGTTGTAACTACGAACACACAAGACAGGACACCACCAACATAACACTGTTGTTGTAACTACGAACACACAAGACAGGACACCACCTACTGTATTTTCACAGAAAAAAATCATGAAAAAAACTTTGTGAAATTTTGTAAAGTTTAAAATTAATTTTATGGAGAGGGAACGGGGGTGCGGAGCTGGCCGAAACGTCGACGCTGACCGAAACATTGACATACTCTTCCTTCCTTATGCAAGGACTTGTGCACTGTTGTAGCCACGGTACAGGATTGGTCTTACCACTAGCCAATCATTGTAGGACGTGGGTTAGGTAGTCCTGGCTTTCAACACTGCATATTAAACTCTCCCTGATTATTATTATTATTATTATTATTATTATTATTATTATTATTTTTTTTTTCTTCTTTTTCTTATATTTTTTCTCTTTTTTTATTAATCATTACATGTATAAGGGAGCGCTAAACCCAGAGAGGTTACACCGTACCTGGGGAATGGGTGGTAAACGGGATCAGTCCCTTCCCTGGCATGAGGGCACTCTGCCTCTCTTCACTGGAGAGGAAGGGAGGTGGGTATCTGCTCAGCCAGCCCTTATTTCGCATTTACATAATCTGCCTTTTACACTACCTCAACATACGATACCCTTATCTGACGACCTTATCACCTGGGTGATAGCAGCTCACCTGTCATTGTAGCAGCACTCGTGGTCCTGGGCCATACAAGCACTTGTCACTGTAGCAGCGCTCGTGGTCCTAGGGCCATACAAACACCTGTCATTTTAGTAGCACCCGTGACCCTGGGGCCATACAAACACCTGTCTTTGTAGCAGCACTAGTGGCCGGGGGGTCATACAAACACTTGTCATTGTAGCAGCACTAGTGACCGGGGGTCATACAAACACTTGTCATTGTAGCAGCACTAGTGACCGGGGGTCATACAAACACCTGTCATTGTAGCAGCACTAGTGGCCGGGGGGTCATACAAACACTTGTCATTGTAGCAGCACTAGTGACCGGGGTCATACAAACACTTGTCATTGTAGCAGCACTGGTGACCGGGGGTCATACAAACACCTGTCATTGTAGCAGCACTAGTGATCGGGGGGTCATACAAACACTTGTCATTGTAGCAGCACTAGTGGCCGGGGGGTCATACAAACACCTGTCATTGTAGCAGCACTAGTGGCCGGGGGGTCATACAAACACTTGTCATTGTAGCAGCACTAGTGGCCGGGGGTCATACAAACACTTGTCATTGTAGCAGCACTAGTGGCGGGGTTCTAGCACACTTGTCATTTAGCAGCACTAGTGGCCGGTGTCATACAAACACCTGTCATTGTAGCAGCACTAGTGGCCGGGGTCTACAACCTGTCATTGTAGCAGCACTGGTGACCGGGGTCATACAAACACCTGTCATGTAGCAGCACTAGTGATCCAGGGTCATACAAACACTTGTCACTGTAGCAGCACTAGTGACCGGGGGGTCATACAAACACCTGTCATTGTAGCAGCACCAGTGACCGGGATCATACAAACACCGGTCATTGTAGCATCATTAGTGACAGGGGGGTCATACAAACACCTGTCATTGTAGCAGCACCAGTGACCGGGGTCATACAAATACCGGTCATTGTAGCATCACTAGTGACCGGGGGGTCATACAAACACCTGTCATTGTAGCAGCACCAGTGATCGGGGTCATACAAACACCGGTCATTGTAGCATCACTAGTGACCGGGGGGTCATACAAACACGTCATTGTAGCATCACCAGTGACCGGGGGGTCATACAAACACCTGTCATTATAGCAGCACCCGTGGCCCAGAGGGTCATACAAGCTCGCCTAGCTGTGGGTGCAGGGGTTGATTCATAACTGCTGGCCCCGCCTCTTACTGCGTGTGTACGGGAGGATGCGACAAAGGCGTGTCACTAGCACCTCTGCTATACACAGCATCGTGGGAGACAAGGATGCAGCCTCCAAAATGTGGTACTGCGATCACATCTCAGAGAAAGAATTGGTACATCCAATACCCACACAGATGAAGGACATGCATGGGGTGGAAGATAAACGCCAGAATATAAGGCAGATACTAAAATAAAAGATGGTAGAATACAAAATAGATGCCAGAAGATAGGATGCAGAATAAGCACGGGAATACGAATGAAAAAAGTGCCTCGTTGCTAAAGAAGGAATCTAGTTTAGAGGAACTGGAGATGTACTGCCTCTCCTCGGATGAGATTTGATTGCCTCTTATTCTCCGGGAGCAATGACCCCCCTTGCGGTTTTAGCGCTTATAATGACGTAACCTCGAACCTTCTCTTCGTTATCAGGAAATACTTACAGCGTCAGGAAATGTCGACAAGAAAACTCGGTAAATCCTCTGTATTTCCTTGAGGCATATTTACGTTACAAAGAAGTGGTCATCCCTCGTGCGATTCCTTCGTTATGCTCTGCTTCCCTCTCCCGGCCTCGTACACACCAGCCTAGACTAGCACTCCCCTCCCATGCGAGCCACCCTGCTTCCCTCTCCCGGCCTCGTACACACCAGCCTAGACTAGCACTCCCCTCCCATGCGAGCCACCCTGCTTCCCTCTCCCGGCCTCGTACACACCAGCCTAGACTAGCACTCCCCCCATGCGAGCCACCCTGCTTCCCTCTCCGGCCTCGTCACACCAGCCTAGACTAGAACTCCTCTCCCATGCGAGCCACCCTGCTTCCCTCTCCCGGCCTCGTACACACCAGCCTAGACTAGCACTCCCCTCCCATGCGAGCCACCCTGCTTCCCTCTCCCGGCCTCGTACACACCAGCCTAGACTAGCACTCCCATCACTCCCCGGACTAAACATTACACCAGTTGGTCAGACCACAAAATCATTGAACTAGCTGGCCAGACCACACAAGCAGCCCCCTAGCTAGTTGGCTCAGTGATGGAAGTTGTGGTTAAAGTGGTACTGAGCATATTAGGTGTAATTTAAGGGGTGCTGGGTGCTAACAGGTGTGAATGAAGTGATGCAAGATGCTAAAAGGAGTAGCAAGTGTTAAAAGACGTGATTTGTGTGGGATTTAGGCGTGAGAGAATAGGGTGTAGTTAACAATAAGATAGGAGAGAGACGTCCATACGTTGGAAAATAAACACAAATGCAATATAATGCTATTCTTTATTGACTACGTTTCGCCCACACAGTACATAAGAACATAAGAATGGAGGAACACTGCAGAAGGCCTACTGGCCCATACAAGGCAAGTCCTTATCAAAACCACCACTACCTAAGAATTTATTCCCGTACTCACGACACAAATCAAACCCAGCCCCTCCCACTCATATATTTGTCCAATCTCTTTTTAAAGCCACCCAAGGTCCTAGCCTCTATCACAGTACTCGGAAGATTGTTCCACGCATCTACAACTCTGTTCGAAAACCAGTACTTGCCTATGTCCTTTCTAAATCTAAATTTATCCAATTTAAATCCGTTATTTCTGGTTCTTACTTGGTTCGATATCCTCAGTATTTTATTAATATCTCCTTTGTTTATGCCCATCATCCACTTGTACACCTCGATGATATCTCCCCTCATTCTACGTCTCTCCAGAGACTGGAGATTCAACGCTCTAAGTCTATCTTCATACGGAAGATTTCTTATACTGTAAATCATTTTAGTCATTCTTCTTTGTATGTTCTCCAATGAATCTATATCCATCCTGTAGTAAGGAGACCAAAACTGAGCTGCATAATCCAAATGAGGTCTCACTAGTGATGTATAGAGCTGTAAAATAACTTTTGGACTTCTGTTGCTTATACTTCTTGAAATAAATCCTAGTAATCTGTTAGCCTTATTGCGCACACTTAGGCACTGTTGTCTTTATAAAATTAAACATCTACCTGGGTAAGTAGTACATGTACTCTTTACCCAGGTAGATCTGTATGTGACTTGATAAGGTCTACTGTGTGTGCGAAACGTAGTCAATAAAAGATCACATTATACTGTATCTGTGTTTATTTGTATTTTCCATCGTGTCAATATTTTATACTATTTATCTCCGGGGTCCATACGTACACAATAAGATGGTCCCCCCACACAAGACACTGTCAGCTGGTGTGGAGAGGTGGAGGACACGAAGAAACAGCCAGAGAAGACAAGGGAAGAGAAAAATAAGCTAGACGAATATATGAGTAACTGGATATGAGAAGGATCTGCCTAGCATAAGAACATAAGAATGGAGAAACACTGCAGAAGGCCTACTGGCCCATACAAGGCAGGTCCTTCTCAAAACCACCACTACCAGGGAACTGATAAAAAGTCCCTGGTGGGCGAAACGTCTACACATTAAAATACCATAAACCGCATACTGGGTCTTATTAACGTACGTCTTGCAGTACCTTCTACCACTGATTGGCCTATAGGCCTACTGAAAAGAAAATTAGGACAGGAAAACGAGAACTTAGAGACTAAAGCGCAGAAGAGCTAAACGCGGAAGGGTGGCTCTATCCAGCTTGGTCCAGTAGGCCTGCTGCAGTGCTCTTTCCTTCTTGAGTGGATGTGAATTGGACCTGCCTAGCATGGGCCAGTAGGCTTGCTGCAGAACTCCCTCTTTATGTTCTTATTTGGACAAAATTTCGCTCTAAGGAGAGCTTTATCAAGAGCGAAATGTTGTTCTTTATGCTTGTGTCTCAGGACATTACGCCCTTTAAACCAGAAAGATTGATAAAAAATCCGCACTTAGGAGGGACACCTTTATGACGACGTTTCGGTCCCCCTGGACCAGCCACGTTACTGTGACATTATTCTTCAGGAGGTGGACTGTCACAACACCTTCACCACACCGGGCTGGACACATATGCTTCGGTGAGAAAAAAATTGTGTCCAAAACAAATATATTCCACATCCAGTGTTTCCACTCTACATACATGCAAGAAAAACAAAGGAAAAGGACAAAGAAAACACGAGAGAGAGAGAGAGAGAGAGAGAGAGTATGAATAATACCTTTGTCGTTTCTCATTTATTGACTATCAACACTTATTGTTTCCAATATTTCCACTCCATTTGTCGACGGTGTGATATATGTGTAAGGGGATGCTGCCCTCAGCGCCCCCGAATCTTCTGGCGGGGGTGAGTGGAAGGGAGATCTGGGATGCTGCCCCCTCGCCCTTCCCTATCTTCTGGCGAGGAAGTAGGTTGGAGATGCTGCCCCCATCTTCTGGGTGGTGGAGAGGAGGTCGGGATGCTGCTGCCCTTTCATCATCTGGAGAGAGGAACGATTACCTGTAAACTGTTTCTGTCACTGCCGCCGAGGCCTGCCAGACCAGGCTGTTGGTGCCAGCCGCACGCAGACCAACGTATGCACCACTTGAAGACATGTATGAAGGGGAGGTCTTCAAGAGTCTTGGTCACCTGACACTTACAGAATCATACTGGAACCACAGCGGCCAATTTTATTATACTAAATTTTAATTAAAATCCTTAGTAAATTATCTAGTTATTATTCATCAAGTTATTATTTATTCTTTCATATTTTTGTTCAGGTGGAAGGCGTTCCCCTGACACTTGGTGTACTCACCCTAACCATGCTTTTCATTTTCGTCTGTCAAGCCTCTTGCTTTCATAAGGAGTGATTTCAGTGTGCAAGTATAGGAGCAATCCCTCCAAATTTTTCCAGCTATAGATTATGATGTATCTTTCTCCCCTACGTCTCAAGGAGTACAGCAATTACGGTACCTGACTGAGTTAATACTGACAGTGAAAATTCTCTGTACATTCACCTTATCTGCAATTTCACCTGCCTTGAAGGGATATGTTGATATAATGCAGTATTGCAGCCTAGAGAGAAGAGGTGACTTGAAAAGTATCATTAGCTAGGCATCTCTTATTTAGCTTATAATTATCCAGCCTATCCTTTCCTTTGCAGCTCTAATAATAACATGATCCTTGAAAGTGAGATCTCACATCACTCCTAAACTTCTCACATTAAACTTCTGCTCTGCTGATTCGAGTTTTGTTTTATATTCTGTTCCAGTATTCATTTAAGCTTTCCATTGACCAAGTAACTAAAGTTTGTCCTCAATGAAGATCATATTGTCAGTGGGCCACTGGAAGACATGGTTGATGTCAGCTTGAAGGTTTGCTATATTCTCAATAGATGTCACTCTCATGCAAATTGTAACATCGTCTGCAGAGGATGATACAATGCTATGATTCATGTTAGTGTCTGTGTTGGATATGAGACAGAAGTGGGAAACACAAACTTTTCCCTGACGCACCTCATGATTACTTTCCACTGAGTATTACTCTTTGAATTATACTTGTTAGAAAGTTAAATGTCCCTCTGGCTACTTTACTAGTTATTCCTCTTGAAAGCATCTTGTGTGTTATTACACTATGGTCGCATTTGCAAAGTTAGTGTACACTACGGCTGCATTTTGCTTGTCTTCCGGTGCATCCAAAATCATATCATAATGACAAAGGTAGTTGCAAGAGGCAGGAGTGGTTTGTTCTAAATCCACGCTGTACTGAGTTTTGCAATTACAGTGGACCCCCGGATTTCGTACTGCTCCCAACTCGAACAATTATGTAAGTGTATTTTTGTAAGTGCTATTGTAAGTGTATTTTTGGGGGTCTAACTGACTAATCTAATTTACATTCGTCCTTATGAGAAATTCTGTACAGTGGACCCCCGGATTTCGTCAATAATTCTTTCCAGAAGACTGTTCGAGTGCCGTTACCGAACGAATTTGTTCCCATAAGGACGAATGTAATTAGATTAGTCAGTTAGACCCTCAAAAATACACTTACATAATTGTTCGAGTTGGGAGCAGTACGAAATCCGGGGGTCCACTGTACTGCAAATCCATGTGACTCACAATTTTGCTTCTTGCAACTCTTTCAAGGATTTTGGTAATATTGGACGTCAGTGCTCTCAGTTTATATTCTTTTTTTTTGCAATTGCTTTACTGTTACCACTGTAAAACGGGGGTTCCAGTGATAATTTTTAATGATAGCGATTTCTTGCAATTCTTGATGAATATGGAGTGGCATGAGTCCGGGCCTGGGGCAGAGTGCATGGGAATGATGTCAATGGCATCTTCGAAACAAAGTGGTATGAGAGATTATGTCAGAAATTAGGAAATGGCAGTCTTTTTTTAGTCTCATCCTTAAAAAACTTATTTGGGTTGTCAATGTGTATTAGGGATGTATTCAAGTATCGGTATTGGTGGTATCGGTATCGACCTAAAGTTGGGTATTGGTATCAACATTGGCTAGCTTTAATGGAATCGGTACCAGTATCGGTGCGCATCTGGAGTATACCTGGAGAGGGTTTACTCCAGATGCCCATCGATACTGCCCATTAATCAATTTTAAGCCAATATCGATATAAAAATTGATACTGGTACCGATTCCATTAAAGCTAGCCAATGTTGACACCAATACGGCTAATTTTTATATCGATATTTCCCTAAAATTGATTACTGGTATCGGTATCAGCAAAAATTCCGGTATCGTCCCATCCCTAATCTGTAGACTGATTAATGGCTCACTTAACAAGGAGTCGTATTGTTACCTCAGTATTTCACTCGTTTCTGTGTTGTCGTCAGTGTAAGTTGCATCTCCTTTCAGCAAGGGTCCGAAACTTGGAAGTTGTATTATCCTGATTTTTAAAGACGAGAGAAAAGTATCTTAAATTTTTTTCAATTTCTGGAGGGGCGAGGAGGAGGCGATGATGCCCCTGCCATTTTCTGGTGTGGGAGGGGTAGGCAGACGATTTTTTTTATTACCTGTCCTATAATTTTAACACCCAAGTAACGCAATAAGTTAGGATGAGCTGGTCTTGTGTGACCAATCTCCTGGTCATGCAGATGTGAATGAAACTGGTGTTGGTGTCGTTGTCATGGTGTTAGTGGTGGCACTAGTGATGTAAGTTAAGGTGTGTTGTAGTCAGTAATGATAGGTCTAGAAAGTGGTAAAGATGCTGGTGGTGTTGGTGGTTGTGGTGATTGTTAATAATGGTGATTTGTAGTGATGCTAATAATGGTGGTGTCAGTAATGTTAATGTAAGTATAGTGGTGACGATGCTGGTTTGTATGAGGATAAAAATACACACTATAGTGGCGAGAGAGTTTGATGGTGTAATGAGGGAGCAGGAGACAGTTAGAAGGTAGTGGTGAGACAGTAACAAGGTAGTGGTGAGACAGTATAGTGGAGGGAAGTAATCAGTGCAGGTTAAGCAGCGTGAGGAGGAGGGGGGGAAGAGGAATTACAGCAAATAGCTGTGGTCTCAGCACTCGGCAATTACTTGAGGCACTCCCGCTGATAACTATCTCAGCTTTCTTCCACCGGACATGAAACGCAACTTCTCTTTTAGGAAAATTTGTCAGAGCCTCTTCATACTTAGCCTTCTCTCCTCCTCTTACTCCTTCTCTGGGCTGCAAGAAGGCATGCAACACTTCTTTACACACATTGAGAGAATAAGTCCAGGAATAGTATGGGCCAGTAGGCCTGTTGCAGTGTTCCTCCTTTCTTATGTTCTTATGTTCTTATGATTTACTGTATAAGGAAGCTCCCGTATGAAGATAGATTTAGAGCGTTGAATCTCCACTTCTGGAGAGACGTATAAGTGATGATGGGCATAAACAAAGGTGATATTAATAAAGTACTGAGGGTGTCTAACCAAATAAGAACCAGAAATAATGGAATTAAGTTGGATAAATTTAGATTTAGAAGGGACATAGGTAAGTACTGGTTTTCAAACAGAGTTATGGATGCGTGGAACGGTCTTCCGAGTAGGGTGATCCACGCTAGGACTTTGGGTAGCTTTAAAAAGGGATTGGACAAATATATGAGTGGGAGGGGCTAAGTTTGATTGGTGTCGTGCGTTCGGGAGTAAATTCTTGGGTAGTTTAGGGAAGGGGTGGTTTTGATAAGGACCTGCCTTGTATGGGCCAGTAGACCTTCTGCAGTGTTCCTCCATTCTTATGTTTTATGTTCTTAAATGAACATCCCTGGATCCAGGAATATCTAAGTGAGAGTGATATTCTGGGAAGAGTTGTCGGGATGGATGAGCAGCAGCAGTGTACCATAAGGTTCCGTATTGGTACGTGTACTGTTCCTCGTACGCAGGAGAGGTACTGTTTCTTATATACATAAACATGTTCGAGTAGACAGAAGCCTACGTATCCCTGTTTGCATACCACGCAAAGCTTACTATTAGAAAAAAAAGATAAAGTAAGGTTGGAACAGGACCTGGAAAAACTGCAGGTGGTTTCTGGACAAAATCCGAGTTCTGTTCAAGGATATGAAAATAAGGATAGAGAGAAGACCAGGTACGAAATACAGACTCGGGAAAACAGACTGCAACTTCCAAAAATAAAAACGACTCAGAAATAAGTATAACACGGTGCCGTTTACCTGAGGACAAACGCAACATTGGAGATAAATGAAAAGTTGATAAATATAGGAATAGTTATCTGTAAGTAAAAAAAAGGAGTCAGATCACTGTACACGACACACGTAAGACTTGTACTGGAATACTCAGCGCCACAATGGAACCTCCATATCATCATAAGATCAAGCATAAAAAGAAACTTAAGTTCAGAGGATTTCTACATAGCTGGACTGCTAAAATTGGTGACGAGAGCTAGAAGAATGAAGAACCAGAGGAGACATGATAACAGCATACAAGATCCTAAAAAACTGATAAGGACAAGCTGATATGGGAGGAAATTCAATGAAGAGACGACACAACTGGAAACTATAATTTCCAAAGAATCAGAGAATAAGAAATGTCGTTTATTAAGAGATGCGGAGGTTAACAAAATACATGAATTCCAAACTTGATGTGACAAAATTCTCCAGTACTACTACACAGCTTCAGCACCACGCATCACAGCACCTCACAGCATCAGCACCACGCATCACAGCACCTCACAGCATCAGCACCACGCATCACAGCACCTCACAGCATCAGCACCACGCATCACAGCACCTCACAGCATCAGCACCACGCATCACAGCACCTCACAGCATCAGCACCACGCATCACAGCACCTCACAGCATCAGCACCACGCATCACAGCACCTCACAGCATCAGCACCACGCATCACAGCACCTCACAGCATCAGCACCACGCATCACAGCACCTCACAGCATCAGCACCACCATCACAGCACCTCACAGCATCAGCACCACGCATCACAGCACCTCACAGCATCAGCACCACGCATCACAGCACCTCACAGCATCAGCACCACACATCACAGCACCTCACAGCATCAGCACCACACATCACAGCACCTCACAGCATCAGCACCACACATCACAGCACCTCACAGCATCAGCACCACACATCACTAACTCTAAAACACTTGCACCACAGCACTAGCAGTACCACACAGCATTAGCACCACCTTCACAGCGGTAACAGCATTAGCACCACCACCCACAGCAGTAACAGCCTTAAGTACCACCCCCACAGCAGTAACAGCATTAGCACCACCCCACATCAGTAACAGCAGTAACAGCATTAGCACCACCCCCACAGCAGTAACAGCATTAGCACCACACCCACAGCAGTAACAGCATTAAGCACCACCCCCACAGCAGTAACAGCATTAGCACCACCCCCACAGCAGTAACAGCATTATGCACCACACCCACAGCAGTAACAGCATTAAGCACCACCCCCACAGCAGTAACAGCATTAGCACCACCCCCACAGCAGTAACAGCATTAGCACCACCCCCACAGCAGTAACAGCATTAAGCACCACCCCCACAGCAGTAACAGCATTAGCACCACCACCCACAGCAGTAACAGCATTAAGCACCACCCCACAGCAGTAACAGCATTAGTACCACACCCACAGCAGTAACAGCATTAGCACCACACCCACAGCATTAGTACCACCCCCACAGCAGTAACAGCATTAGCACCACACCCACAGCATTAGCACCACCCCCACAGCAGTAACAGCATTAGCACCACCCCCACAGCAGTAACAGCATTAGCACCACCCCACAGCAGTAACAGCATCAGCACCACCCCACAGCAGTAACAGCATTAGCACCACCCCCACAGCAGTAACAGCATTAGCACCACACCCACAGAAGTAACAGCATTAGCACCACACCCACAGCAGTAACAGCATTAGCACCACCCTCACAGCAGTAACAGCATTAGCAGCACCCTCACAGCAGTAACAGCATTAGCACCACCCCCACAGCAGTAACAGCATTAGCACCACCCCACAGCAGTAACAGCATTAGCACCACCCCCACAGCAGTAACAGCATTATGCACCACACCCACAGCAGTAACAGCATTAAGCACCACCCCACAGCAGTAACAGCATTAGCACCACCCCACAGCAGTAACAGCATTAGCACCACCCCACAGCAGTAACAGCATTAAGCACCACCCCACAGCAGTAACAGCATTAGCACCACCCCACAGCAGTAACAGCATTAGCACCACCACCCACAGCAGTAACAGCATTAAGCACCACCCCCACAGCAGTAACAGCATTAGCACCACACCCACAGCAGTAACAGCATTAGCACCACACCCACAGCATTAGCACCACCCCACAGCAGTAACAGCATTAGCACCACACCCACAGCATTAGCACCACCCCCACAGCAGTAACAGCATTAGCACCACCCCCACAGCAGTAACAGCATTAGCACCACCCCCACAGCAGTAACAGCATTAGCACCACCCCCACAGCAGTAACAGCATTAGCACCACACCCACAGAAGTAACAGCATTAGCACCACACCCACAGCAGTAACAGCATTAGCACCACCCCCACAGCAGTAACAGCATTAGCAGCACCCCACAGCAGTAACAGCATTAGCACCACCCCACAGCAGTAACAGCATTAGCACCACCCCACAGCAGTAACAGCATTAGCACCACCCCCACAGCAGTAACAGCATTAGCACCACACCCACAGCAGTAACAGCATTAGCACCCCCCACAGCAGTAACAGCATTAGCACCACCCCCACAGCAGTAACAGCATTAGCACCACCCCCACAGCAGTAACAGCATTAGCACCACCCCCACAGCAGTAACAGCATTAGCACCACCCCACAGCAGTAACAGCATTAGCACCACCCCCACAGCAGTAACAGCATTAGCACCACCCCACAGCAGTAACAGCATTAGCACCACACCCACAGCAGTAACAGCATTAGCACCCCCACAGCAGTAACAACATTAGCACCACCCCCACAGCAGTAACAGCATTAGCACCCCCACAGCAGTAACAGCATTAGCACCACCCCCACAGCAGTAACAGCATTAGCACCACCCCAACAGCAGTAACAGCATTAGCACTACACCCACAGCAGTAACAGCATTAGCACCACCCCCACAGCACTAGCACCCTCACAGCACCACAGAGGGTGGCCATCCACGCCAGGAAACGGTCACATCCTGAGAGGTGTCTCTGTGTCTCTCAGAACATCTGGGCCCCACCACCAAGTGTTTTGTTTGTGTGCTGTGTGCTTGAAGTTTGTGCCCACTGAATACACACACACAGCACACAGGTGCTTGCTTGTGTGGGGGGAAGTACACCACCTCACCCTCACCACACCTGCCCTTCATCACATCCGTCAAGCAGGCACCTCACTTCACTATCACCAGTTATCACCATGCTGGTACTAGTCACACTACCAACATGCGTGTCACTATCACCACTCACCTTTAAATTATGTTGGTCCCAGGCATCACCATCACTACCACAACCACCATCACTACTACAACCACCATCACTACTACAACCACCATCACTACCACAACGACCACCATCACTACCACAACCACCATCACTACCACCACCATCACTACCACCACCATCACTACCACCACCATCACTACCACAACCACCATCACTACTACAACCACCATCACTACTACAACCATCATCACTACCACAACGACCACCATCACTACCACAACCACCATCACTACCACCACCATCACTACCACCACCATCACTACCACAACCACCATCACTACTACAACCACCATCACTACTACAACCACCATCACTACCACAACGACCACCATCACTACCACAACCACCATCACTACCACCACCACCACTACCACAACCACTACCACCACCATCACCACCACTACCACCACCATCACTACCACAACCACCACCATCACTACCACAACAGGAAACCAGGACCAGCAGCAGCATGATAGCATGATAGCAGATAGTGCCTACGATGATGGCAGATAATGATTATGATAGATAATGCCTATGATTACAGATAGTGCCTATGATATCAGTACATAGGATAGTGGCTATGGTGATAGTAGATAGTGCCAATGATGATAGTGCCTAAGATAGCAGATAGTGCTCAAGATGACAGCAGATATTGTCCATGATAGCAGCGCCTATGACAGCAGATAGTGCCCATGATAGAAGTGCGTATGATACCAGATAGGACGCATGATAGCAGATAGGGTCTTCAGTATTATACTCGTACGAGAATCACCCCCCCCCCCCCCACACACAGGATGTTTCAGAAATGGGACACAGCAACAAGGGGTCACAACTGGAAGTTGAAGACTCAGATGAGTCACAGGGATGTTAGGAAGTATTTCTTCAGTCACAGAGTTTTTCAGGAAGTGGAACAATCTAGAGAGTGAAATAGTGGAGGCAGGATCCATACATAGGTTTAAAAAGAGATACGATAAAGCAAATGGAGCAGGGAAAGAGTGGACCCAGTAGCGACCGGCAAAGAGGCGGGGACAGCAGCTGTGAATCGACCCCTGCAGCCAAAAATAGCTAACACATACACACGAAATTAGAGAAAGTTCAAAGGTTTGCAACAAGACTAGTCCTGGAGCTGAGGGATTTGTCCTATGAGAGGTTAAGGGAAATCAATCTGATAACACTGGAAGACAGGAGGGATAAGGGAAACATGATAACAACATATAAAATACTGAGAGGAATTGACCGGTTGGATAGGGACAGAATGTTTCAGAGATGGGACACAGCAACATGGAGTCACAACTGGAAGTTGAAAACTTAGATGAATCACAGGGATGTTAGGAAGTATTTCTTCAGCCATAGAACTGGCTTGAAGTGGCACAATCTGGAGAGTGAAATAGTGGAGGCAGGATCCATACATAGTTTTAAGAAGAGATACGATAAAGCAATGAGGCTGGGAGAGGGTGGACCTAGTAGCGACCAGTGAATAGGCGGTTCCAGGAGCTATGAATCGACCCCTGCAATCACAATTAGGTGAGTATACACACACGCCAAGTTTCCTCGACAAGTGTCTTTAACAACTGACAACTACCCACATATTTGCGGCACACCTTAGTGCTTCTGCGAGGCTCCAGTTCTCAGCACTCAACCCTGATCTCTCACTTATCTGCGCCTGAATCCGAATACCTTACTGCGAATACTAGTGACGAAAAGATACGTTGGAACTAATATATGTGGTAAAAAATCCTCGTTAATACACTGAATTATTACTGCTGTTCCCTTCAAGGAAGGAAGGAAGGTAAGAAGGAAGGAAAGAATGAAAAAGGAAGGAAGGAAGGGTTCTCTACGAAACTGAAGCTATAGTCTCTTTCCTCTGATCAAACCTGATTACCTCCCATTTCCCAAGCTCTATACCAACACAAGTATTTAACTTATTGAATAAATAATAATAATAATATTATTATTATTATTATTATTATTATCATTATTAAACACACAGACCGTCTCCCACTAATGTATGGTGACCTAAAAAAAAAAAAATTCACCATTATTCAGTTGGTGTCATGCCAGAAGTGTGCTGACGACGTCACAGTTCAAATGACCCTCCGAACTGAATAATAATAATGATAATAATTTTAAAATACTGTAGGTACTTAGCAATGTGGTTTTATACAACTATACGGATTCTCTGGTCAATTACAAGCAACAAGTGCAGAACCTCAAGCATTACACACACAGATACGTTGCAATTGCAGATTGGAGGAGCCTTGCTTGAAAGAGACGCACATGCAGGATATGCACATGCAGGATGTGCACATGCAGGAGTTGCACATGCAAGAGTTGCACATGCAAGAGTTGCACATGCAGGATGTACACATGCAGGATGTGCACATGCAGGAGTTGCACATGCAGGAGTTGCACATGCAGGATGTGCACATGCTGGCGGTAACGCACGCGATGTTCTCTCATTTGCAACAATTACACTGTCAAGAGAGTGTACAAAACATACGACTTTGCAGAAAGTGAGAGTGAAATGTAATTTGTTAAGGTTGAAAATTTTGTATTGTGATGTCTAGGGAGTGTTTAAGACGTTTTCTGATCTCTGGAATTTTTGCTACAATATGTAATGATGTTGTAGAAACACAAAATACGAGGATGATGTTGTATTGTGTAGAAACACAAAATACGAGGATGATGTTGTATCGTGTAGAAACACAAAATACGAGGATGATGATGTATCGTGTAGAAACACAAAATACGAGGATGATGTTGTATCGTGTAGAAACACAAAATACGAGGATGTTGTTGTATTGTGTAGAAACACAAAATACGAGGATGATGATGTATCGTGTAGAAACACAAAATACGAGGATGTTGTTGTATCGTGTAGAAACACAAAATACGAGGATGATGTATCGTGTAGAAACACAAAATACGAGGATGATGTTGTATCGTGTAGAAACACAAAATACGAGGATGTTGTTGTATCGTGTAGAAACACAAAATACGAGGATGATGTTGTATCGTGTAGAAACACAAAATACGAGGATGTTGTTGTATCGTGTAGAAACACAAAATACGAGGATGATGTTGTATCGTGTAGAAACACAAAATACGAGGATGTTGTTGTATCGTGTAGAAACACAGATAATAGACGTTACAATCAGCCCTCTTATAAAGTTTCTCTAAATATAATAAGTTTTGTAAAATGCGATTGAAAAAATATATCCAAAATTGAGTAACGTGTGGAAAGGCCTTTATAGTAGAGGACGGCCCCGCTTTACAGCGTTCTGCTAATGCGGCGGTTTTTTAATTATACCCATTCTTTATTTATTTAGACTTCCAACAATAAATACATTCATCACTGACTTTAAGCTAAGAACGAAAATATTTTAGGTAAGTAATGTGTGTACCCTATATGCATTTCTTTGGGCCTAACTCTATTGCTCACTTAATATATGATAGTTATCAGGTTTTTATATGCATTTGAAAGTGGAGGAAAAAAAAAGAAAGAAAGAAAGAGAGAGAGAGGGGGAGAGATCAATGTTTCACTTTACAGCGATTTTGGTTTTACAGCTGTAGCCCGGAATGTAACCTGCTGTATAAGCAGGGACCTCCTATATATGTATGTACTTCAGTGTGTACGTCTGTACTTCAGTACTCTAGTGTACTTCTGTAGGTACTACAGTGTACATGTACTTCATGAACTTCAGCATTGTTCGCAAGTAAACTGCAAGTGCAACTTGCTACCATCAACCCCCACACTACCAACCCCACCAGTACCCTAGTAGCCCCCCCAATACACCCCTCCCCACATTTGTGCCTTAGATTCCAACACTTCAACTAACCACCACCACCCACACCAATAACACAACCCCACCCCAGCAACCAAAACTATGTGAATACAAGTAGGTAAATACAGCTGTTACTGTCCCACTACACTGTTGCTACACACACACTGTGATATCCTGTGTGTTAACACTTTAACACTCTTATATGTTAAACTGAAGTAACAATCTGTCTTAAACGTTAGAAAAGCGACTGTGAATTATGTTGGTTACAGCCAAACTGCGTGTCCTTGATAAAGAGGTAAATAAATCGCCTATCTGAAACACACACATACACACACACACACACACACGACAGAGTCAACAGCTGAGCTGCAGGCCACGACAGTCAACAGCTGAGCTGCAGGCCACGACAGTCAACAGCTGAGCTGCAGGCCACGACAGTCAACAGCTGAGCTGCAGGCCACGACAGTCAACAGCTGAGCTGCAGGCCACATTAGTGTGTCAACAGCTGAGCTGCAGGCCACATTAGTGTGTCAACAGCTGAGCTGCAGGCCACATTAGTGTGTCAACAGCATTCTCAGCGCAAAGGACAGTAACAAGAATAACTAAGGAAGCCGGCAAAATGTTTTGCACCATGAACACGTAAGAGGACAGGTAAATCTTACAAACCTCTACTTAAAGAATGAATATTCTGCAGGCCTTCGGACCCTGAGAGGTCACTCTGTTGTGGAAATGTAACTGGAGGCGACCTTATATGTATATAAATGTGACTAGTGTACTGACGAGAATAATGAATGAAGTTAACAGTAAGCTGTTTCTGGAGAGAGAGAGAGAGAGAGAGAGAGAGAGAGAGAGAGAGAGAGAGAGAGAGAGAGATTGTTGGATAAGAACAATATAGATCTTGAGGAAGAGAAATCATCTCATTATCGTATGTGCTTTGTATGCATCATGAGTTACTGTAGTGTATAAAGCATAAGTAATTTATTATTTGTACTAACGATAATACGCTATTGTAAGACACAAATAAATAATATATATATATAATTAGCAAGAACTCGTTTAAAATTAAGTCCCTTCTAAAAATTTCTTTTATATGTTTAGAGATGTATTTTTTCATTTATGTTAATGTAAAAATTAATAATTTTGTACCAAAAGAACCTTAGAAAACTTACCTAACCTTATTATAACAAGCTCAATTTAATTTACCTAAGTCTACTAAATATATTTTTGATAAGTTTACAATAATTTAATAATAAACAAACACAATAAAATATATTTTTTTCGTTAGGTTCAGAATAATTTTTGCGAAATTATTGCATACACAAATTTTCGCTTGCCTTATTCGGCAAGAAGAGCGTTGCTATTCAAGCCAAAATAGCAAGTTTTACCTATTCGTGCCGAATAGGTAAAACATATATATATATATATATATATATATATATATATATATATATATATATATATATATATATATATCATAGTAAACAAGTTATATCACAATATGCAAAACAACCACTGTGAAAAAATAGTGAACTTCTAAGCACTTTCGTGGTTTCTCACGAAAGAAGAAGCGGTTGCAGTAGTAGCTGTAGCATTAACAGTAGTAGTAATAGTACTAGCAGGAGCAGTAGTATAAGTACATATCAGAGGCAGCAATGGTAGCAGTAGTAATAATATTTATAGTACTAGTGGTAGAAGCAATAACAATGTAGCAGTAGCGAAATACGACGACGACGAGAGAATAAAATTAAAGATCCGGTATATTAAAACGTGCGATTTGTTAAACGGATGGTGAGTTGAGTGTTACACACACGCAGGATGATGAACATGTGTTCATCATGGCTGGTGAGTTGAGTGTTACAGGCAGGATGATGGAAGAACATGGGTTCATACCATACCATGGGTGGGGTTCGAACCCCACCCGTGGTATGGTTTGTTTGCAATCGTGTCATTACGATTTCGTGAGTCAAGTAACATGGTTCATGAAGGTGTATATAAATCTCGAGTGGATGGAAGGTTGTGTAGGAATGTATATAATTCAGGAGAAGGGTTAAGGGTGTGGAGCTTCTGAAAGATTGAGGGTGTGACCCAAGGTGACCTCTAACTGGTTGTGTTCACGTGGCTAGTGACTGTTGAACTTATTGTAAGCATAACTTCAGGAACTGTACGTCACCACCAATAGCCATAACACAACGTCAACCAGCGCCAGTCATAACAGAAAACCAACATCAGTCATAACAGTAAGAATTATCAACAGTGAGAGTAAACAGAAGTAACAACAGGAGGAGGAAAATTCGAACACTTACAAAGCACTGGGCCGGAAAGATCACTGAGCACTCAATAAACGCGTGCACGTGCACAGTGTCTCAGGGTGGCAGTTCAGCTGTAGATGCTGTCGTAGGGTTAACCAAATAACTGCAGCAAATGAGCAGCATCTGGCAAATCCAAGATTATGCGAACCTCAACAAGGAATCATTCCGACAATACATTAGGTATGAGGCCCGACACATCGACAGTATGGAACTCACACCTTATCAAGCATGTCCGGTGCCAGACCAGGTCTCTTGGGAGGTAATTGGAATGACCTGGATGTGATGTGGTAGAGGTACATATATCCCATACATAGCTTTAAGAGTAGATATGATAGCTCTCAGGAGGGAAGACACCAATAGTAGCATTGATACTAACAATAGTAGTGGCAGCATCAGAAAAAAAGTAGCAGAAGCAGAAGTAACTAACACTAACAACAATAGAAGCAATAGTACAACAGTAGCAGCAACAGCAGCAAGGCGAGTAAAGGAGGACGAACAGCAGCAACAGCCCCAACAGTAAGAGCAGCAGGATGACTGAAGGATGCCGGAGTAGCAGCAGGTAAACTGAAGGATGGGCAGGTCGCAGGGACAGATAAGTGCCCAGGAATCCCTCAGATAAGCACATGAGATGATAGCTAAGTGGGTAGTGCAGGTCTGCTGCCTTCCAACTGATGCTGGCGCTCCTGCTGATCTTCATCCTCCTGCTGCTGCTGCTATCACTCCTGCTGGTGCTGCTGTTGATCCGCGTGACCTGCTTGGTGTTTCTACTACTGCTACCACTCCTGTTTCCCATGAATAATAATTATGGTAAAAATAATAATTTTAACTTTTAAATGAGACTAAAGTATCATCAGAGGCCGTACATCTTTAGCCACAACTGGTCAATATTACATACCAGGTTTCTACCCTAAATTACATTATTGTATTCATGGGAAGCGCTAAATCCAGAGGGTGATACAACCTTTACTTTTGATACCTTTGAAGAGTTTCGAGAGTTTATCTACTCTCTGAGCCCGGCCATGGGCCAGGCTCGTCTGGTGCTTGCCTGGTCAACCAGGCTGTTGCTGCTGGAGGCCCGCTGCCCCACATATCCATCACAGCCTGGTTGATCTGGCACCTGGTGAAGATACGTGTCCAGTTTCCTCTTGAAGGTTTATACACTGGTTCCAGCGATGTTTCGATATCTTCTGGTAAGATGTTGAATAGTCTGGGACCCCGGATGTTAATACAATGCTCCCGTATTGTCCCCACCGCACCCCTGCTCCTCACTGGGTTTATTTTACACTTTCTCCCATATCTCTCACTCCAGTATGTTGTTATGGCAGTGTGCAGATTTGGGACCAGGCCCTCAAGTACTTTCCATGTATATATTATCATGTATCTCTCTCTCCTCCGCTCCAATGAGTACATGTTTAAGACTTGAAGGTGTTCCCAATAATTTGGATGTTTCAATGGCTCAATGTGAGCCGTAAACGATCTCTGAATTTGTTCCAGCTCTGCTATTTCTCCTGCCCTGAACGGGGCCGTCAGCACAGAGCAGTATTCTAAGTGAGGGAGCACTAGCGATTTGAAGAGTGTCACCATCGGCATTTTTTCCCTTGTTTTGAAAGTTCTCAATACCCACACCGTCATCTTCCTGGCTGTTGTGATCTTTGTCTTGTTATGGTCTTTAAAGGACAGATCAGCAGACATAATTATTCCCAAGTCCTTTACGTGTTCCTTTCGTTCTATGTGGTGACCCTCTTGCGTTTTGTATATAGTGTTCCTAGAACACGAGGTAGTCAAGTGTGATCAAAGAAATGGGACGATAACACCAATTCTTTGAATCGGATAAATTATGAAGACAACCCAGTGGTCAATGTTGAATTTTACGAAAAATATCCTGTCATTGGGATGCCTGGCGACACACACTGAGGTCAAGGCAACACACACACTCTGAGGTCAAGGCAACATACACACACTCTGAGGTCAAGGCAACACACACACTCTGAGGTCGAGGCAACACACACACTCTGAGGTCAAGACAACACACACACTCTGAAGTCAAGACAACACACACACTCTGAGGTCAAGGCAACATACACACACTCTGAGGTCAAGGCAACACACTCTGAGGTCAGGCAACACACACACTCTGAGGTCGAGGCAACACACACACTCTGAGGTCAAGACAACCACTCTAGGCGACACACACACTCTGAGGTCAAGACAACACACACACTCTGAGGTCAGGCAACACACACACTCTGAGGTCAAGGCAACACACACACTCTGAGGTCAAGGCAACACACACACTCTGAGGTCAGGCAACACACACACTCTGAGGTCAGGCAACACACACACTCTGAGGTCGAGGCAACACACACACTCTGAGGTCAAGACAACACACACACTCTGAGGTCAAGACAACACACACACTCTGAGGTCGAGGCAACACACACACTCTGAGGTCAAGGCAACACACACACTCTGAGGTCAAGGCAACACACACACTCTGAGGTCAAGGACAACACACACACTCTGAGGTCAAGACAACACACACACTCTGAGGTCAAGGCAACACACACACTCTGAGGTCAAGACAACACACACACTCTGAGGTCGAGGCAACACACACACTCTGAGGTCAAGACAACACACACACTCTGAGGTCGAGGCAACACACACACTCTGAGGTCAAGACAACACACACACTCTGAGGTCAAGACAACACACACACTCTGAGGTCAAGACAACACACACACTCTGAGGTCGAGGCAACACACACACTCTGAGGTCAAGACAACACACACACTCTGAGGTCAAGACAACACACACACTCTGAGGTCAAGACAACACACACACTCTGAGGTCAAGACAACACACACACTCTGAGGTCAAGGCAACACACACACTCTGAGGTCAAGACAACACACACACTCTGAGGTCGAGGCAACACACACACTCTGAGGTCAAGACAACACACACACTCTGAGGTCGAGGCAACACACACACTCTGAGGTCAAGACAACACACACACTCTGAGGTCAAGACAACACACTCTGAGGTCGAGGCAACACACACACTCTGAGGTCAAGACAACACACACACTCTGAGGTCAAGACAACACACACACTCTGAGGTCAAGGCAACACACACACTCTGAGGTCAAGACAACACACACACACTGAGGTCGAGGTAACATATGAGGTGAGGAGAGGGGAGTCGCTTAACACCAGTTGTATTACACGACTGTAGTTGCAACACTGTTGCAAGTGTCAACATGAGACAGTCCCAGAGAGCAGAGGCGTCGGTTAGAATTCCATCAGTGTCCACAGAAAAACAGTTTATAAAGTACAACAACACCAGCATGGTCCTAGAAACCCTGAGATTTTTCTTATAAAACTAACACTCAATGGAACTAGACAATAGCATTGTATGTGTGTACTCTGATACAGTGTGTGTGGGTTCCAATCCCATTATTGACTGTATGTATGTCGTGCCGAATAGGTAAAACTGGTCAATTAGCAATAAATCATTTAAAATTAAGTCCTTTCTAAAATTTTCTCTTATACGTTTAAAGATATATTTTTTTTCATTTATGTTAATACAAAAAATAATAATTTTGTACCAAAAGAACCTTAGAAAACTTACCTAACCTTATTATAACAAGCGCAATTTAATTTAGCTTAATTAACCCTTTACCAGGCCAGGTGTGCCTCATATTTGATTCTGCCATAGAGGGTATTTTAGAGGCGCCTAAAATAAATAAACTTGACAAATGAACACAAATAAATATGTCTTAGAATTGCTTATATTATCAGAATATAGGTTGCAAATGTTGCAGTGTCTCAAATTTGATGCGTGGCCTGGTAAAGGGTCCAACTAAATATATTTTAGAAAAGTTTACAATAATTTAATAATAAACAAACACAATGAAATATATTTTTTTTCGTTAGGTTCAGAATGATTTTTGCGAAATTATTGCATACACAAATTTTCCCTTGCCTTATTCGGCAAGAACAGCGTTGCTATTTAAGCCAAAATCCCAAGTTTGACCTATTCGACATAACATATATATATATATATATAATATATATATATATATATATATATATATATATATATATATATATATATATATATAAAGACGCATTCTTTAAATAAAAAACAAGTACGCATTCTTTATCAGTCATTCAACAGCTGTCTTGCCAGAAGTGCCCCCTACTATCCATCTTTTATAGTACAGCCACTGTACTTCCCGTCATCTATATACATGTAATCGAAAACCAATAGTACAAGTTATACATGCAAAGTAACCAGTGTATATGTATGCCCACGTACATTATGGCTCACCCTGTCCGTGGTGCTAAGGTTACTTTTAGCCACAAGAAACCAAGGAGCAGGATACATACAAGATAAGAACATCTTATCTTAACCTCTGGCCACTCCTCCATCCATTACTTTATATAATGCTTCCTCTTCAAGCCCAAGCAAGAACGTTTCACGTGCACACATCTACGGCTCCTAAAAGCATTTGTTTTCCTCTTAACAATTTTTTTCCACCAAGTAAATGCAGCTTTTTTCCTTGCAAGTAGTCCCTTAAGCGGAAATTATGTAATCTGTCGCTTAAAACACCTGACATCTCAACCTGTGAGACTGAAGAGGTTCGTCAAGTTGGCCCTGACAACGCCACAAACACCTGCACTGGTGTGGTCAGTATTCCAAGAATTTTGTAGCGTGAGCGTTTGTATTCGTCTAGTTGAGCTAGCGTAGCCGTATTTGCTGGCGTTCATTCGTAGCTCTTGGCCCCGCCTCTCAACTACTATCGACGTACATCTCAGGTCATTTATCAAAGGAATTGTTTAGACTCGAGTTTCTTCCATGATTCCTTCAACAAATGTCCTGAGCTGTACACAGGTGTCCTAACTCACAGTCTGCCTCTATCACCATTCTATCTGCAACCTTTTGCGAATAGACGCCTGTAATATGGACACGTTATAGAGAGCCTATGGGTAACAGCTGGTTTCAACCTCAGATAACTGTGATATAAAAGACATGAGCAATGTTAAAATATTTTATCGAAGAAATGTTTGGCTATGAATAGTTTCTTCAGTCCATAAAATATTCTAAAAGCAAGCCTATATTTTAAGACGTCGTTTTGCCCAGTGCTGAGCTTTATCAAGTCAGATTTGATCAAGCTTAATCCTGCAAGAAACGTCAAAAATACAGACTTGTTCTCCAGTCTGTCTTCACATGCTTGTGTTAGCTTCTTCCCCAGTCACCATATTATCCATGTTTTACTAATTCCTGGTCTCCAGGGCCCCAAACAAGTCAGATAAAGTGACTTATTCCACCGGGGTCCTTGTAGACGATGATAGACTGTGTTAGAGGATAAGTATCTACAGTCGTGTTAAGAGAACTTGGGAGCCAGAAAGAGTAAAAAGAGTAGAAAACTAGTGGAATGAGTTGGATAACTAAACAGTATGAAATGATTCTGAGTTGAACGGCGCACACACAAGCCTTAATTAATCTCTTGCACCCGGCGGGTAGAAACATTTCGACGTGTTTCCTTACACCTGTTGTCATGTTCACCTAGCAGCAAATAGGTACCTGGGTTGTTAGTCGACTGGTGTGGGTCGCATCCTGGGGGACAAGATTAAGGACCCCAATGGAAATAAGACAGACAGTCCTCGATGACGCACTGACTTTCTTGGGTTATCCTAGGTGGCTAACCCTCCGGGGTTAAAAATCCGAAAAAATCTTATCTTACCATGGAGGGTGGCCGCCCAGTGGGGGAGGCGGGCTCAGTGATCCGGCAGCAGGACGCCCGGTGCTCAATGAAGCCAGAGCATGAACAACAAAACTGAGGAAGCATGTCTTGTGGAGCGTCTTCATCTGTGTTTACACTACCCAGGGTTTGCTACATGCACCTCCTTCCCTCCCACCCATGCATGCACCTCCCCCTCTCGCCCACATATGATGCATCAGACTTTGTGCCTGCATCAATCATGCTTCATGTGGAGCAACCAGATGGGTGTTATGATTATTACCAGTCAGCAACACAGCCAAGCGGCAGGATGTTTGTGCGTGCAACAAGCGCATCAAAGCTAAACTACACTCGTTTGTCTTGCAGTGGCAGAACACTATGCCAGTGGAGTACAAACAAATCTTTTCAACATATCACTATCACGACAGTCACATAAATTAAGGAAAGAATTGAGTAAGTGAACTGTACTTAGCAAAATATTTTTTGAAAGCTTACGATCGTGTTCACTATGAAAGACTAAATTGGAAAAATGCAAAATATACGAGAAATAGTTAATATTTCCTTGGGTAGCACTGAAAAAGGGTTGGGCAAATATTTTTGTTAGTAGGTTTGGGTTTGAGGACTTGCCTACTATGGGCCAGTAGGCCTGCTGCAGCGTTCCTCGTTTCTTATGTTCTTATAAAAAGATGTCAGGGTAGATGATAGTGTCTGTTTGCCAGGAAAATGAAATCAATGGTAGGAAAAAATGTCTTCCTGGGGAAATATCAGCAGTGGTGCTTGTCCCGAGAACTAGATAAAGCACAAAAAGGCTTTTCTCTCTCTCTTGTGTGCGGGTTATTTCTGTATAGATAAATAAACAATAAAAATGACTAAATCCGGAGAAAACCATTTTGATAAAATGAGTAAATGGGAAGGATAAGTGGATTAGAAAGCTTAATGAATATGGTGCCATATTGAGCCATAATTTACCTGTAAACTGGAGTGAAAAATAGGTCACAAGGATGTAAATTGTTAACAAAACATTTAAGTGTCCAACAGAGAAAGAGGTCCAAGTGGTAGTGTTAAAAGATTACTACTGGAGATGTAAATAAAACTGTGATACAATGTTATACTATCCTGGCAGACTAGAAGATAGTTTTCATCTATAAGATGATGAGTGAGGTGGTCACATGATGAGTGTGGTGGTCACATGATAAGTGAGGTGGTCACATGATGAGAGTGGTCCCTGGTAAGTAAGACACATTGTTCCAGAATATGGAATAAAATCTCTTCTCCAGGCTGAGGGACTGACCACCTCAAAACTACGTCTTCAAGGGTGATAGACTGATAACATCGTCTTCACATCTCTACTGCTTTTGCCAACTTTTCTGTACCAGACTGAAGAAGCCTACTGTGTAGGCGAAACGTTTCGGAATAGATACCTAACTGTTGCACATGTGTCTTACCAACCTGTCGGTACTGTTTACCATTTTAATATTCTCACTGTTTTCTCTATATGCTGTGGTCCCTGTACGCTGTGGTCCCTGTCCGTCGTGGTCCCTGTCCGTCGTGGTCCCTGTCCGTCGTGGTCCCTGTACGCTGTGGTCCCTGTACGCTGTGGTCCCTGTCCGTCGTGGTCCCTGTACGCTGTGGTCCCTGTACGCTGTGGTCCCTGTCCGTCGTGGTCCCTGTACGCTGTGGTCCCTGTACGCTGTGGTCCCTGTACGCTGTGGTCCCTGTCCGTCGTGGTCCGTGTCCGTCGTGGTCAGCGGGGGTATCTCTGGAGCAAGCTATCTGATGGAACCAATACTTTTATCGCTGACATCCCGAAAAAAAAACAGTTTAAAAGTGTAAGGGTGAAGGAAGGGAGCTGGAGGTGTGATGGACAGATAAGACTGTGAGGCTGAGTGTAGTTGTGAGGCTGAGTGTAAACTTGTGAGAGGCTGAGTGTAAACTTGTGAGGCTGAGTGTAGTTGTGAAGCTGAGTGTAAAGTTGTGAAGGTAACTTTTATTTCCTAGGTAGTAGGATGGTAGACAGCAGCCACCCAGGGAGGTACTACCGTCCTGCCAAGTGAGTGTAAAACGAAAACCTGTAATTGTTTTACATGATGGTAGGATTGCTGGTGTCTTTTTTCTGTCTCATAAACACGCGGGATACCAGGTATATCTTGCTACTTCTACTTGCACTTAGGTCACACTACACATATATGTACATGAATATTATATATATATATATATATATATATATATATATATATATATATATATATATATATATATATATATAGGATGGGTCCACTGGTACAAATTGTGGACCATAGCCTCGTAAAGTGGATAAAGGCTTCAAGGAAGAATATTTGGGGGTTTCTTCTGATGCCATTGAATATTCCACTATCCTACCACATCTTTTAATTTTTTTTTACCAATAGGTATATTTATATTACATAAATTATGGTACAAAAGATTTGAGAGATACATTGTTAAATAAAGATGGATATACAGTAAGAGGTAGAAGATACATGTCTAGTACATATTGTTACATGTTTATCACTGATTATAATGGAAAATCTCATCCAGCTCTTCCGAGCTGGTGCGCGTGCCCAGAATACAGCATGCATTACCCCTCTGAACAGCAGCGCTGAGTCGCTGGAACAGAAAACTAGCTGCCCTGGGATCCCTAGTTACCCTGTTGAGTCTTTTGCCCAGCTCCTTGAGGAACTTAGATGCACTCTTTCCCCATGAGCCAAGGGTCTCTGAGCCTATGGGAACAAACATATAATGATGGGCAAGTTCTCCATATTTTCTCGACTTCTGGGACTCCCTGAAGGTGGCAGCAGCCCCTCCTTCATAATGTGTAATGTCACCATGGTTGTTTAATATATTTATAGATGGGGTTGTAAAAGAAGTAAATGCTAGGGTGTTGGGGAGAGGGGTGGGATTAAATTATGGAGAATTAAATGCAAAATGGGAGTTGACACAGTTACTTTTTGCTGATGATACTGTGCTTATGGGAGATTCTAAAGAAAAGTTGCAAAGGTTAGTGGACGAGTTTGGGAGAGTGAGTAAAGGTAGAAAGTTAAAAGTGAACATAGATAAGAGTAAGGTGATGAGGGTATCAAACGATTTAAATAAAGAAAAATTGGATATCACATTGGAGAGAGGGATTATGGAAGAAGTAAATGTTTTCAGATATTTGGGAGTTGACGTGTCAGCGGATGGGTTTATGAAGGATGAGGTTAACCATAGAATTGATGAAGGAAAACAGGTGAGTGGTGCATTGAGGTATCTGTGGAGACAAAAAACGTTATCCATGGAGGCAAAGAAGGGAATGTACGAAAGTATAGTGGTACCAACACTCTTATATGGGTGTGAAGCAGTTGCAAATGCTGCAGCGAGGAGGAGGCTGGAGGCAGTGGAGATGTCCTGTCTAAGGGCAATGTGTGGTGTAAATATTATGCAGAAAATTCGGAATGTGGAAATTAGGAGAAGGTGTGGAGTTACTAAAAGTATTTGTCAGAGGGCTGAAGAAGGGTTGTTGAGGTGGTTTGGTCATTTAGAGAGAATGGATCAAAGTAGAATGACTTGGAGAGCGTATAAATCTGTAGGGGAAGGAAGGCGAGGTAGGGGTCGTCCTAGAAAAGGTTGGAGGGAAGGGGTAAAGGAGGTTTTGTGGGCGAGGGCTTGGACTTCCAGCAAGCATGTGTGAGCGTGTTAGATAGGAGTGAATGGAGACGAATGGTTTTGGGACATGACGATCTGTTGGAGTGTGAGCAGGGTAACATTTTGTGAAGGGATTCAGGGAAACCAGTTAATTGATTTAGTTGGACTTGAGTCCTGGAAATGAGAAGTACAATGCCTGCACTTTAAAGGAGTGGTCTGAGATAGTGACAGCTGGGAGGGACTTTTCTCAGCTGTCGTATCTGAGCTCCTCTGCAAAGACAGTGATTATGTATGAGTGTGGTGAAAGTGTTGAATGATGATGAAAGTATTTTCTTTTGGGGATTTTCTCTCTTTTGGGTCACCCTGCCTCGGTGGGAGACGGCCGACTTGTTGAAAAAAAAAAAAAAAAATATATATATATATATATATATATATATATGTGTGTGTGTGTGTTTTTCAACAAGTCGGCCGTCTCTTGTTGAAAAAATATGTATATGTATATATATATATATATATATATATATATATATATATATATATATATATATATATATATATATATATATATATCCCTCTGGGTTTTCTTCTATTTTCTTAATAGTTCTTGTTCTTTAATTTCCTCTTATCTCCATGGGGAAGTATAACAGAATTCTTCCTCCGTAAGCCAGCCATGCTTGTCTTAAAGGGCGATTAAAATGCTGAAAGCAAGGGGCTAGTAACCCCTTCTGTATAAATTACTAAATTTTATAAGAGAAACTTCCTTTTTTCTTTTTAGGTCACCCTGCCTCGGTGGGATACGGCCAGTTTGTTGAAAAAAAAAAGTTTTACTTCAACTGATCATGGTTATGTGAGGGGGCGAAAGAGAATTTGTGAGCTAGCATGAGCAGAAGCTGGGGGTACGTCTACCCTGGCCCCACCCATTAACGAACGCACGCTAAACAAGCATTTAACCCACATTCGATAGAACATATAAACAAACCAGAGGAAATCCACAGGTCTGCACTGTGATTGGTTTCAGCATATGAGGGAAATGAACAACTAGGGTAGGCATAAGGCACTTGACAACACCGGAAAAGAACAAGGTAGGATATGGTCATGACACAGAAAATACTCAAGAGGATTAGACAGAGTGAATCATGAGGTTGAGATACGAGAAGAGCTAGGGAATATACTGTAGATGGTAGACGTTATGAAGTACTTTTTCAGCGTTAACGTGGCCACTGGATTGAACCAAATGTAGAGATAGTGGACATAAACATATTATGTAGTGGACACAGTATTTTATATTCTAAAAAGTATCATATTATCAAAAATATTTCGTCAAAGATAACCAAGTGATGCACATGTGTCTTAATACTTTTGAAAAGTAACAACAATTGGTCCCTGGAGACCAGGAAACAGCCAATCCGGAGGAGGAAGTCAGGAGCCATGACTCGACCCCCAGGAAGTACAACTGAGTACACACGTAGACGCTACGGAGATCAATGCGGGGGCTGTTGTTTACCTAGGAAAGATCTGCATATGTTAGCACGCAACAAAACCTACGAGATTAACAAAATCTAATGAAACTAAATCAAAAGTAAAAAGAGTGAAGAGGAATATTTGGGTAAAAT
The DNA here is from genome assembly GCA_009830355.1 of Cherax destructor. NCBI lineage: Eukaryota > Metazoa > Arthropoda > Malacostraca > Decapoda > Parastacidae > Cherax > Cherax destructor. Next base: position 353,264 of record WNWK01000338.1, on the reverse strand, counting down.
AAAAGTGATGAGGAAAAACAGACAATAAATAAAGGTGACTCAAGTAAAGGAGACTCAGGGAAATTAACGTAAAGACAGAAAGAGTAGAATCTGGAAGAAAGGTAATCCACAAAGCTGTATCAAACCGTGAGGGAGAGTTGGAGGGTGAGGGAGAGTTGGAGGGTGAGGGAGAGTTGGAGGTGAGGGAGAATGACGAATGAAAAAGGCGATAGGGGAAGGTTGAGAGGAAATGAGACAGAATACACACTACCATGTAAGGATGGAGGGTTGGAGGGAGGGGGAAACACACTACCATGTAAAGATGGAGGGAGGGGAAACACACTAACATGTAAGGATGGAGGGAGGGGGAAACACACTACCATGTAAGGATGGAGGGAGGGGAAACACACTACCATGTAAGGATGAGGGAGGGGAAACACACTACCATGTAAGGATGGAGGGAGGGGAAACACACTACCATGTAAAGGATGGAGGGAGGGGAAACACACTACCATGTAAGGATGGAGGGAGGGGAAACACACTACCATGTAAGGATGGAGGGAGGGGAAACACACTACCATGTAAGGATGGAGGGAGGGGGAAACACACTACCATGTAAGGATGGAGGGAGGGAAACACACTACCATGTAAGGATGGAGGGAGGGGAAACACACTACCATGTAAGGATGGAGGGAGGGGAAACACACTACCATGTAAGGATGGAGGGAGGGGAAACACACTACCATGTAAGGATGGAGGGAGGGGGAAACACACTACCATGTAAGGATGGAGGGAGGGGGAAACACACTACCATGTAAGAAGGAAGAGGAGGGGAAACACACTACCATGTAAGGATGGAGGGAGGGGAAACACACTACCATGTAAGGATGGAGGGAGGGGAAACACACTACCATGTAAGGATGGAGGGAGGGGAAACACACTACCATGTAAGGAAGGAGGGGAGGGAAACACACTACCATGTAAGGATGGAGGGAGGGGGAAACACACTACCATGTAAGGATGGAGGGAGGGGAAACACACTACCATGTAAAGATGGAGGGAGGGGAAACACACTACCATGTAAGAATGGAGGGAGGGGAAACACACTACCATGTAAGGATGGAGGGAGGGGAAACACACTACCATGTAAAGATGGAGGGAGGGGGAAACACACTACCATGTAAGATGGAGGGAGGGGGAAACACACTACCATGTAAGGATGGAGGGAGGGGAAACACACTACCATGTAAAGATGGAGGGAGGGGGAAACACACTACCATGTAAAGATGGAGGGAGGGGAAACACACTACCATGTAAGGATGGAGGGAGGGGGAAACACACTACCATGTAAAGATGGAGGGAGGGAAACACACTACCATGTAAAGATGGAGGGAGGGGGAAACACACTAACATGTAAGGATGGAGGGAGGGGGAAACACACTACCATGTAAGGATGGAGGGAGGGGAAACACACTACCATGTAAGGATGGAGGGAGGGGAAACACACTACCATGTAAGGAAGGAAAGAGGAGGGGAAACACACTACCATGTAAAGATGGAGGGAGGGGAAACACACTACCATGTAAGATGGAGGGAGGGAAACACACTACCATGTAAGGATGGAGGGAGGGGAAACACACTACCATGTAAGAAGGAGAGGAGGGGGAAACACACTACCATGTAAAGATGGAGGGAGGGGAAACACACTACCATGTAAAGATGGAGGGAGGGGAAACACACTACCATGTAAGGATGGAGGGAGGGGGAAACACACTACATGTAAAGATGGAGGGAGGGAGGAAACACACTAACATGTAAGGATGGAGGGAGGGGGAAACACACTACCATGTAAGGAAGGAGGGAGGGAAACACACTAACATGTAAGGATGGAGGGAGGGGAAACACACTACCATGTAAGGAAGGAAAGAGGGAGGGGGAAACACACTACCATGTAAGGATGGAGGGAGGGGGAAACACACTACCATGTAAGGATGGAGGGAGGGGGAAACACACTACCATGTAAGGATGGAGGGAGGGGAAAACACACTACCATGTAAGGATGGAGGGAGGGGGAAACACACTACCATGTAAGGAAAGAGGGAGGGAGGGGAAACAAACTACCATATAAGGAAGGAGGGAGGGAAAAACACTACCATATAAGGAAGGAGGGAGAGGAAAACACACTACCATGTAAGGAAGGAGAGAATAATGAAAGAGAAAGACACGATACCATGTAAAGATGACAACAAAATAAATCAATATTCTGATGGAAATAAAGGAGAACAGGATGAGGGAAGTAAATAGTAGTAAAGAATGTGACAATATGAAAGACGGTATATGAAAGAATCACAAAAAGGGAAAGAAAATTCTAGAGGTGGGTGTGGAGGCGGGGATAAGGGGAACGAGGGAAGAAGAATAAGGGAATATTATAATAAATGAGAAATAAGATACAAACGTCAATACTGGACGAGAGACGATAAAAGACGAAATACTGAACAGGAAAATGTAGGAAAAAAAATAAAGAAGAAACACTACAGTCAGGTACAAAATATAAGAGTTCCACGCTCTCTCTCTCAAGTACCACCAGTTGCTCTTATAAGAAGATCCTAAGTGGAGAAGCATTGCACTGTGCCTGCCAGTCAACTCTAAGAGTCATCCAACTATTTTCACCAGTATGTGTATATATATATATATATATATATATATATATATATATATATATATATATATATATATATATATATATATATATATATATATATATATATGTAAAACAAGTCCCAATTAATAAGTGGAATATCTAAAAGACCCGTGTTTTCAGGAGGGGAAATTGGGAACCTTCTGATCAGCCAGACTGTTTGAGTTACAATGGGTGCAATAAGCAGTGACAGCCTGGCTGCTCAAGCTATCTAGAGAGAGCCCTACTCTTGGATAGGGCCACGGGGGCGGTGACTCAAGCAACCGTCTGCGAGTAGACACACGCCTAATCTATGACGATATTATTTGCGTCTTAAATGTAAATGTTGGTAAATTTTGTCAGTATTAAGAAACTTTTTAATACAGCAGAATCAATACACAAATAATCCACTTAATGACGACGTTTCGGTCCGACTTGGACCATTTACAAATCACACTGTGACGTGTAAATGGTCCAAGTCGGACCGAAACGTCGTCATAAGATTGTCTTCTGTGTGTGGGTTATTCTGTGTATTGTTCCAGTCACGGTATTGTGCCTTTTGGTTCTTGAAGGATTCTTCTCCAATTCCCCATGGGGTTATATTTATATATAAGTTACACATAGACATTTACAGTGTTATACACTGTGACGAGGTGAACCAGAGGGATTAACTGTAGCGTGGTAGTGAGAGGTGGGAAACTCTCACACGGACTGCCTTTCCACCCATGAGAAAGACCTGACCTCCGCCGACCAAACACAGGACCTGACCTAATCTCCCCGACCCTGCCAAGCCGCAGCCACCCCTTTTGACCCTTCCTCTCCCTCGTCCCTCATTATCCTAAGAGGGAGGAGCCCCGCCTGTGGGGATTTTCTCCAGAACATTTCCTTCACGCTACCCGTAATCTACATCAGTACTGGCAAGTGTGTAAGCCTCTACAAGTCTACGATATACTACAAGCTTCCACACGCAAAATATTCCACTCGACAATAAACGTGAAGAAAAAGGACACCAGGCTACCAATTGCCCCTGAAGCACTATACAAGCGTGACCCACTACCCACACACTGACATCCCACCTACATTAATTTTGTTTACATTTGCAACAAGTGTTTGGTATTGACATCACCACAGTGTAGGTTGCAGTAGAGGACGCACGTGTCCAGCATCCAGCCCAGGTGGCCAACTCTGTTAATGATGCTAGAGAAAATACGTCACGAATTTGACCAGACTGGCTACACCAGCCTTCATCCTCCCCCTCAAGCGGCGCCCACTCTCGCGTGGGTGCTAAACTAGTAACGCCCCAGCCTACTGCGATACTTAGTGCTAATGGGGAAGGGGGAAGAGACATACTACATATCTTCCTTACGGTATTAACCACACAGGAGTCTTCCAGGTCTTCCTGACCGTCAGAGAAGTCTCGGACAGTCGTCCTACCATAGCTTGTACTTAGTGCAGAATTGATTCAGTTTCCTCGTAGCGGTACACGGACGGCTGCCAGTCCAGGTCGGGTCGGGTCTTTGTCAAGAGAGTCTTTCATTAGCTATTGAATTAAGAGGGACAATAGGGTGGGCAGGAACAGCACCTCCTCCCCCCACACCAGACCTCTCTCTTTATCTCCTCTCGCTTTCTCTCCATTCTTTTATTTACCATCTCAGCCCTGTTTCCTTTTCCATTCTAACGGTGCGTTCTTCAGTCCCCCCCATCATCACTTTCATGCGTTCTGCAGTCCCCCATCACTTTCATGCATTTTTCAGTCCCCATCATCACTTTCATGCGTTCTGCAGTCCCCCATCACTTTCATGCGTTCTGCAGTCCCCCATCACTTTCATGCGTTCTGCAGTCCCCCATCACTTTCATGCGTTCTGCAGTCCCCCATCACTTTCATGCGTTCTGCAGTCCCCCATCATCACTTTCCTGCGTTCTGCAGTCCCCCATCACTTTCATGCGTTTTTCAGTCCCCATCATCACTTTCATGCGTTCTTCAGTCCCCCCATCATCACTTTCATGCGTTCTGCAGTCCCCCATCACTTTCATGCATTCTTCAGTTCCCATCATCACTTTCATGCGTTTTTCAGTCCCCATCATCACTTTCATGCGTTCTTCAGTTCCCATCATCACTTTCATGCGTTCTTCAGTCCCCATCATCACTTTCATGCATTCTTCAGTTCCCATCATCACTTTCATGCGTTTTTCAGTCCCCATCATCACTTTCATGCGTTTTTCAGTCCCCATCATCACTTTCATGCATTCTTCAGTTCCCATCATCACTTTCATGCGTTCTTCAGTTCCCATCATCACTTTCATGCGTTTTTCAGTCCCCATCATCACTTTCATGCGTTCTTCAGTCCCCATCATCACTTTCATGCGTTCTTCAGTCCCCCATCATCACTTTCATGCGTTCTTCAGTCCCCATCATCACTTTCATGCATTCTTCAGTCCCCCATCATCACTTTCATGCGTTCTTCAGTTCCCATCATCACTTTCATGCGTTTTTCAGTCCCCATCATCACTTTCATGCATTCTTCAGTCCCCATCATCACTTTCATGCGTTCTTCAGTCCCCCATCATCACTTTCATGCGTTCTTCAGTCCCCATCATCACTTTCATGCGTTCTTCAGTCCCCCATCATCACTTTCATGCGTTTTTCAGTCCCCATCATCACTTTCATGCGTTCTGCAGAGTCCCATCACTTTCATGCGTTTTTCAGTCCCCATCATCACTTTCATGCGTTCTTCAGTCCCCATCATCACTTTCATGCGTTCTTCAGTCCCCATCATCACTTTCATGCGTTTTTCAGTCCCCATGATCACTTTCATGCGTTCTGCAGTCCCCCATCACTTTCATGCGTTCTTCAGTCCCCATCATCACTTTCATGCGTTCTGCAGTCCCCATCATCACTTTCATGCGTTCTGCAGTCCCCATCATCACTTTCATGCGTTCTTCAGTCCCCATCATCACTTGCATGCGTTCTTCACTTCCCATCATCACTTTCATGCGTTCTTCACTTCCCATCATCACTTTCAAGCACGACTCACACCTGCATCTCTTTCATCATCACTTACACCTGCACTCTCACATAAACCTCATCACTCACACTTGGTCTGAACCTCATCACTCACACTTGGTCTGAACCTCATCACTCACACTTGGCCTGAATCTCATCCTTCTCACTGAAACCTGAACCTCTTTGGGATAAAAGACAAATTGGTCAAAGTTTTCTCTGGAATGTGACCTTTATTAGGGTCTTTTATAATGGTCAAAGTTGAGAGGAACTATAAAGCTCAAAGCTCCATTGTAAAGTATTCCAGGACTGCCTTATTTAAACAAGTCGATCCTTTACTTATTAAGAGTCAACTTTCTTATGAAGTGCCATTCTATGGTGCACTTTTGTTGTATATGCAAGTTAAAAACACCATCTAAACTGAAGGCCTTTCCACGAGCTATTAAATTTTGGAAATACTTTTTCAGTTGCATTTATGGAAGATTCACTGTATACAGGAGCTTTATAAGAGAACTGACTATATACTTCTGGGGACTCTCAGTTTTGACAGCTGAACAAATTACAGAGGTATTAGGTAAAAGGACACAAGTGCAACTACTGTGACATGTATTGTTTGTAACGGCTTGACCAAGCTCCTGGAGAGCGAAACGTTGCCACAATAAAATGTCACATTATTTGCACTTGTGTCCTTTTACCTAACATATTGTCGGTAATTCTACCAACATTAATACAAGTTACAGAGGGAATGAACTATTCGCATTTCTCTGTCACGAGTCACCACATCATTACCACTAACCATCACCAGTCACCACCACATCATTACTACTAACCATCACCACTACTACCGTCAGTCACCAACGCCCATCACCAGCAATACTCAGGTCGTATACTTGAGACTGGCCACACTCAAATATCTTACCGGCCAGTTGACAATTACCGGAGGAAGTGAGGGAAATGTGTCACCGGATCCGCTTACAACTGTGCGGAACACCAGGCAAAACTGTGAATATTTATGAAGGATGCGAGGCAGGGAGAGTAGAAAGAATGGGAGGGGTGGCAGAGAGAGAGAGAGAGAGAGAGAGAGAGAGAGAGAGAGAGAGAGAGAGAGAGGAGAGAGAGAGAGAGAGAGAGAGTGTGTGTGTGTGTGTGTGTATGTGAGTGAGAGAGTGAGTTTTCAACGTCATCCACCAGGTGTCTATTTTGTGGTCATTAAATTATCCATCTCACAAGGATGTGACTGGCTTTCTCCTCCACTGCATGAAGCTTTTAATGAAGGAAAGAATGAAGGAGAAAAATGAAGGAAAGGGATAGAAAGAAAGAAGGGGATGCATGAAGAAAGGAAGAATAAAGGAAAGAGAAGAATGAGGGGAATGAAAAAAAGGGAACAATGAATTAAAAGAATGAAGGAAGGGCAAGAATGTATTTTACAAGCCAGGGAAAAAAAATCTACTCTCACGTGTTTATCTGTGTTTTACCTGTACCCTATTTCGAGGCTCCTTCCCACCCTTGATACATCATTGTAGTTGTAAATTCCCTTTCTCGTAGCGTAGTCTAGTCTGGGATGTATCTTATTTGCTCCTCTTCCAGTCATATGTTAGGCTGTGGCCACTGCCCCCGACCAGTACCAGATGAACCAGGCTGTGATGGCCAGAGGGCCGCTAGTAGCAACAACCTGGTTGAACTGGCACTCAACATGGACGCCTGGCTTGAGGGTTGCGAATCACAGGTAATCTTGTAGGCTGCTGTCAGCTATGGTAGTACAAGGGCATTTGAAGCAGAGCTATCCTTTACCTGGACAACGTTTCGCTCACTTGTGAGCGAAACGTTGTTCAAATAAAGCAACGTGTTGTACTGTGTCTTGCACTACCATAGTGGAAACGTTTTCACCGGCGAACGATTAGACTTCACAAACGTTTCAGCTTAGGACAATTCGCCCCAGGACCTTTCTACGATAATTCAGCCAAGGATGTTCCAGCCAGGTATTTTGTGGAGGATGGATTTATCGGTTAGGATGAATGCTGCTTTGGTTATACCTGGAGTATACCTGAGAGAGTTTCGGGGATCAATGCCCCCTGGCTCGGTTAGATTAAGCATGCATGTTGGTTAGGATTGGTGTGTTGTTCCATTTTTCTCACATTTCACCTGTACCATTTGTACATGTTCCATTTCTACCAGGCCGAAAAGTCCTCCATCGGGGAAAAAAATACCAAATCTTATGCCGAAATGTCGTAGATCAAAACGTCCTACATAGCTGTCAACATCATCCGCCTTTTAAACCCTCCTCCTCTACTGTCTTACTCTAACTCGTCTCTATTGCCCTCCTGAACCTCCACAAGACCTCACGTCAAGGGTCAGTAAGCTATGGCTCTAGGGCCATTTAAATTATTTTCTATGGTCCTCAAAATACACCAGACTTTACTGATATACACACTGCACAAGGGTAATTTCGAATAGGTGTCGACACTCGACAATACCTATACTTAAAAAAAAATCTTAAGGCAATTATTTATTGATATTCATATTGTGGTTAATTGTCACTGTGGTTAAAATTTCTTGAGTTAAAAACATATACTTGCCTTTCATATATTTTCAAGCGGTGCAGTCAGTCCTCTTGACATATTTTAAACCTTTATGAAGCCAGTTTCTTGAAAAACTACAAAGTAACCAGTGTAAGACTTAATCTCCTCCTCTTAAAATCTCGGGTCCCTCTTAACACAAAAAAAATAGTTGTTGGTGGAATGTGACATTGATGTATAAGGTTACTGCTGGTGAGGTGGAGGTGGTGGAGGAGGAAGCAGCAGCAGCAGCAGCAGCAGCAGCACCACCACCACCACCACCACCATCACCACCGCCGCCCCCGGGAGAGTTAACAGCTTCTCCTGGGCTCTGTACTGTTGGCGCTGACGACGATGGTCACACACACACACACACACTCTTAGTCACACTCTTTCTCTCTTTTACAAAAAAATGTAAGACTGACGCCAAGAATCCCTAAATGTGGTCGACAGTAGGGAAGAGGCGGAGGCAGGAGCTATAACTCAACCCCAGCAAACACATAGCCAAGTACACACACACATAATAATGTTAAACACGAAAGATAACATGCATAGAGCACCAGGTAAACCACAAAGACAACTTAAACAGAATACAAAACATGGTAAAAAAAAATGCTTACTAAAATTCAACATATGCGAATATTACGTCACGGGAATATTCAGATATGAGAGCGTAAATACGCACAACCAAGGAAATGCCTCAACTATCTTATCACGTGAAAATGTCGCTTTAGAGAAAGATATAATTTCTACCATCCTGTAATGTGTAAAAATCACTTGAGAGAAAATGTTACGCTTTAAAAATGTTCTTTTTAATGTAAACGTGCACATGATATAAGATAACGGAGACAAAATAAAGAAACAACAGTCACAAGCAGGTGAGACAGAAGGAATACAAACTGGAAGACCACTTACTACATCCTCAAGCACCACAACTGTTACAAATAACATATCCATTTTTCCACTATAATCTACCTTGTCCATAATTACTATCGCATTTGCTTTGTTTTGTAAGGTGAAGTCCAGGATCTTTCTTTAAGTCACGGTATAACTTAACAAATCTTTGAGGATAATTGTGTTGCAGAAGTCTGAGCTTTGTTCAGACGGGGGAGCTTACGTGTCTCTCAAACTGTATGGAACAAGAGTAGGTGTACACAACACGATGGAACAGTACTGTACAGAGCAGGTGTACTTGTACCAGGCGTCCCAGAACAAGTGACAGCTCAGTTAGTCTCACCGCCAGTAACAAATCAGCCAACAAAATTACTAGTCGAAATCAAGCCAATTATTTTTTTTGTCAATACTCAAGGCCTGAAAACAAAGATGAAAAATAATGTTCCTGTCATAATGGGCCTAACAGAAACAAATGCAATATTTGCAAGTTAAAAAAAAAAAAAAAAAAAAGAAATCTCATGGACAAAAAATATAAGTATTGACGTGAAAGGAGTAAGTTGCAGGGAGAAGTAGCTTGGTTGGTACCGCACTTAGCCTACACAATGAGGTCCGTGGTTCGATCACCGGTACGGGTGGAAACATTAGGACGTGTTTCTTTAAGACACCTGCTGTCCCTGTTTACCTAGCAGTAAACAGGTACCTGGGTGTTAACCGACTTGTGTGGGTCGCATCCTGGGGACAAAACCTAATTTGCTCGAAATGCTCTTCATAACAAGGGGCTTTCTATATAGTATGTCACTGATGAAAACCTGGCAATTATCCTCGTGTACAACCACCATTAGCAACGGCTCAAGAATTCACTGAAGAGATAAGGAAGATAATAGGTGCCTTGAAAATGTAGATACATAATCCAATGCCAAATATTATCCTCTTTGTAGAGTTCAGCCTCCCAGCTCTAATATGGTTATAATTATAACTTTAATTTCTAATGGGGTGGACAGGTAAACCAGCAGAAGGCCTCGGTCAGATGACCAAAAGCTCCAGCTGCGGGTCATCAAATAACTAAGACCAGCGTCAGAAAGCACTTGTCCAGTTTCCTGACAAATCTTACCTAACCTAACCAGCAGTGAGCCAGAGTATCAGGAGGCACTCTAGCCCAACAAGAACCTTGAAGGGAATTTCTAAGACTCAACCAACATATAACAGAACCTACTACTAGAAGTCAAAATTGCTCTTCACAGAGAGGGACTCATTAGACACAAGTCTTTTAAGTTAAAAAAGAATCAATTCATGTGTGGATAACTTAGAGATAACCAAAAAGATGGGATGTTTAGTATATTTAATTTTAACAATCCATGAACCGACTGGGATGAAGTAAACAATCATAGCCCATAACGTGCGGCCAGCAGTAACAGCCTGATTGATCAGGCCCTGATCCACCGAGAGGCCTGGTCGTGGATCGGGCCGCCGGGGCATTGATCCCCGGAATACCCTCCAGGTAGACTCCAGACAGGTATAACTACGTATTAAAGAACTGAATACAGAACTTTAAGTGATTTTAAAGTATCTTGTTAAGAAACTCTGAAAAAGTTAAACAGAGAACATACAAGTCTAACAGAAGGAGAAACAAAATGGCTGAACTTTCTCAAAACATAAGCATAAGTAGAGAAAGCAAAGGGGACATAGGTACCCACACACGCAAATGACTACGTTAGTTTTAGACCTGGGAAAGAGGGAGCATTAGATGAAGCAGCGCTAGAGACAACTAACTACTCACAGTTTGAAGAGTAGATATAATTATATTGGCCAGGAATCAATAAAGCCGGTCAATAAGAGTTAAGAAATTGAGCCTGGAGCAATGAATCAACCCATGCATACAAAACTAGGTAAATACACATACATAAATGATCTTCATACGGGACTAAATCCAAAATAATAAAATTAGTGAATGACACAATGTATGAGTTGAGTACTAACAGGGATCTCAACAGTTAGGCGTAAAGTCCGAAGAAACAAGATGAGTTTTAAAGTGGCAAGTGCAAAATAAAGTGTTCTGAATATAACAGTATTAAACATGATGGTAAACTTTTTGTAAAGAAACAAGACAACACAAGATAATAACCTTGGAGTAGTCAAAAGTAACGACCTTAACTGTACTAAATGTTTATCAGTGAGTAGCAAAGTTAATACAATTTTAGATTTACATCTAAATGCTTCGAGTACAAAACACACAAAAAAAACAAATTTTAACCCATTATAATGAAGTTAATGGACGTCGCCTTGAATATACTACACAGTTCTCCTTCTGATACATAACAGACGAAGACCAGCCAGGAGAGAACAACTAAGCTGTTACCATCATTAAGAAACAAAAAAAATATTGGACTCAAAGCAATAAACTCATTCTCCCATACAAAGTGGAGACTCAGATCTGATTCAAGTATTTAGAATACTGAATTAATTTGATACCTTCAAACATGAATAGTTATTTGAAGCTCCAGAGTGAATAACCCCACACAATGGTATGAAAATTCGACGCAAGAGATGGAAATACGAATGTTATTTTTTTTTTTTTGCAGATATCACTCAGATAAACTGTCAACTTAAAGGAAAAAATCCATTCAGTCATTCAAGAGTCGGCTAGGCTAGCGAAATAAAAATATCGGATTAAACTACAGTGCCAGGCCGTGGTCGACGTCACTTGAAGTTAACCCAGGAACTGGGGAAGCTCAGTTCACAGTGAGCAAGTCAGGGCATTATAATAATAGCTGTAGAAGTACTAGTGCTGACAATAGCAGTGGTTCTAGCAGAAGACATCTCCTATTTAATGTTCATGCATATTTTTCTTACGTTATGAAGTCTTTTTTCAGTTTCTTCCTTCAGTAGTGTGCAGAGAGAGAGTAGAGAGCAGGATAGAGGGAAAGCTTTAGCTATACTATCCTAATCTCAAGTATGTAGGAGGAAGGTGTTGATTATTATCTTTCTCACAACACATACATGCTGTCAACCATGGGGTTCCTTGCTGTTTGTTTTTCCCATGTACTCATACACACACACACACACACACACACACACACACACACACACACACATACACACACATACATGATTAGAAGAATTCAATCGGACGAGGACTAGGCGGAACTACAAAGGGATCTGGACAGGCTGCAGGCCTTGCTCCAGAAACTGGCTTCTGGAGTTCAACCCCACCAAGTGCAGAGTACAGTACAGAGTACAGAGTACAGAGTACAGTCCAGGGGGCCAGAGACTACAAACCTCACTCAAGGAAAAGGATCTTGGGGTGAGTATAACACCGGGCACATCTCCTGAGGCGCACATCAACCAAATAACTGCTGCAGCATACGGGTGCCTAGCAAACCTAAGAATAGAATTCCGACATCTCAATAAGGAATTGTTCAGGACCCTGTACGTTAGGCCCATACTGGAGTATGCAGCACCAGTTTGGAGCCCACACCTAGCCAAGTATGTAAGGGAATTAGATAAAGTGCAAAGGTTTGCAACAAGACTAGTCCCGGAGCCAAAGGGCATGTCCTACGAGGAGAGGTTAAGGGAAATCGACCTAATGACACTGGAGAACAGGAGAGATAGGGGGTATATTATAACGACATATAAAATACTGAGAGGAATTGACAAGGTGGACAGAGACAGGATGTTCCAGAGATGGGGCATAGCAACAAGGGGTCATAGTTGGATGTTGAAGACTCAGATGAATCACAGGGATGTTAGGAAGTATTTCTTCAGTCACAGAGTTGTCAGAAAGTGGAATAGTCTGGGAAGTGATGTAGGGGAGGCAGGATCCATACATAGCTTTAAGAAGAGGTATGATAAAGCTCATGGAGCAGGAAGAGTGACCTAGTAGCGACCAGTGAAGAGGCGGGGCCAGGAGCTGTGAACCGCAACTAGGTGAGTACAACTAGAAGAGAACAAACACACACACACTATACACAACAGGTGAAGTGTTTATAGACAAACGCCTTTGATAACTAGTAATTACTATTTCTCTCTCTCCCTCCCTTTCTAACCATCCCTGCCTAGCTGACAGTATCCACACTACCACCATAAACATCCCTGTCTAGCAGCCAGTATCCACCCTACCATCCCTGCTAGCGGCCAGTGTCCACCCTACCATCTCTGCTAGCAGCCAGTGTCCACCCTACCATCCCTGCTAGCGGCCAGTGTCCACCCTGCATCCCTGCTAGCGGTCAATGTCCACCCTACCATCCCTGCTAGCGGTCAATGTCCACCCTACCATCCATGCTAGCAGCCAGTATCCACCCTACGATCCCTGCTAGCGGCCAGTATCCACCCTACCATCCCTGCCAGCGGCCAGTATCCACCCTACGATCCCTGCTAGCGGCCAGTGTCCACCCTACCATCCCTGCCAGCGGCCAGTGTCCACCCTACCATCCCTGCCAGCGGCTGGTCGGCTGATGTCCTCCCCTCACACAACATTATCTGACCATCTTCACCACACAGGGGTGGTGGAGGTCCACGGGCACCACCACTGATAAAATTGATATGATCCAGTTTGCAATTCACAGCTGGGTATATTTTTTTGGCCAGTTTTTGGATTCTATACACAGCAAATGCATATATGAAAATAAGCAAAGCTTGGAACAGCGTTCCGGTTATCATTTCTACAATGTTTTTGTGAGAGAATTAAAATGTCATGAAATAGTAGATATATGCGGTTCTGTCTGAGCGAGGGTGAGGGAGAATGACACTACACTGCCTCAGTGCCACTACACACTGCCTCAGTGCCACCACATACTGCCTCAGTGATGTCACCACTGTGATGTCATCACACTGCCTCAGTGCCACCACATATACCACCATACACTGCCTAAGGGTCACAAATCTCCCTAATCAACCACAATGCTTGTACTAGCGGCCCTCATGCCTACATAACCATCACAGCCTGGTTAATCCAACACTTAGACGAGTCAAGTCCTTGTCCCTGGAAAAGCACCTACTTGAAGGATACCAGGAGGATGTTTTCGAGGTCATTGCCTCAGCGGTCCGCTCCTAGACCAAGCCTCCTGGTGGATCAAAGCCTCGTCAACAAGGCTGTTATTACTGGCGCACGAAGTCCCACGCACGAATCACAATCTGGCTGATTGGGAAGTGACTTAAAGAACTTGTCACGTTCCTTAAAGACAGTCAGGGGGTTGTTGGTAATTTATCTTATGCAAGAATGAAGGGTGTTAAAAAGAAGTCGAGTACCTTTAACACTCATCGATTTCTCCCTTAATATAGTCGCCACGCCTCTGCTTTTAATTGGATGAACCTTGCATCGTCTGCCAGGTGCCAAATATCTCTTTTATACGGAGTGATTTCGGTGTGCAGGTTTGCAATCAGTCGCTCCAGGATTTTCCAGGTGTAAATTATGATGTACCTTTCTCGCCTACGTTCCAAGGAGTACAGCTGAAAAGACCAAGTTTTTCCAGTAGTTCAGATACTTGACCGAATGTATACAATTAGTGAAGGTTGTACATTTTCTATCTTAGAGGTTTGGAGTTCCTAGAAGTTGGGGAGAACAAGTGACTTAAAGAATATCATCAATGGAGCATATATCTTAACCACAGAACTAAATATAAAATATAATCACACTTCATAAGAAAAAAAATAATTAAGAATTCTAGTTAAGTGAAATTTGAAGTTACAGGAGCAGTAAATTATCATTCACGGGGAAACGCTAAACCCAAACGGGTCATGCAGCGCCTGGGTAATAGGTTATTAAGTTTGATCCAAGCCGAGGGTAGCTCTAAATTCTCGGATCAAGACCCCTTCACTGGCATTAAGGCACCCCTCACCATTTCCATCTTTAAAGACAATCAGCTTTATAGTCACTGACGATCCTAAAACCTTTGAATTACAACAACACTAATAGCAAGACACTCTTCAGCTCTTAAATTTCCTCACGATACAAATAACTGTGAGAGAGCAGCGCTTGGTGCTGCCAAGTAGGACTGTAGCCTATCCTCATAAGAGACATTATTTCACTGTTGCTAAGACAGTCGAGTGAGTGACTGTTCAACGAACCTTAAACAGTGATTATCTGACTGACTTTTCTAGTGCGCACGATCCTCGTTTTCTATTCTCGTGTCACAATTTTTGATCACCTTTATCTTATGATTCTTTTATTGGTGTTGTGCCATGTTATACTTGATTATTTTTATACTGGCAAATATTTAACCTAGCCTAACTAGGTTAGGCTAGGTAAGTTGTGTCAAAAATCCTCACTGAATTTACGAGGACAGGTTGAGTACTAAGTACACAATTAAATACCTCTAAACATAACTAATGAATGTGATTAAGAAACAGTGATAGAATTAAGATTAAATTCACCAACTTAAGAGTCAGACATCCACATGAAAATGTTTAACTAGATAAGAATGTTAACAAAAACACAACTATGTATTTGGTCGATGTTACGTTTTAATTGGAGTTTTTAAAAGTCGTCATTCATTAGAAAAGCTTTACTAGTGTGTGTCCACATACCAGTGGTCGTTACATCCTTCTAACCATCTAGATAAAAATGTACACTGGATGCAGTAAGTGTTGACCATAGGGAAGGTAGGATGCGGACAAGCAATCAGGTGCACTGCATGCTACTGATTGCCAAGCTCCTCTCACTCCTAGTATTCAACTCTTAGTCTGCTACTACTTAAGCACCAAAATAGTTGAACGCGTGCCAGATACTGCATTCCAGGAGACGCATGCCAGAGGCCGCATACCAGAAGACGCATGCCAGAGGCCGCATTTACTGGCGAACATATTCACCTGCATTGTTTCATCTTCAACTGAATACTTGACAATATTGCTTTCATACACACACATCAGTCTTTTAGCACACCATGTGTACATTTATGCTGATGTCTGTGTGCACACACACAGGTATATACCTGTAGAGGGCGTCTCATTGTGTACACACATTCACAAAATATATCAGCCACAAATGCAAAACATCTTTCACATTTTCTGACATTGTACGCATACAGAAACTGCCTACACATGTAAGTAACGCTTCCGTGTACGTGAGCACAAAAAATGTTACACATGTGAGAGAATATTTTTAAAGAAATAATATATTTGTAAGTCAGAGTGTATTAGTTTTTTTCTGATCAAAGTCATTTATCAAAATTATGCATGTCGATAACTTGAGACGATATTTTTAACTAAATTGAATAACTAGCTCTTGATTAAACATGTTTTAGTTAGGAAGTAACATTAGCGTCCAGTGATTCATATTTACTATCTTATACGAATTCAATGTCACTTAATTGTTAAACAGCCTCCTACCAGGCATAAGGGGAATTACCAATAGAACCTTGGCTGCCTTCAAGAGAGCTGGACAGATACCTTAAGTCACTACCCGATCAACCAGGCTGTGGTTAGTACATTGGACTACGTGAGAGCAGATGTAACAGCCTGATTGATCAGGTCCTGATCCACCTGGAGGCCTGGTCAAGGACTGGGCCACGGTGGCGCTGAGCCTCTGAACACCCTCCAGGTAGGTAACGTATTAGTATAACACAGACGGAGAGCCAGAGTGAGGGGTGAAACAGTCGAGGTCCCTCAGGGATCAGTACTGAGCCACTACTGTTCCTAATATATGTAAATGATCTCCCAGACAAGACTGAGCTGTCTGTTTGTTAATAACATATTGTATAACTAATGAGGAAAATTATAACTGAGGGATATAGAGACAGGCTCAAATAAAATAATTACAGAAATTAATCTCGAGGATAGTCACCTAGCCTCACCCACTCTCTTCCAGCAAATATAAATTATACATGAAATTTTATTTCTATTTAGCAAAATTGTGTAAATGAGTAGTGGGCTGCTACTCTATTTTGTATGATAGTTACACAGAACTGAAGCTGTTTTCCCGTCATATTCCATCAGGTTAGAGGGGTGATCTATACTTGAATAGAATTCGACGGTATCATCCCACCTAGTTTGAAGGGAAATATAGAGTACATGTAGTATATGGAACGACGAATGAATCTATCATATTCACTATAAATATTCCCTAAGATCATATGACGTGCTAGATGGTCATAGTTGTAAACACTATCATAGAAGTTACTTCAAAATGAGTTACCAGGAGGTGGGAGTCACACACTGGGCACTGTGGGTAAGATCACACACGTCAGTTATTCACGAAGTTCACTGATGTGAAAGGTTATCTAAGTTGCAACTAATATCCCAGAATGTTACTAAGTTGTGACTAATTAAAACACGGGGACAAACTGTGTCTATCAATATCTAAAAAATGGTCTTGCAAAGTTTTTTTTTAAATTATAATACTCATTAAATTAGGGCACCAAAATATATATTTTAGAGATTTTCAGATTTCTGGTTATTATATAAATACTTACATCAACAATTAACTAATAATAGATAAACAATAGATGATGTATAAAATATAAAACAATGGTTCAAAGACAATGAACGTAAATTTAAAAAGTGTAATACGGCTTTTAAGATAAAATTCCCTAATTAAAAAATGGCACTGCCAAACATTTTTTTTATTAAGAATTTAAACTGATACTATTGAAGATATCCACTGTAGTCATGGAAATCATTATTATTATAGTCTTGAGGAAGTGCTAATGCAGGTACTCAATTTCCCACCTCCAGGACTCAAGTCCGGTTAACCAGTTTCTCCTGAATCCCTTCATAAAACTTACCCTGCTCATACTCCAACAGCATGTCCATTAAAAACCCACTTGTCTCCATTCAATGCTCTTTAACATATTCACACAAGACTGCTGGATGCTCAAGCCTCTAAAACTCAAAAGCCTCTTGTACCCTCTCCCTCCAACCATTCCTGGGATGACCCCTTACCCTTTTATTCCACTTCAGACTTACACTATTCGTCAACCTATTCTTCTACATGTCCAAACCACCTCAACAACCCCTTCTTAGCTCTCTGAATTATACACTTGGTCTCCGCTGCCTCTTGCCTCCTTTTCGCTGCAACATTCAAAACCGATGCCTCACATCCATATAAGTATTGGTACCACTATACTCTGGCACATTCCCTTTTTTTCTGTCTTCACAGACAAACTTTACACAGATATTGCAACACATCAACCAGCCTTTTCCTCTCTCATATTTTATGGTTCACCTCATCTTCCACAGACCCATCTGCTGACATGTCCTCTAGTAAATATATAAGTACATCCACTTCCTCCATACTCTCTCCCTCCAATCTGATATTCAATCTATCATTGCTTAGATTTTTGTTAGTTCCCCTCATCATATTGCTCTTGTTTGTTTACTTTTAATTTCCTTCTTTCACACACCTTCACAAATTCATTCACTAACCTTTGCAATGTGCATTCAATAGACATAAAAATCGTAGGTATTTCATCCAGTCAGCGACATAATACTAAACATCTCTTGTATACTACATTTATTTACACGTTTTTCCACCTAACAGAAGTGAGCATACTATTATTAAATATCAGATGCATATTTGTTTGTAAAATTCCCAAGCCTACTGGATCAGAAGTAACAGAGCATTTGGAGTGCGACTAGTTTATGGTGTACCGCTCGAGCGACTAGTTTATCGTGTACCGCCCGAGTGACTAGTTTATGGTGTACCGCCCGAGTGACTAGTTTATCGTGTACCGCCCGAGTGACTAGTTTATCGTGTACCGCCCGAGTGACTAGTTTATCGTGTACCGCCCGAGCGACTAGTTTATGGTGTACCGCTCGAGTGACTAGTTTATGGTGTACCCCATGCTCATCTTGTCAGCGGTACAACAATAAGGATTTACATATGTCACAAAGGCTCTTTGTCAGACAAATATAGTCACTGCATAAGTATAATTTTATAACTAATGTACTAAAGAACGCAACTCGCAATTTCCACCAAAAAATATATTTAATCATTGTCATTACAAACATTGTCATTTACTAGATTATACTTGAATCAGAGTTCATTCATCTGGCTGGTGGAAAATTTCAGATATCTTAACATTATCAATGAAGGTATTTGCCACCTCCTGTATGGTTTGCAAATAAATGGTATAAAATACCGACACAGACAGATCTGTCTGTGACTCGATAAAGCCCACTGCGTGGGCGAAACGTTGTCAATAAAGGATCACATTATACTGCTTATGTGGAAATAAATGGTATAAAATACCGACAGAATGGAAAAATAAACACATAAGCAGTATAATGTGATCCTTTATTGACAACGTTTCGCCCACGCAGTGGGCTTTATCGAGTCACAGACAGATCTACATGGAAAATGAGTAACAAGAATATATATAGGGTATAGTCAGGTGGAGAATGCTGGGTCAGGTGGAGAAAGCTGCATGTGACAGTCTTAAAAGTAGTGTGATAGTTAAAAACATTGTGTGACTTAAAGGACCTGCAGTGTTCCATTCTTGAGTTCTAGGTGGGATAGCGTTGAAGAAGTTTCTTGGCAATAGGTTCAGCTATGTTGTAGAAGCACGTTTCCAACATTTTTTCTAAGACCTCATTCCGAGTATCCACCTCCACATCCACCACCATCAAGGACATTACCAGTAACAGACAGGAAAAACTTCAATCCACGGCAGGGGTATACACAATCCTTGTAATGGCTGCAGCAAATTATACGTTGGCGAAACATCCAGAGACCTCCAAACACGCATTTCAGAACACCAGTACGCAGGCAGATCTGACGACTCAAGAAATGCCTGTGTTCAACACCGAAATTTACACAACCATTTAATCAACTACAGAAACGCAAGACTCATCGCCAGAGAAGACAACACGCAATACCGAAGAATCCTGGAATCATCACTTATCTGTATATCCAACAACTTCAACCAGAACAACGGCTTCTACAACATAGCTGAACCTATTGCCAAGAAACTTCTTCAACGCTATCCCACCTAGAACTCAAGAATGGAACACTGCAGGTCCTTTAAGTCACACAATGTTTTTAACTATCACACTACTTTTAAGACTGTCACATGCAGCTTTCTCCACCTGATCCAGCATTCTCCACCTGACTATACCCTATATATATTCTTGTTACTCATTTTCCATGTAGATCTGTCTGTGACTCGATAAAGCCCACTGCGTGGGCGAAACGTTGTCAATAAAGGATCACATTATACTGCTTACGTGTTTATTTTTCCATACTGCTTATGTGTTTATTCCTCCTGTATGGTTTGCTTTGACCTGTCTTCAATGGCTGCATATGTGGACATGAGGTAAAATGTTCTTGTGTATGTCGCTCACTCCACATACTGTACATTTCCTGCAATTCACATCTCCATACGAACTAAACTGTCGACTTTACAAAGTGATTGTGACTTTTTTTACTTATTTATTTTTAGCTAAAATATGAATATTATCACAATTTTAATAATTTACGATTTTTCGAACTATTTCCAACTTACCACTAAAATTAAAATATTTTGACTAGAAATTCATCTTATAACGTACAGTAGAAGGTTAGCTGAGGTCCATTTACGGGAGCTGTCAAGGATAAGAACACAGGATCACACCAAGCTGCCCAAGAACTGATAATTAAAACTGCTTCCAATTTGGTATACTTGGAGTACACCCGGAGAGTGTTTCGGGGGTCAACGCCCCCGCGGGCCGGTCCATTACTAGGCCTCGCAGTACATTAGGGCCTGATCAACCAGGCTGCTACTGCTGGTGCACGCAAACCGACGTACGAACCACAGCCCAGCTGGTCAGGTACTGACTTCAGGTGGCTGTCCAGCTCCCTCTTGAAGACAGCCAGGGGTCTTTTTGCTTTCGTAGGCAGTGATTTTCGTGTGCAAATCTGGGACTAGTGATTGTTAATGAGGACTCTGAACTATTAACATTCAGAGTCCTTATTAACAATCACTGAAAAAGTGCATACCAAACTGGAAGCAATTTTAATCATTAGTTCTTGATTATATTCTTGATATATTCCTTTTATGCCATTGACCCCTATACACCACTTATTCTTCTCCATTAGCCACTTCCTCACCTTTATATCACTCACCCCCTCCCTTTTGTGCCACTTACCCCCTGCCCTTTGTACCACTTACCCCCTGCCCTTTATATTACCCCCTCAACTATATTTTAGTTACCCCCAGAACTTGGGAAAATGTTGCCAAAACAGTCACAAGGAAGCAGAATTACCTAATTTTAATACTAGGTTTCGCCCACCAGGGGCTTTTTTAATCCAGTGGACAAAAACGTATCCTCCATAAATAAATGTCTTGATAATAGCATGTTTCTCTCACATACTTGTGTTAATTAGCAAGTATGACTTACTAATTAACATAATGAGCAAATAAATGGACCCAACTTTAAAAGTCCATTAGAAGTAGTATTCCGGCGATAGTGTATATAAAAAAAGCTAAAAAAAAGATTATCTTCACTAACTGTGATCACTCATGTACACAAATCAGTAAGAACTAAATTATTGTGAGGGAAATTTAGTGTACAGCTCCTGTCGTGTGGAGCTGAAGGGAGAGAGTATGTTTACTGTAATTAAGTCTCTGGTGATCTAACTAATGAATTTGATCTTGTTAGATAAAAGAACACAAGTGAAACTAATGTGACATTTTATTGTGGCAACGTTTCGCTCTCTAGGTGCCTTGTCAAGTTGTTACTGGCTTGTTGGTAATTCTACCAACATTATTACGACTTTGATCTTGTTCTAACTCATGAAAGCTGGTGCATGGACAACCACACTTGCTGAACCAACAACCACACTTGTGTTTGCTATGCAGTCACACCTGCATTGCACTCACAGCACACCTGCTGAACACAACCACATGTGCAATGCACTAACAGCACATGGCCACAAGCACACCTGTAGTACACTCACAACATTTGCTTGCCACACCCAAACTTGCAATTTACTCATAACAAAGTGCCACAACCACACTTGTAGTGCCACAACCACACTTGTAGTGCCACAACCACACTTGTAGTGCACTAACACCACACTTGTAGTGCACTAACACCACACTTGTAGTGCACTAACACCAACTGCAACACTCTCCCAGTACACATGGCCAGGACCACAACTACTGTACACCAAAAGAAATACCATGAAAGAAGCAACACTTCCCATCTGGATGCAACATTATCAAGAGACCTTTGACTTGACCGGTTTTTCTGATGCATCTTCTGTTTTTCCTTCTACGGTATATTATTCACACTTTCTACCATTTTAAGGTTTCTACTGGTATATAGAAGCCAAATACAGCGGTGTTTAACCAAGCTGCAAATTACGTAAATTTACGCCAATTGGAAAAATGTCAGTGACGTGTGTGTGTATAATATATATATATATATATATATATATATATATATATATATATATATATATATATATATATATATATATATATATATATATATATAAATAAATATAAATAAATAAATAAATAAATATATATATATATATATATATATATATATATATATATATATATATATATATATATATATATACTCAGAAACAGGCGGGTATATACAGATAAATATCAGAGTCAGCAGGACTCGATCCCACTGCAGGGAGGCGGACTAGGTTCCCGAGTGACACTCTAATCCACTCAGTCACAAATGCCTCAAAAGCTGGGCAGCCTGGTAAACAAGCCATGTGGATAAGAGCGTCACTCAGGAACCTAGCCCGTCTCCCTGCAGTGGGATCGAGTCCTGCTGACTGCGATCTCTCTCTCTCTCTCTCTCTCTATTCTAGGGCTTCTGAAATGGTCTGGTTAGGTCTATATCAGAGAAAAAGGGTCTGGACCGCAGGTGTGTGTAATAAAAAAATAAAATCTTGTGTTCAGTGCATTATGGGAGTCAGGAAAGGCCATTTAATTAGTATTCATGTTTTAACAAGAATAGGTCATGTATAAACTTTCATATCTCCTTAAAGACTACTACAATTTACTTATTCTTGACTTATTGCACTTCAAATATCATAGAAAAATATTTGGAAAAATATATTTTTTTTAAATGGC
This sequence comes from Cherax destructor, assembly GCA_009830355.1. Taxonomy (NCBI): domain Eukaryota; kingdom Metazoa; phylum Arthropoda; class Malacostraca; order Decapoda; family Parastacidae; genus Cherax; species Cherax destructor. The sequence goes on along the minus strand of WNWK01000338.1, from coordinate 330,146 downwards.
CGGGACTGAGGGGACGCTCATTTGAGACACTTTAAGGTTTAACGAGATTAAACCCTCCTCTGCATTAATCCACCATGTGCTCATGTACATACATATGCACACCCCTCCTATGCATAAAGGAAATTCAAATGTAACAGAAAAATTTCTCTGGGACGGTAGCGTGGTTACATATCCGCGCCCCTTGTTTTTCGAAAAAAAGGGGGAACCATTAAAATATGGGGTGGATGTAGAGTTTTGTAGGTGCAGAGGGCAGGCTAAATATAGGGAACTAACAGATGGATTGATAACCCGCTGCCCCCTCCTCTTCAAACACGCGATCTCCGATATTGATAACAAATATTGCAAATCAAATTCATGCTAGAATCGAATATTTTAGTTTTGGTGACTGGTGTGGGTTGGTCATGAACCATACCCATGTCTAGTGTAAGTGTAGAAGCACTGTGTGGTGAGTACTAGGATACAGTGTAGCAGCACTGTGTGGTAAGTACTAGGATACAGTGTAGCAGCACTGTGTAGTGAGAACTAGGATACAGTGTAGCAGCACTGGGTGGTGAGAACTAGGATACATTGTAGCAGCACTGTGTGGTGAGTACTAGGATACAGTGTAGCAGCACTGGGTGGTGAGTACTAGGATACATAGTAGCAGCACGGGGTGGTGAGTACTACGATACAGTGTAGCAGCACTGTGATGAGTACTAGGATACAGTGTAACAGCACTGTGGTGAGTACTAGGATACAGTGTAGCAGCACTGTGGTGAGTACTAGGATACAGTGTAGCAGCACTGGGTGGTGAGTACTAGGATACAGTACAGCAGCACTGTGGTGAGTACTAGGATACAGTGTAGCAGAACTGTGGTGAGTACTAGGATACAGTGTAGCAGAACTGTGAGTACTAGGATACAGTGTAGCAGCACTGGTGAGTACTACGATACAGTGTAGCAGCACTGGTTGGTGAGTACTAGGATACAGTATAGCAGCACTGTGGTGAGTACTAGGATACAGTGTAGCAGCGCTGTAGTGAGTACTAGGATACAGTGTAGCAGCACTGGGTGGTGAGTACTAGGATACAGTACAGCAGCACTGTGGTGAGTACTAGGATAGTGTAGCAGAACTGTGGTGAGTACTAGGATAGTGTTGCAGCACTGTGGTGAGTACTAGGATACAATGTAGCAGCACTGGGTGGTGAGTACTAGGATACAGTATAGCAGCACTGTGGTGAGTACTAGGATACAGTGTAGCAGCACTGGGTGGTGAGTACTAGGATACAGTACAGCAGCACTGTGGTGAGTACTAGGATAGTGTAGCAGAACTGTGGTGAGTACTAGGATACAGTGTAGCAGAACTGTGGTGAGTACTAGGATACAGTGTAGCAGAACTGTGGTGAGTACTAGGATACAGTGTAGCAGCACTGTGGTGAGTACTAGGATACAGTGTAGCAGCACTGGTTGGTGAGTACTAGGATACAGTATAGCAGCACTGTTGTGAGTACTAGGATACAGTGTAGCAGTGCTGTGGTGAGTACTACGATACAGTGTAGCAGCACTGTGGTGAGTACTAGGATACAGTGTAGCAGCACTGTGGTGAGTACTAGGATACAGTGTAGCAGCACTGTGGTGAGTACTAGGATACAGTATAGCAGCACTGTGGTGAGTACTAGTATACGGTGTAGCAGCACTGGGTGGTGAGTACTAGGATACAGTGTAGCAGCACTGTGGTGAGTACTAGGATACAGTGTAGCAGCACTGTGGTGAGTACTAGGATAGTGTAGCAGCACTGTGGTGAGTACTAGGATACGGTGTAGCAGCACTGGGTGGTGAGTACTAGGATACAGTGTAGCAGCACTGTGGTGAGTACTAGGATACAGTGTAGCAGCACTGTGGTGAGTACTAGGATACAGTGTAGCAGCACTGTGGTGAGTACTAGGATACAGTATAGCAGCACTGTGGTGAGTACTAGGATACGGTGTAGCAGCACTGGGTGGTGAGACTACGGTAGTCAGTTGTGTGTTGCAGAATTGTTAGTGCAATTAGCACTTGGATGGTAGCCATGACAGTGTTGAGTGGTAGTTACAAGAGTACCGAGTGTTAGTTACAAGAATAGTACCGAGTGTTAGTTACAAGAATAGTACCGAGTGGTAGTTACAATAGTGCTGAGTGGTAGTTACACGAATAGTACCAAGTGGTACTATTCTTGAATTAGTGCTGGGTGGTAGTTACGAGTGGTGCTGGGTGGTAGGTGTGAGTGGTGCTTGAGTGTTAGCTATGAGTGGTACTGGGTAGTAGCTATAAGTGGTACTGGATCGTAGCTATGAGTGGTGCTGGGTAGTAGCTATGAGTGGTGCTGGGTAGTAACTATGAGTGGTGCTGGGTAGTAGCTATTCGTGGTGCTGGGTAGTAGCTATGATTGGTGCTGGGTAGTAGCTATGAGTGGTGCTGGGTAGTAGCTACGAGTGGTGCTGGGTAGTAGCTATTCGTGGTGCAGGGTAGTAGCTATTCGTGGTGCTGGGTAGTAGCTATGATTGGTGCTGGGTAGTAGCTATGATTGGTGCTGGGTAGTAGCTATGAGTGGTGCTGGGTAGTAGCTACGAGTGGTACTGGGTGGTAGCTACGAGTGGTACTGGGTGGTAGCTATGAGTGGTACTGGGTGGTAGGTGTAAGAACATACCAACAAACTTAAACATAAACAACAGTTAACTGTCAAGGAACTGTCAACATTACCTCGTTTCCAAGACACTTTATCAGTAACCGCCGAGGGAAAGTGTGAGTGATGACTCTGGGTGTGACAGTCTGTAATGGATGACTGCCAAACAAGTGGCATAACCACCTGTTTAATTCTGTCAACACCACTCAGCTGTTAAGTCAGTGTTGTGAGAGTGAAGACTGGCTACTAGTAACCCAAGTGACATCACTCAGGTGAATATCAGTTGCCAGCCATCAAAGTGTGTTGACATGTGTCAAAGGACCGTCAGCGGGGTGTCAGCCACACCCTACACTAAACGTCAGAGGGGTATCAGCCACACCCTACACTATCTTAACGTCAGAGGGGTGTCAGCCACACCTTACACTATCTTAAAGTTATCTATAAACTTTACAAATTCCTTATTCTAAGTCTGGATAGGTTAAGCTTTGTGAAAAAACATATTTAACCACAAACAGCAGATTTATAAACAATACCACGGGCGGGGATCGAACCCACGATCAGAGTCATAAAACTCTGATCGCAGGTTCTATCCCCACCCGTGGTATGGTTTGTATGCAATCGCGTCATTACGATTTCGTGAGCAGATTTATATAAAAAACATAGCCGCAACAGGTCTGGCAAGGCGTTAGCTACGTAGCACCGGGAAACGTTGGAATCTGTACGGTGCTTATAACTCACGATGAGAGAATAGGTTGTATCCATAAGTAACACATCAGCAATGAAACACATCCATGTGTTGCGACCAACTGCAACACTTCAGGTTGACGAATAAGACACTGCAGTACCAGCTTATATTTACTGATAAGTCAGTAGTGGATCAGTAAAAATACCCATGTCATAACACAGACAAGTGCACTTCACACCTCTGTGGAAGGTGACATCTGTGACATTTGTCATATTACTGACGGTTACAATACTGACAATTTGATGAAAAAGACACATGTGTAACATCTGGGTATCTTTACTGTTGTATTCAGCGTATGAAGAAGCCTGTTATACAGATGCAACATTTCAGAAATAAAGCTAACCAAGTGTAGCAAATATGTCTATATTCATCAACCTTCGACACTGCTCTTCTGAGGTCCATTATCATCAACCTTCGACACTGCTCTTCTGAGGTCCATTATCATCAACCTTCGACACTGCTCTTCTGAGGTCCATTATCATCAACCTTCGACACTGCTCTTCTGAGGTCCATTATCATCAACCTTCGACACTGCTCTTCTGAGGTCCATTATCATCAACCTTCGACACTGCTCTTCTGAGGTCCATTATCATCAACCTTCGACACTGCTCTTCTGAGGTCCATTATCATCAACCTTCTACACTGCTCTTCTGAGGTCCATTATCATCAACCTTCGACACTGCTCTTCTGAGGTCCATTATCATCAACCTTCGACACTGCTCTTCTGAGGTCCATTATCATCAATTCTTCGACACTGCTCTTCTGAGGTCCATTATCATCAATTCTTCGACACTGCTCTTCTGAGGTCCATTATCATCAATTCTTCGTTTAAAGATATATTTTTTCATTCATGTTAATGTAAAAATTAATAATTTGTACCAAAAGAACCTTAGAAAACTTACCTAACCTTATTATAACAAGCGCAATTTAATTTAGCCTAATCCAACTAAATATATTTTAGACAAGTTTACAATAATTTAATAATAAACAAACACAATGAAATACATTTTTTTCGTTACGTTCAGATTGATTCTTGCGAAATTATTGTATACACAAATTTTCGTTTGCCTTATTCGGCAAGAAGAGCATTTTACCTATTCGGCACGATATATATATATATATATTAGTGTTGTACTCGCGTACTGACTGAACTCTAAGGAAGATACTTGCGGTCAGTCTTGTGGCCATGTTTTTTTTTTTTTAATATACATAATAACCCTCTAACTGAGGTGTTTAGACGATACATAAAACTGTATGATGTGTGAAATTATCTTGGAGGGAGGGAGGGAGGGAGGGAGGGAGGGAGGGAGGGAGGGAGGGGGGATCCAAACATCGTGAAGGTAAGACAGGTTCCAGAACAGGATTTTACTGGGACAACGTTTCGATCTGCGTAGAGCTTAATAATAAATAATTAAAAACTACGGAAGAAATCATAGTAAACCAATTAATTTTTTTAAATAAAAAATACTATATTGAGCGAAACGTTGTCCTAATTAAAGCTTGTTCTGGAACTCGAGTCTTTATTATCGAGGTTATCACATTATTGAAAATAAATAACCAACAAATATGAAGAAAAATCCCGAATTTATCTGCAATAATTTGCACCACTAAAACCATGTTCTCTTTTATTATATTTATGGGAGAGCGCTAAACTTATAGGGGTTATAAGGTGCTTGGGGAATGTGAGGTAACTGGATTAGATGTAAAGAAGAGGTAAGGAAGGTCCAGGAGTCAAGATTTCCTCTACCCACCTGACATCTAGTTCCTACGCGTTTTGTGTATCCTTACGCATTTGGACTACATACGGATTTACACTGCATTCTTATTTGCGCTACATACCTATTTACACTGCATTCGTATTTGCGCAGCATTCGCATTTGCAATGCATTCGTATTTGCGCTACATACCTATTTACACTGCATAAGTATTTGCGCAACATTCGTATTTGCGCTACATTCGTATTTGCACTACATACGTTTTTGAACTACATTCGCATATTAGCTACATTCGTATCTGCGCTACTGTTGAAAGGATACTTATTGCTTGAGCAGTAAATTTTTCTCCTGTTAATTATCTTCCCCAGGACAAGGTCTCAGCCCAAGTCTCCTTGCTTGAAAAGCAAATATTGAAGGATTAGGAACTATTGAGATGCGTACAGGAGGGTGAAGGTGTGTGTATATAATGAACGTAAGAGTAAGATTTTGAACGTAAGAGTAAGATTTACTCGTCGTCTTACGTGTTCATGAGAGAAAAAGATCAGTAATCCTGAGAGAGTGGAATTTTGTTTTTAATATGTTTCCATTTTACACTGAAATTCACTTGACTAGAAGAGTAACAAGACCATGTAAATGATGGTTGACAAGTGTATAGCTATTAAGTAAAAGCTGTACACCTAACTGCTTATTCAGTAGGGCTTAGGGACAAGTAGCACACATAACTGCTCCTTCAGCAGCAGGTAAGGACACGCAACACACCATCATCCAGCGGCAGGTAAGGACACGCAACACTATCATCCAGCGGCAGGTAAGGACACGCAACACTATCATCCAGCGGCAGGTAAGGACACGCAACACTATCATCCAGCGGCAGGTAAGGACACGCAACACTATCATCCAGCGGCAGGTAAGGACACGCAACACTATCATCCAGCGGCAGGTAAGGACACGCAACACACCAGCATCCAGCGGCAAGTAAGGACACGCAACACTATCATCCAGCGGCAGGTAAGGACACGCAACACACCATCATCCAGCGGCAGGTAAGGACACGCAACACACCATCATCCAGCGGCAGGTAAGGACACGCAACACACGATCATCCAGCGGCAGGTAAGGACACGCAACACACCATCATCCAGCGGCAGGTAAGGACACGCAACACACCATCATCCAGCAGCAGGTAAGGACACGCAACACACCATCATCCAGCAGCAGGTAAGGACACGCAACACCCATCATTCAGCGGCAGGTAAGGACACGCAACACACCATCATCCAGCAGCAGGTAAGGACACGCAACACCCATCATTCAGCGGCAGGTAAGGACACGCAACACACCATCATCCAGCAGCAGGTAAGGACACGCAACACCCATCATTCAGCGGCAGGTAAGGACACGCAACACACCATCATCCAGCAGCAGGTAAGGACACGCAACACACCATCATCCAGCAGCAGGTAAGGACACGCAACACCCATCATTCAGCGGCAGGTAAGGACACGCAACACACCATCATCCAGCGGCAGGTAAGGACACGCAACACACCATCATTCAGCAGCAGGTAAGGACACGCAACACACCATCATCCAGCAGCAGGTAAGGACACGCAACACACCATCATCCAGCGGCAGGTAAGGACACGCAACACACCATCATTCAGCAGCAGATAAGGACACGCAACACACCATCATTCAGCAGCAGGTAAGGACACGCAACACACCATCATCCAGCGGCAGGTAAGGACACGCAACACACCATCATCCAGCGGCAGGTAAGGACACGCAACACACCATCATCCAGCAGCAGGTAAGGACACGCAACACACCATCATCCAGCGGCAGGTAAGGACACGCAACACACCATCATCCAGCGGCAGGTAAGGACACGCAACACACCATCATCCAGCGGCAGGTAAGGACACGCAACACCCATCATTCAGCAGCAGGTAAGGACACGCAACACACCATCATCCAGCGGCAGGTAAGGACACGCAACACACCATCATCCAGCGGCAGGTAAGGACACGCAACACACCATCATCCAGCGGCAGGTAAGGACACGCAACACCCATCATTCAGCAGCAGGTAAGGACACGCAACACACCATCATTCAGCAGCAGGTAAGGACACGCAACACACCATCATCCAGCGGCAGGTAAGGACACGCAACACACCATCATCCAGCGGCAGGTAAGGACACGCAACACACCTAACGACTGGTGCTGAACTTGTGACAAACTCTCACACTACATCCTTTATGTCTCCCCTTAACCATCTTATCTCAAAGCCCTTTGGTTCAGCTTCAAAGGATCATTTTCTCTGATATTATGTACGAATACATGTATTCAGCTATACAAGACTCCTGTATCAAGTAATGGGATGCAAAGTCCACGCAGAGTCCTTTTCCGAATTTAATAATTAATTACTATAATAAAATATGTGAAAATATAGTTTTGTAGATACGACAAAGTAAATATCGAAACATATGGTTCCCTGGGTTAGCCTTGATGGCTCCTTCAAATGACACTCCACGCTACCCTCATCACACACATTCTAGGATTCTTGTCAGGGTTTGTGAAGAATTATGTAATCCAGATACCAGTAGCTAGAATAAGTGGTGGCACTGGAAGTCTCACCAGGTTTGTTAGCCAATGAGCTGGAGTATGGGCCACTAGAGGCGTAGTGTTTATGTTGCAAATCATTAGACAACCGTTAAGCTGCTATGTAAAAATCTTATTATTTTAACTCTCGTGTGATGAAAATTGAATTTTTATATCTGTTACACTTTAGTTTTCCTCACTATTGTGCTATCTTCCCTGTTCATCTTTATCTCTTATTATGCTTTTACCTCACTTTAATACGGCCATCACTAAAAATATGACGGAGCAGAGAGTGTAGGTCGAGCATTCACAGCGCCCTCCTCTGCTGCATCCACTAGGGGTTAACACTTTATGAAATACACTACAAACAATTTTATAGACCGGCACATATCTCTCGGTACCTGCGCCCCCACCTCTTACCACTCTACTTGTGGAAGTTATCTCTACAGTAACTATAACCTGGCGAGAAGCTCTCACTCTCAAATATCATTAAAATTGGTGAAAACACAGACAGACATCAGTGAAGATTACACTTTAATCTACCAAACGAAGAATATCGAGAACATAATTATACTATTACTACAACTACTACTATAGGTGCCCAGGGAATATTCCAATAATAAAATGAATACTACTATTACTGTCCTTGAGGTTTATTGAATTTTAGAAGAGTCTATACTCAGCAAGTACAAAATTTATGATCAATTCATTAGTGACTGTAAACTAAAGAACCCTAAATTAGAAATATTACTGGCATTTACTGCTAAGATTAGACTAAACAAAGATGTTCAGGGAGCTAAAATCGAGAGCATGTACAACAAATTTAGCTCCGGACCGTTGTTTAAGGTGATAGAAAAGACCTTCCAGTCACTCAGTTCGGATAACGTGTAAAAATATCAATGGCATTTTATTAAAATGCTTTTGTTTTAAATGGAGAAAACAACATTTACACCATGCAGAATATTCCCCTTTCCCTGTTCTCGTTTCGGCAGTGGCTGGAAGTGGAAGGTGGGGAGAGAGTCTTCTGCTTTTTCATCCTTGACTGCACACCTAGATAATACACGAGAATTCTTAATCTAGGCAGAAGAAAATTTCAGTTCTCAGTAGTTAGCCTCGGTGTAAACTTCCAAGTCCTCTGCGAAGTATCTCTCCCAGGTACTCCCATGAGTATAAATTGCCCAATGGAAAGATACAATACCTATCACCTAACAAATACCAGTTCAGTGAAGTCAGAGCACCCACAATGGCAAAATACAATACCTATCACCTAACAAATACCAGTTCAGTGAAGTCAGAGCACCCACAATGGCAAGATACAATACCTATCACCTAACAAATACCAGTTCAGTGAAGTCAGAGCACCCACAATGGCAAGATACAATACCTATCACCTAACAAATACCAGTTCAGTGAAGTCAGAGCACCCACAATGGCAAGATACAATACCTATCACCTAACAAATACCAGTTCAGTGAAGTCAGAGCACCCACAATGGCAAGATACAATACCTATCACCTAACAAATACCAGTTCAGTGAAGTCAGAGCACCCACAATGGCAAGATACAATACCTATCACCTAACAAATACCAGTTCAGTGAAGTCAGAGCACCCACAATGGCAAGATACAATACCTATCACCTAACAAATACCAGTTCAGTGAAGTCAGAGCACCCACAATGGCAAGATACAATACCTATCACCTAACAAATACCAGTTCAGTGAAGTCAGAGCACCCACAATGGCAAGATACAATACCTATCACCTAACAAATACCACTTCAGTGAAGTCAGAGCACCCACAATGGGTTAGAGATTTTTTATAAGACAAAAAAAAATATTCAACAGCAGTATGTACCTAGAGCAATTAAGATATAACTGGACGACTACCTATTTTTTCTGGGGTTTTGTGTGTCTTTGGTAGAAAATGATTACTGTGCCAACACCTGAAACATCTCTTAAACATGTACATGTCTATCAGACTTGACATATGAACACCAAAAAGAAAAATTATTTAAACCTTAACAGACAATAAGTGTTCGTTAAGCTGGTAATACAATGGAACTAAGCAGATATAGACAGAATAAATGGTAAATGAACAAACTCCCACGTGATTTGACCACTAACCAGCTAAAAGGAAGCTGTGAGATCTTAATATTACTATTATCACGTTCATGGTGGGAACGCTAAACGCACAGGGGTCATACAGCGCTTTGGGGAAGAATGGAAGGTATTCAGGCTCGATTAAAAAAATTGAAACACAAGTCCAATTCCTTAGATCAATATCTCGCTTTTCCATGTGACACTCCGTCCTGGAGTGGTGAGAGATGCTACAAGCACCCTGGCAGGGCGGTCACTCAGCACTCTTCACAATAAAGAAAATAAACATAACCTCTAAATAAGAACACCCAAGGTAAAACAAAGTAACATAAATATAAAATAAAGACTTCACATATTAACGAGCGGAAACGTCATAAGTCTTCTTGTTAAATTGTAAAAAAGTGTGGAAATATAACGTGTCTTCATCAAGGCACATCAAAAGATTCTGATGATATACTCACGTAATGTACACAACGCTCCTTGACTCCGGTTACTAAATCCATTGCGTTTTTCATGGATGTACAATACTGAAAAATGACGGGCTAGAAGGGGACTCTGACGAGACGCACTTGAAATAACCAACACAACTTAAGCTGCATAAACACTGGATTGATTTGGTTAAAAAATTAATATTATTAACATTAAAGGAAAAAAAATCAGACTTTGCCTGCTTCAGTTCTTCCGCAGCTTCGTGTTCGGACGATTAACTTCCTGGTGACTACTTATGGAGGAGAAAGCAAGACTCGTCTGAGGGCCTTTGGTTCTTCGTGATGTCAGAATAACGATCCTTCACAACATACAGAACAATTACTGGGCGACTGCAGTTTCGAGGCGATGACACCTTACATCCAACCCAGTACGTGAAGACTTTCTGGAAGGTCCGTAGCTCCGTTTGAGCATCACATCATCTTATTAAGAAGCTGAAAAAGTTGTCCGCGGAGAACACCTGAAGGTCCGGACGCTGGACGCTCGAAAGAGGAAGAAGGTGAAGCTCTTCAGCAGAGTGATGCCAAATCCCTAGAACCTTCCTTTTTTCGCTCGAAGAAAGACAGGACTTAGTGGGTTCATGATATCCGTTGACGTATTAACTGCTAAGGAGAATGAACCTCGTCACTTAATGTTGCAGCCGCCTTCTACTAAACATTTTTTTTAACACGCCGGCAGTCTTCCGAGGTAGGGTGACCCGAAAAAGAAACACTTTCACCATCATTCACATTTATTAGTCTTACGAGAGGCGCTCAGATACGACAGTTTAAATGTCCCTCTAAAGAGCAAATATCCTAAACCGCTTCTTTAGAGTTCAGGCACTGTACTTCCACCTCCAGGACTCTAAATTCGGCTAACCGGTTTCCCTGAATCCCTTCACAAAATATTACCCTGGTCACACTCCAACAGCTAGTCAAGTTCCAAAAACCAACTGTCTCCACTCACTCCTATCTAACATTAACATTAATATCTTCTCGAAAAATTCCTACATCTTCGCGAGGGCAGACGAGAGGCTTGGTAAATATACTCAGCACGTAACCTATGATAGATATATTTGCGACAAAATGAACATAAAAAATACTGTACAGGAGAAGCCTAGTGATATTCCAGCACGGCCGCACAATTACTGTCACAACATAGCCACAGAAGTTGTGCCTATGTTGCAGTTATGCACAAAATGAAATCAAAAGAAATAACTGTAAAGCTGGGTACATGGAACTTCAAGTCTGTAATAAATCGGATCCAAGAGTAAATATAAACAGTAAAATCGTTGGCCTCCACAATGCAAGGATCTATACCTGAATGTCTGGTACTCTTTTCTGTATTCCTCGTCACTTTTTTCTCTCTCACAAATCATAATAGTATCAGCAGGTCACAGAAAATAATATGGTGCTCTACGAAGGCAACTTTCAGCTCCTCTATCATTGAATAAATGAATATATTAAAACGAATAGGTACAATATTCAAGCAAAGTATACTGTGTGTGGAAGGTAAACAGGAGAGGCAAACTTACCTGTTGATGGTTTTGTGGTTCACTTTGTCCACGACCCGGTCCCAGACCAGGTCTCCTAGCTGATGACCTGATCAGTTAGGCTGTTTCTAAGACCTAAGACAATGTTTCTAAGACCTAAGACAATGTTTCTAAGACCTTACTGAATAGAAAATGTAGAGAACACGTCATTTCCTCTAATACATTCTTTATTGAATAGGAAATGCAGAGAGGAACACGTCATTTCCTCTTTGAGACATTTAAAAGTCTATTGTTATATTTCAATATACAATCAGGAAGAGTGTAGAAAGGTTTTGGAATCTTTATGCTCAGTACACTTGTTGCACTCTTGCTTTTCGTAATGGGTACTTTGCACTGTCTGCCAAACCTCTCTCGCTTTAAAGACAAAATATGCAGTTTACCTCATTCTGTTAGGAAGACATTTCTTCCACTAGGGACTTCATCAATGTATAAAGTCCCTGGTGGGCGAAACGTCTTCTCACTTCTCAATAGAATGCTATAAACTAGATATTTAAAAGGACACAAATGCAACTAATGTGACATTTTATTGTGGCAACGTTTCGCTCTCCAGGAGCTTTCTCAAGCCGTTACAAGCGATAATGGACATAGTGGGTTTATATATACTCTCAAAGTGAGGTGAAATACTAGTGGTGGTGGTAGTAGTAGTGATATTAGTAGTAGTAGTAGTAATACAATGAGGTAGAACAATCAATATGCACATGAGTAAAAGGTGATAAAACAAATACTAGGGTAGTATAACAATAGGTTAGACAAATATTTCTGCTGGAGGTTGAAATATCGAAGGCCTGTAGGAGTGTTCCACATCTACGATGTGCTTGTGTTGAATTAGCAGGAGAGACTATGTGATGGTAGGGTTTACTGTTTTCAGGAGGATTCTTGCTAAGACTTCAGAGATGGTGAAGCTGCCTTTGTTTTATTTAATTGTGTTAGAAACAGAGATAAGTGCTGATTCAAGGCATTTGCGTCTACGGAAATTAGTTTCTTTGATTATTAGTCGGGCGTCTTTGAATTTCATGAGATGATTGTTGGAATTTCGGTGTTGTACGCAGGCGTTGTTCAGGTTATCGTTTCTGCATGCATTAATGTGTTCATTGATGCGTGTTTCGAGGTTCCCTAGTATTTGTTTTATCACCTTTTACTCATGTGCATATTGATTGTTCTACCTTATTGTATTACTACTACTACTACTAATATCACTACTACTACCACCACTAGTATTTCACCTCACTTTGAGAGTATATATAAACCCACTATGTCCATTATCGCTTGTAACGGCTTGAGAAAGCTCCTGGAGAGCGAAACGTTGCCACAATAAAATGTCACATTAGTTGCATTTGTGTCCTTTTACTTAACATATTGTCGGTAATTCTACCAATAATATTACAAACTAGATATTGTCTTACTAGAATACTCGCTCAAGGAGTAATTTCAGTATGCAGATTTGGAGCAGTGTCTTCAATATTCTCCTGGTATAAAGTACGAGTCATATTTCTCATCAGGGTTCCACGGACGACTGTCTCAAGAACTCTAGGCATTCCCAATTTAAATGTTTGACTTTATACAAGAAGCGAAAGTTCTCGGTGCATTCCAAATCTTAAATGAGCTTTAAAAATTTCTCATTGTGCAACAATATTAGTCATGAGAGTAGATATATGTCGTGATTTTCACCTAGAAATTTGAACTGAACAGCGGTTAGCATTGGGTCATTGAATTTAAAGCCTCTCGATTACACCAGGGCAATTTACGTTGCTTATTGTACACGAATGGTATACAATACCTATAAGATGAATTAGACACATATGTCTAATTCCTCAACGCTGCTTGTAACTTGTAAACTACCAAAGATACTTTAAGCCCTAAAACAGGAAATCAAGTAGACTTTCGTGTATATACACTGAGATATACACGCCTCTCCGTGTATATAACTGTCGAAGAAAGTGCACTGTGAAAATTAACCTTAATAAAACTGTGTGAAGCAAATATATTAAGAAAATTCTATAAGCGTAAAGGTACGAGATTTTTTCAATACCGTTCCTGCAAATAACACTACAATAATAGTATACAATACCCACAAGATGAGACACATGTGCAACACCTGGGTATCTTTACTGAAAGACGTTTCGCCAATTAAGTGTATTTTTCAATTCAATAAAGACATGCGAAGACAGTAATATATGAAGCAATCAGTCTTGCAGAACTATACAAAGAAGACAGTGGAAGATGAGGTAATCAGTGCCCCAGCCTAGCAGAACTATACACAGAAGACACTAAAGAAGAGGTAATTAGTCTCTCAGCCTGAGGTAAGCAGGTGTTGCATATGTGACTAATTCCCTATCAAATTCCTACAAACTATTCCCATTAAGGCAGGTTATGGTCCCTATGTGGATCCACAAGATGCAGGTACCAACAGCCTGGCTGATCAAGCCATCAAACAAGAGTTCATTCCCAGCAGCACGAGATGAACAATCAATCGAAGCACTGCCATGGACGGCCACGTAGCTGTTGAAGTGCTTACCTGTCAGGGGGAAAAAAAAGATACAGTGAGTACATGATAACCAGGTACAGTCAAGTTCCACCAACACTGGTGTGACACAGTCAAGTTCCACCAACACTGGTGTGGCACAGTCAAGTTACACCAACACTGGTGTGGTACAGTCAAGGTACACCAACACTGGTGTGGCACAGTAAAGTTACACCAACACTGGTGTGGTACAGTCAAGTTCTACAAACACTGGTGGAGTACAGTCAAATTACACCATCACTGGTACCTACCTAGCCATCAGCACCTCATATCTGTCACATAATTCTTACAGAAAATAGGAATTTTTGCCACTTGAGACTTAAGAGAGATTATTATGTGTTAACCTGTGATTTAGAGAACGTGTCAGTCTGCAGTACGGCAGAAAATATTGTTATTGCTGGTGTTCTTATCACTGCTAAAGAGTAAACACTCAGACCATAACAAAACACACCAGAGAGAAAGAGAGAGAGAGAGAAGAGAGAGAGAGAGAGAGAGAGAGAGAGAGAGAGAGAGAGAGAGGGTAATGGAACGACCTAAACAGCGAAGTGGTAGAGGCGAAATCCATACATAGGTTTAAAAACAAGTATGATAGGACTCACGCAGCCAGGAGAGAATAGCAGAGGCGGGACCAGGAGCTGAGACCTGACCCTTGTAACCACAATTAGGTAAACACACACACACACACACACACACCCGGTGGCCTAGTGGTAAAGCTCTCGCTTCACGCACGGAGGGCCCGGGTTCTATTCCCGACGGGGCGGAAACATTTCGAAGTGTTTCCTTACACACACACACACTCACACATATACATACAACAGGCCTAGTGTCAAATCGACATGTGCCTAGGACAAAATGGTAACTAACACACACACAGCCCAAGTGTCTATCGACAAGTGCTTTTGACAATAGTAAACAGACCATGTCTGTGGATAAGTGCCTTTGACAACTATTAACTACTATTACCACACACACACACACACAATACTGGACAAGAAATAAAATGTTGAAAATTTCGAGTGCGCTATGCCCAAAGATGCTTCCAGCGTTTCTATGGAATAAAAATATTGCCACACACACACACTAACCACTCAAGTCACAAACTAACCCACCAAACAAACGCCAGTCGCACAAATACACTCACAATAAATAATGTAACTATATAACAGATTAAAACGCCCCACAACAGTTAAAGAAGCCATCAACTGGATACATTAAAATCGGATCTAATATTTTACTCGGTGATTAAAAAACCTAACTAATTGAGGGAGACGCCACGGGACCACAGTGATGATATGCGGCGCAGCAGGACGCCACCGAGTGCACAGAGAGGGGCAGGATCACCTGCAGACACCTGCCCGTGTGTACTGACGATTCCCGAGGAAACTCGGATGTATTTCTATGCAGAGCTGTATAACCCTTGAGGATTTAGCGCTTAGTTTTCGGCCTCTTGTGCATCCCTATAATTTTGGGATGTAAGGTGCACAATAAACTATCATCTTTGAGTGCAAAATTTATAATATTAAGGAAAGAGTATGGCCAAATAACAGTTTGGATCACCATTTGTTCTCTTGCCATACCATGCCATGCTGTCGCCATGAGTAGTCATGGTAAAGCTTTCCTGGGGATACAAGCACAAGGGCGACTCCAAACCGCCAGTGTGTGTGGGGAGGACTAGACTGAAGGGAGGAAGAGGATAAGATATGAGAGAGAATGAATGAGAGAAAGAAGGGATTGACGAGAAAGCAATTTGGGGGGAATGAGAGAGCGAGCAAGCAGAAGACGAAGAGCAAGAGAACGAGGAAGTGAGAGAGGGAGAGCAAGAACAAGCAAGAGAGGGAGAGCAAGAACAAGCAAGAGAGGGAGAGCGAGAACAAGCAAAAGGAGGAGGGAGCACATGGGAGGGAGTGAGGGGTAGGGTAGGGTACAAGAGGACACACCCAACATACACCTCCCCTGAATGGTCATCGGGTCGCACCTCTACTGAGCAGGCAAGTTGGACGGCCGCCAGCCAGACTTGCCTAATGGGCGTAGGACGGGGAGGGGCAAGTGCCGTGCCTCTGGGGGGTCAGGGTCCTTCCTTGACACCGTCTCGCCCTGCCCCTGAGGAGGGTGAGGCTCCCTCCATCCCTCACCCCACCACACACGTGTTGCCGCGCCCCCACCTGCATTTGGAAGTCCTGTGTGTTGCACGACAAGTGTAAATCGTACATATTGGAACATTTCCCCGGTTACGCTTACCCATCTCGTTGCCGTATTTGCAGTATGTTTAGAATTAAATATATATTTTAACAGTTTTATAAAACTAACCTATCCAATAATAAGGAAAATAAGATATGTATATTTGCAGGAAGAGAAGAAACTTATTTTTTTTTTTACGAAATGTGGGTAAGTTGTATACACGTTGCTAGTGGCTGAGTCTGTACGTGTGTGTGTGTGTGTGTGTGTGTGTGTGTGTGTGTACTCACCTATATGTGGTTACGGGGGTCGATTCACAGCTCCTGGCCACGCCTCTTCGCTAATTGCTACTAGGTCCACTCTCTTCTGGCTCCAAGAGCCTTATATATCTTCTTAAAGCTATGTATGAATCCTGCCTCCACTACTTCACTCTCCAGATTGTTTCACTTCCTGACATCTCTAAGGCTGAAGAAATACTTCCAAACATCCCTATGATTCATCTGAATTTTCAACTTCCAGGTGTGTCCTCTTGTTCCTGTGTCCCATCTCTGAAACATTCAGGCCCTGTTCACCGTGTCAATTTCTCTCAATATTTATACGTCCTTATCATGTCCCACCTGTTCTCCAGTGTCATCAGGTTGTTAGGTACCATTTTGTCCTAGGCACATGTCGATTAGACACTAGGCCTGTTGTATATGTGTGTGTATGTGTATGTAAGGAAACACTTCGAAATGTTTCGGCCCCGCCGGGAATTGAACCCGGGCCCTTCGTGCGTGAAGCAAGAACGCTAGCCACCATGCCATCGGGGCGTGTGTGTGTAATAGGGGTTAGATCTGATAAAGACCTGCCAAGTATGGGCCAGTAGGCCTACTACAGTGTTCCTCCATGTCTTATATTCTTGTTGAGTTGTGTCTTCCGGGGCCGAGTTCCAGCTCCCGGACTAGCATTTTAAACTTCAATTGGCTGGCTCAGTGGAATTCATTCATAACCATTTCATTTATCTCCTCATCGTACCTGTTCATTCACACGGATGAGCACGTTTGCTCCAGAGGCTCATTTGTATTGTGATGTCTGGCACTTCTGGCGAGACAGTTCTTGGATGAGTGATGGTGACTGTGTTTCATTTGGGGGGTCAAGCAATGCGCATAAAGTTTGGACAATATTATTCTGAGTGATCACGAATGCTATGCTGAGTGATAATTTTAAATACTTTTACTCATGTCACTTGTCAGTTATTAAGTCACTTGTCAATCATCGTCTTGGCCAGATTGAATAAATTTATAACTAGTTTATCAGTATCTTTGTACAAATGTGGAAACTAAAACATAGCACGTATTTTTTTTATTTACCACACCGGCCGTCTCTCCCCAATGTAGGTTCACCCCCTGAAAGAAAGTGCATTCATCATCATTCACTCAATAGCTGTCTTGCCCGAAGAGTGCAAGCATCACAATTCAAAATGACTCTAAACTATATGTTTTTCATCCGTCGTTCAGAGTGTAGACACTGCACGTCTCACCTCCAGGATTCAAGTCCGGCTAATCAGTTTTCTTAAATCCCATCACAAATGTTATCTCGCTCACTCTTCACCAGCCATAAAATCCATTTATCTCCAATTTGATTTAACACACAAAAGCCTGCTAGATGATCAAGCCCCTAGATTTCAAAACCTTTACCCCCTTCCTCCATCCTTTCTTGGGACGACTTCTGCCCCTCCATCCTTCTACTCCAAATTTATACACTTCTGGCCTGCACTTTTAGTCATCCTGTTCTGCTTTATCTTTTCTAAATACAAACACTACCTCGACAACTGCTTAACTCTCTGAACTATATCGTATCTTTGGTAACTCTCACACCGTCCTATAATTTCTAGGCTCCAACTTCTCTGCATAATATTTATATCAAACATTGTTCTTAAACATGACGCCACCTCTGCTTCTTGTCTCCTCCTCGCTGTAATTTTGAAAGCCCATGACTCAGACCATTACAAAAAAAAAAAGGTTGGTACCTATATACTCTATCACATATCCCTCTTTTCGCCTCCATACATAAAACTCTTTTCACCACTTCTTTCATAGACTCATCTGTTGACATGTCCACTCCCAAATATCTCAAGACATTTCACTTCATACTCCCTCCAATATTATATCTAATCTTCCATTGCTTATACTTTTTGTTACTCTCAACATCTTGCTCTTCTCTATATTGACTTTTTAAGTTGACTTTTTAAGTGCTTCTGCAAGCAGCAGATCCTGGCGCAACCTGCTGCTGTTTGCAATGGCTGTCTGGCTGTCCTGCTGAAGAGGGACAGGCACCTTGCAACATCTGTTGTTGGGGAAATGGATGCATTCCCTAGAATGTTTGTTAATTGCTCATTACTCTGTAATTTGTTCATGATTGTAACCATGTATGGACGTGTTTATGATTCATTACCTTTGTAACTGTCATGATTGTGACCAGCTCTACCTGGAGCTCATTACCTTTGAAACTTGGTCATAATTGTGACCAGATCTAGTTCATTACCGCTGTAACTTGTCATGAGTGTGACCAGTTCTACCTGGAGCTCATTACCTTTGAAACTTGGTCATAATTGTGACCAGATCTAGTTCATTACCGCTGTAACTTGTTCAGCTATCAAAACTTTGGAGTCCAGTCCCTGGACCAATTATGTACCTTTGTAATCTTTTGACTACCGCCCACAGGATGGGTATGGGGTGCATAATTAAGATATTAAACTAAACTAACTTCTTTTACATAATCTCCCAAGTCCAGATGTACTCATGTTAACCCTTTGGGGCCTAGTTCCAAGACCTTTTTTGTATCCATATGCTCCTGCGTTACCGTCCACACGATGGAATGGGGTGCATAATAAACTAGCCAATACGGTGGCAAAATCTATCTAATCCCAAATTCATCCACCAGCCTCTGCATCTCCTCTTCAAAATTTTTCAAAAGAACCGTGTCATCGACAAAGAGCAACTGTGACAATTCCCACTCTGTATTAGATTAATTATCTATTAGTCCCACATCTCTCCCCAACACCCTGGTCTTCACTTCTTTTACAACCCCATCTACACATACGTTACATCACCCATCCCTGTCTTAGGCCTAATTTTACTGGAAAATAATCTCCCTCGCTCCTATATACCCTAACCTGAGCCTCACTACCTGCATAAAAACTATTGCTTTTAGTGACCTACAGCCTATTATTCCATAGATTTGCAACATGCGCCTCATTGCTCTCCTATCCATCCAGTCATAAGCCTTTTCTAAATCTGTAAATGCGACTGTCTTACATTTGTTTCAGTATTGTTCACTTATATGTTTTGGTGTAAACACTTGGTCTACACATCCACTACCCTTCCAACATCATCCTTGTTCGTCTGCGCTCCTAATCTCTGTCTTACTCTTAATTCTTTCAATAATATCTCAACTGAACCATACACATTACCTGGTATACTCAAGAGGCGTATTCCCTATAATTCTTACTCTTGTCCCATTTTATCCCTTATATGAAGGAACTATGTATGTTCTCTACCAACCCTTAAGTACCTCCCTTTCTTCATATGCATTTCATTCATATAATGAACAAATACACTTCGAAATTAAATTACCACCTGCTTTTAATACCTGTCTTAATTACATTTGTCCCAACTCCTTTACACTTAGCTATTTACCTGCCTCTTAGTGGCAGGTAACTACGTATAAATAACTGACAACGAAAAAATATGTTTGACGTCTGGCAGCGGCACTGTATTACGTTCGCTGTCTCTCGACCGCTAAAAAAAATACGAAAGAACTTCCCAAAATCTTTCACTCACACACTATGTTGGTCACCTCTACCGCCTTAATGCCATCATATAACTTTACTACAAGAATTAAAAAAAAGATTGTTGAAATATGAACAACTCTGGAAGCCATACTGTAAGATTTTAATAAATTGATGACCTTTACGAGTATGATTATTTTAGTAAGAAAAGCGATGAAACCATAAGATTATTCATCAATTGAGAATCATAAGGATAATCATTACTTGAGAACCAAAAGGTTATTCATCATTTGAGAATCATAAGAATATTCATCAAGGTAAAACTTAAACATCACTCCATAATCATTCCCCTAAAGTCTCAAGGCTATAACATTTCCCACAATCTATGCCATAAATCACATTCATGTCATAATCCACATTCCACAAGTCTCCAGGCTATGACATTCCCTCCAACAATTCACGTCATAATCCACATTCCACAAGTCTCCAGGCTACGACATTCCCTCCAACAATTCACGTCATAATCCACATTCCACAAGTCTCCAGGCTACGACATTCCCTCCAACAATTCACGTCATAATCCACATTCCACAAGTCTCCAGGCTACGACATTCCCTCCAACAATTCACGTCATAATCCACATTCCACAAGTCTCCAGGCTACGACATTCCCTCCAACAATTCACGTCATAATCCACATTCCACAAGTCTCCAGGCTACGACATTCCCTCCAACAATTCACGTCATAATCCACATTCCACAAGTCTTCAGGCTACGACATTTTCCCCGGTAATTCGCGTCATAAATTATGATGCATTCTCCTTAATTATAACTTTAAAACACACAGCTCAAAATTCAGGTGCCATAATCTGTAAGACATGCTATAATTTACATCATAATTTACATTAAATAATTCACGTTTCATACAGAAATAGGTTAGGTTAGGTAAGATTAATTAAAAAACAGTACAAGTGTTTTCTGATGCGGGTCTTAGTCATATGATGATTCGAAGCTGAAGCTTTTGGTCATCTGACCGAAGCCTTCCGCTGGCTTACCCCTCCACCCTTTTAAAAATTATGGTTATGATTATAACCATTGAGTTTATGTACAGAAAATAAAATTTATTGTAAAGGAATGAGGAAGGGGGAGGAGAGATGGTTAGGATTTAATTAAGAAAGGGAGGTGAAGTAACACGGGGGAGGAGGAAACGTAACAGATGGAGAGGAACAAGTAACAGTCGCATCCTACACGAGTGGAACAAGTAACAATCACATCCTACACGAGTGGAAAAAGTAACAATCACATCCTACACGAGTGGAACAAGTAACAAACATCCTACACGAGTAGAACAAGTAACACTCACATCCTACACGAGTGGAACAAGTAACACTCACATCCTACACGAGTGGAACAAGTAACAAACATCCTACACGAGTAGAACAAGTAACAGTCACATTCTACACGAGTGGAACAAGTAACACTCACATCCTACACGAGTGGAACAAGTAACAAACATCCTACACGAGTAGAACAAGTAACAGTCACATTCTACACGAGTGGAACAAGTAACACTCACATCCTACACGAGTGGAACAAGTAACAGTCACAGCCTACACGAGTGGAACAAGTAACAGTCACAGCCTACACGAGAGGAACAAGTAACAGTCACATCTCACGCAGAGAGAGAGGATAAACAAGTTAGTATCTGTGACCTCGTCACTGGCCCAATCTTTCTCAACATGTTACCAACTGACAACCTGACTTATGGGGTAGTAGCCAGGCTTAGGCTGGCTTACAAGTATTCCTGCAGCTTAGCAGACACACAGATGATGATCAAACTAAATGCAAAGTATGTTGTCAGTCTTATGGTCACTTTGTTGAATGCTATTTGCTTGTAGATCCACTTATTGAGGAATATACAGAGAGTAATAACGTACGTGATATGTCAAGGTTACTTGTTAGTGAAAAATTAGATACTAGACATATTTTGTAAATGTCCTAGATTTACTTGCAACAGATAAGGTAATAATAGTTTATTTTTAAGACTTGCAAACAATTTAGATAAATGGGCAGGTGTATCAGTATGTTGTGGCACTACCATCCACAAGATGGATATGGAGTGCACAACAAACTACTCAATACCGTCCACAGGATGGAGATGGGGTGCACAACAAACTAGTCAATACCGTCCACAGGATGGAGATGGGGTGCACAACAAACTAGTCAATACCGTCCACAGGATGGAGATGGGGTGCACAATAAACTAGCTACTACCATCAGCAGGATTGGTATGTGGTGCACAATATCCACTAACATCAACAGAAAGGATATGTGGTTCACAATAAATTAGTTACTATCGCCCACAGGGTGGATATGTGGTGCACAGTAAACTAGCGAGTACCGTCCACAGGATGGATATACGATGCACAATGAACTACCCACTTCAGAGGTAAAATAAGAAAAACTAGCTGATAGTCTGGATGGTTCACCCTTGCCTCACCATGTACCAATGAGAGCTTCTACTGTTCAAAATGGATAGTTTTCATACCTATAATTATTTAAAATGTGTAGGGTAGGAAACACAAAGAGTATAAATTCCTTTTAGTGAGAGGGCTGTTGAGAGGTACATTATGTTAAACACTTATAAAGAACTCGACTGAATGATGGTGAAAGTGTTTTCTTCTTTGTGTCACCCTGCCTTTGCCGAAGACGATTCTGAAGATAAAAAAAAGAAATATGGAACGATAGAACCCAGTCTTGGATAAAAATATTGAAAAGTAGATATTACATGGCTAAAGCATACCAGCCCCAGGTTAGTGTGTGGGCCCAGGTCGTGGAGACATGATCACGACATACGAAGTACCAAGCCATACAGAAGGTTTACAGAGCAACATTATTTAGTTAGGTAAGGACGAGGAGGCTGCGAGCACAAAATGCGCATCCAGATGCAAAGGAGAAACTAACTCCGTACTGGAATTGTTGATACTATGCAATCCCAAGATAATGAATAAGACATGTGCAACTCTTGGATATCTTTACTGTCGGAACATTTCACCTGCACAACAGGCATCTTCAGTCGAATGCTCAAGACAAAAGAAGTAAACATTTTGAGGTGATTAGTTGGTCAGCCTTGATAGGAGGAAGCCAGTCTCTCAATGCATAACTTCAAAAGTAGGCAAGGCGAGGGATCAACAGTGGCAGATTCAAAGTTAACACGGGACCAGGAGCTGCAACTAGACCCTCGTTAGCTAAAGGCGGTAAATACAATTTGAGCACAAACATCCAGCATAATTTTTTGTTAATATTTGTTTTCATTAGTGGATCGTCGGCAGGTGTTATTTGAAGTGCGTTCTTATTTTGTGGTCGTTGAATTCATCCTTCATTATTGTTAAGAGTACAATCACAATCACCACCACCCCCACCAATACCTATCATAACCACAATCACTATCACTGTGATGCACCTCTTTACAACGACCATCACCCACCTCATCCACACCACCACCCACATCATCCACACCACCACCCACATCATTTATATTTTATCGGCGAAGCGTCTAGTTAACTGTGCATCCCTTATCCATCCTATGGACGGTAGCGCGAGACCATATGGACATTGTAATAAAAGGCCTAGGAACAAGGTAAAAGGCCTAGGAACAAGGTAAAAGGCCTAGGAACAAGGCCTCAAAATGGTTATAAGCAGTACACCTGGAGTCATATATACAACTGTCTTATAAATAAAATTAGAACATTTGCTTGATATGTCTAGAATCTTATTTCCATTAAGATGTCTTAAAATAAAACATTGTTTATTTTACTGCTTATCTCTATATTCTTCATTAAGTGGGCAATCAAGCATACACTGTTCAAGAAAGTGACCATAAAGCTGACAGAATAGTTTGTGTTTAGTTTGATCAACATGTGTGTGTGTGCAGAACTTCCACAAGTACTTGTAACCAAACCTAAGACTGGCTACATCTGTTTACATTACAAGTTGTCCCGTAAATATGCATATCTTCGTCCATGTAATCATAGTAAGTTAAAAAAAAAGATCTACTCACGCTTCTAACTGCATTCCTACGACATCCAATTTCATTATTTACTTCTCTCCTAATATTATTCCTAATGCTTGACACACATACATCAAAATTATATTCTACAGTTTCCTTCAGGATGCTTTGACAAGATGATCACCCACACTATAACCACCATACACCGTACAACCATCACAACCACATCTATCACCTTCCCCACCACTACTATCACTGCTTCCTTCCCTCCGCAGACAATCCTCTTCTCCACCACTAACTCCATCACGCCCCATCACCCCCACTACCTCCATAAGCAGGCGACCATACCCTCCCCTCCTCTAGCACACTCTACACCCTACACCTGCTGAAGAGGATCCCAGGAGGAGGTCGAAATATACAGATCAATCAATTTCCTGAGTTTCTGTCCCCATGCGGGTTATTACTGAGAACCCTACATCTCCTGTCAACATTCCTGCCACACCATGAACCACACCCACTACACCATGAACCCCACCCACTACACCATGAACCCCACCCACATCATGAACCACACCCACCACACCATGAGCCCCACCCACATCATGAACCACACCCACCACACCATGAACCACACCCACCGGACCATGAACAACACCCACCGCACCATGAACCCCACCCACATCATGAACCACACCCACCGCACCATGAACCCCACCCACATCATGAACCACACCCACCACACCATGAACCACACCCACCGCACCATGAACCCCACCCACCACATAAACCACATCCACCACACCATGAACCACACCCACCGCACCATGAACCACACCCACCACATCATAAACCACACCCACCACACCATGAGCCACACCCACCACATCATGAACCACACCCACCACACCATGAACCACACCCACCACATAAACCACACCCACCATATAAACCACACCACCACATCATGAACCCCACCCACCACATCATGAACCACACCCACCACACCATGAACCACACCCACCACATCATGAACCACACCCACCACATCTTGAACCTCACCCACCACATCATGAACCACACCCACCACATCATGAACCACACTCACCACATGAACCACACCCACCACATGAACCACACCCACCACACCATGAACCACACCCACCACATCAAGAACCCCACCCAAAACACCATGAACCACACCCACCACATCATGAACCACACCCACCACACCATGAACCACACCCACCACATCATGAACCACACCCACCACATGAACCACACTCACATCATGAACTACACCCACCACATCATGAACCACGCCCACCACACAATGAACCACGCCCAATAGACATTACCCAACAAAATGTCAAACGAGAGAGAGAGGGAGAGAGAGAAAGAGATATTTTTATTATTATAATCAAAAGAAGCGCTAAACCACAAGGGTTATACAGCAGAGAAAGAGATAGAGATAGAAAGAGAAGAGAGAGAGAGAGAGAGAGAGAGAGAGAGAGAGAGAGAGAGATGAAAGGGCAAGAGACAAGAGGCCGTACTTTACAGTAAGTAGAAACCAAAGAATTATTTAATTAGCCACGAGCAAAGTGGTTTGCTGGGCCAGCTATTGTTTTTGTTCGTGTCTGTGTATACTGATTTGTACTCAGATGTGTATTTGGGGGGGGGGTGAGTGTATGCATATGTTCGTGTATGTGTATGGATGTATATTTTTATATGTATAGATCTGTCTCTCTCTCTCTCTCTCTGGCCGTGTGGTACAGGACTGGTTCTACTAACCACTGTCTTAACCCCGTAACCTGGGTTCACCTGAGAGAGAGATATATATTACCTGGACACTCGTTCAATGTGTTCTCTTTATTTACACTCCTTTTTAAGAAACTTTCCCTTGTCATCAGTTTATAAAATCATGTGTCAATTACAACTGAATGTGTATAGAAAGTTAAGAATTTTTATTTTTCAACAATTGCAATTGCATGTGTATAGAATGTTGTTTCTATTCTTTTACAATTATAACTGCATGTGCATAGAATGTTGAGAATAAGTTTTTATTTTTTAACAAAGTGCTGCTACGCTATTCTATATGACAGTTACATAGCGGGCTGACACAGTGGTCAGTCTGAGCTGAGAGACTTCAGTATTCCATTAAAGGTTCATCAGCTAGGTCAGCTTCAAAGGCTTCATTGAGCAGAGCTGGAGTTTCTATTACTTGGGAATTACCATCCCTCAGGATGGCCTATCCCAGGAGAAATGAAATTTTTATGAAGATATCGACACAGAGCGGAGGCAACACAAATTATATAGGAAAGATAAAGACGGAGAGAAATCTGAAGTGCATTATATATCTAAAAATGCATACATACTTATAGAAGCAAAGCAGATTCATTGTTGCATTACCCTCCGACACTTGAAGCTACATGGCAACACCAGTATTCTACTTCACTTGTACCAAGCAACACTCAATGTAAACTGACCCAAGACAAGTTGGCCAGTGTTAGGCTGCACTACTGAATATTAATTTATCAAAAATCCAGGTCGCTACGCTAGTCTGGTTCAAAAAAATGTTCTATGTTCATGTACACAGTTGCATACAAAGTATGACTAATATATATATATATATATATATATATATATATATATATATATATATATATATATATATATATATATATATATATATATATACAATGAATTATAAAGTTGTCATGTATAAACATGTTAAAAGAGAAACACGAGTAAGAGAAGGTAACTCAATATCCATTATGAATGTATTTACGAGAAGTATGTAATAGTACAAATTACCTGAATCTATGTTTGTGAGGCAAAGTTTTCCAGACAACTATGGTAGAGTGACGCTGTGCGCAGAGCAAACAACACACATGGTTACTGCAATTCAAGCCTAGCAAGTGCAAAGTTATGAAAACAGGCGAAGAAATAAAAGACTGGGTACGGAATACAGAATGGCAGGGCGTTGATGCACAGCGAATATGAATTACCAAACCACAGTACGTACGGGGATTGAACCCGTGGTGAGTGAATCATAAAACTCCAGACCGACGCCTTAACCACTGGGTCAGCTGGCTACGATCGTGTCATTACGATTTCTTAAGTCATGAATTACCAACAATGAATGATAAGTTCTACGAAGCAAGCAAAGCTGAGCATATAGCGAAGGATGCATTGTTCTTAACAACACTTAGGTACGACTCGGAATATTAAAGAAAACCTTTCGTTCCGAGTACCTTATTACATACCATTTAGCGACTTTGTACACAAGCGACTTTATACACAAGCGACTTTATACACAACATGTCAGCCTTATCAGAATCAACACCACTAGCCAAGAGGCTCATGGAGCAAGTGAAGACCCCCCAAAAAAAAAAAAAGAGAAACTTCACATATTCACAAGGAGACTGGTCCTGAGATGAGTGGGCTGACCTGCCAGAGGAGACACCATAATGTAAAAGATACTAAGAACATTTGATAGGGTACACAGTGGCTGTTTAAATGGATGGGATTTGAGACAAGCGACACAGATAGAAGATAAAGACGCAGATTCATATGAGAGATGAAATATACAATGAAGAAGCGGAATAAAAGGGCAGTGGAGTAAAACTAAGGTAACAAATATATATAAAGGTCAGTAATACCGCTAAGGAAGAGTGAGAATCAGATAAACGTGATGAACACCAACAAACAAATGACGTCGGTATCAATTATGCATAATTGTTTAGGTTAATGGGGTTTAAAGCTTATCAACTACACGAGGGTCATTAAAGCTGCACGTAACCTTTACACCACCAGAAAAGAATACTTGAATCCCTAAAATCGGGATTAAAGTAAACTTTCAGCATATATACATTGAGAGAAATACACCTCTCAGTGGATACATTCTGTATAATTATAAGTCTGTCATTACTGAGCGAGGAGTGCTATTCGAAAACTAGATATTATAGCCTTGTCTTCTAATTTCATTTTCACTAACCTAGATCTATTATCGTCAACTATCATTATCATTTAGATTAATGCTAGTCAGTTTGTCGAGAGTGGTGTATTAAGCAAACCAGTTTGAGCTGAAGGGGTCTTGCAATAACAAGGTGGTCAATAGTTCCAGCAGGACCTGTCATCTCCCCAATTCCTCTTCAGACATCGTGTGCTTTCCAACGTATTAACGTGCGTCTATTTGTTAACGATCTACGCTGTTAAGTGAATGTGACTGACCTGACTAGGTTAAGGCATTGGCTTAAGCCGGTGGGAGAATTGGACCTGCCTCGCCTGGGCCAGTAGGCCTGCTGCAGTGTTCCTTCTTTCTTGTGTTGTACACCCTACTGCACAATCCCAACCTTAGGTTCCTTTCAGATATCTTAGGATTCTTTAACGTTAATGTATTTGAACGTGTTGAACTTCTTTAAAGTTCTACACAGAGCGAAACGTTTCAATAAAAGCGTGTTCTACAACTTGTGTGTTCGTCTTGATAAAAATTTACACCGAGAGAAACGTTGTCTAAACAAAAGCCTGTTTTCCAACTTGTGAAGGCAAAAGACTCAACAAAACAATAAGTTGATGAGAACCAGAAACGAATATGCAAGGATAAGGAGAGAGGCCCAGCGACAATACGAGAATGACATAGCATCGAGAGTCAAATCAGACCCAAAATTGTTATAGTCACATAAGGAGGTAAACAACAGCCTTTGTTTACATCCGAGTGTCTTCCTTCACAGGTTCACCATTAACCCGCCGGTTATATCAGCAACCCGGCCTCCCGGTTCCTTGGTTAATGCGGTTTAAAACCTATCGATTAAAGTTGGGTCATTAAGGGTTGCACGTCACCTTTTGACAGGACAAGAATACTCTAATCCCGAAAACAGGGATTGACGTAAACTCTCTGCACCTGTCAGTGTAAATATCAAATACTATTAATCTAAAACATAAGATTTTAAGAAAATTTCTCGATTATACGTAATAAATATAACCATATATACGTTGTAAAATAAATACATTATACGTTATAATTTAAACCACTTATACCACAGCTGCAGTGAATGATATAATAATTCATAGGGACGATAGAAACTTTTGAAACGAAGCAGAAAACGGAGACTCGCCAAGCGGATGTTAATCAAAATAGACAGTGAAATAATGAAGTTTTCACTGTAGGGTAACAGTGCCATACTTGACATTTTGGTCACAGTGATATACTGACGTTGACTGGCAGTAGTGCCAATTGTGATATTTACATAATAATAATGAAACTAATAATGATAATAAAAATAATAATGAAAATTAAAATAACTAATAATAATAATAATAATAATAATAATAATAATAATAATAATAATAGAGGTACTTCTGGCCAGCCCAGGCCTGTTAACTGGACCCACTAGACACCATCTCTTGCGTCTTGACACATGTCAGCCAGTCTTCTCAGCTCGTGGGCCAGGAGTCTGAAGAGCGTTATAAGGACAGTTACCATTAACTTCATGTCAAGCTCTAAACCTGTGTGAGAGAGAGAGAGAGAGAGAGAGAGAGAGAGAGAGAGAGGAGCGGTGTTGGTCCAATTATCACGAGACTGACGCGTTCACTCATTTATCAGACATTAAGACGGACTCTAAAGTCTAGGTTAGTCTAGCCTAGGCTATGCTAGTCTAGGCTAGATTGTCCTCTTATCAGAAATTAACCAATTATAACAAACTAAATTAGAGACACTATAACTTAATGCGCGAACAGAAAACGGGGATATATCTAGGTCAAGTAATCACTGTTTAAGGATCTTTAAACAGTCTTAACAGTGAAACACCGCCTGTTAACAGGATGGGTTGCTAGAGGATGAGTCTAGCAGTTTAGGTGGTCTCTCCTAAATGTACTTGCTTAGTTGTGCTTGCAGGAGTCGAGTCACAGCTCCTGGCCCGGCTTCGTAACTTTCTTCGAAAGGATCTACGACTTCCCGGCCTCCAGGGCCGGATGATGACCTACTCTTGAAGCTGTGTATTGTCTGTCTCCGCTACCTCTTCATCAAGATCACCCCTGCCACTGATTTGCACTTAAATATTAATATAGTGACACTGACTTCACTCTTAGAGGTGACACTGTAATCTCACTCTTAGTAGAGGTGAGATTGTAACCTCACTCTTAACACAGGTGACACTGTAACTTCACTCTTGACACAGGTGACACTGTAACTTCACTCTTGACACAGGTGACACTGTAACTTCACTCTTGACACAGGTGACACTGTACCTTCACTCTTGACACAGGTGACACTGTAACTTCACTCTTGACACAGGTGACACTGTAACTTCACTCTTGACACAGGTGACACTAACTTCACTCTTGACACAGGTGACACTGTAACTTCACTCTTGACACAGGTGACACTGTAACTTCACTCTTGACACAGGTGACACTGTAACTTCACTCTTGACACAGGTGACACTGTAACTTCACTCTTGACACAGGTGACACTGTAACTTCACTCTTGACACAGGTGACACTGTAACTTCGTTCTTGACACAGGTGACACTAACTTCACTCTTGACACAGGTGACACTGTAACTTCACTCTTGACACAGGTGACACTGTAACTTCACTCTTGACACAGGTGACACTGTAACTTCACTCTTGACACAGGTGACACTGTAACTTCACTCTTGACACAGGTGACACTGTAACTTCACTCTTGACACAGGTGACACTAACTTCACTCTTGACAAGGTGTCGACAGTTAATGAAAAAGGGAAATGCAGTGGAGTCCTTCATTTATACAACGTTTCGCCCTGTACTGGGCTATATCAAGCACTCGATCAAGACTAATGTCGGGCGAAACGTTTGTACATATAAAGGATTCCACTGTGTCTGTTGCCCCACTCTGGTTTTGATTTCACTTGACCCCTAAATGCTTTACATAATAAAGAAATTTCGTAATAATGCTGGTAGAATTACCGACATATGTAAGGTAAAAGGACACAAGTGTAAGTAATGCGACATTTTATTTTGGCAACGTTTCGTTCTCCAGGAACTTTGTCAAGCGTTACGACTTTACCCAACATAAAGAAATATCGTTACAGGATTTGATAGTGTTTTCTAGAGCTGTAACCAACTTGTAAGTAACTATACACACTTGTAAGTAACTATACACACTTGTAAGTAACTATACACACTGTAAAACACTCCACTGTAAACTGCACACTGTGATTACCTCAAACTCCTTGTGATCGTCACCATTCTTCTTTGTATTGGACTGATGAAGCCACTGTGGGGCGAAACGTTCCCTCAATAAAGATACCCAAGTGTTGCACATGTGTCTAATTTATCAACTTGTCGGTTCTCTGAACCATTTATCTACACTCCACTGTGAACCTTAATGTATGCTAGCCAAATAAACATCTTTATCTTAACGGCCAGCTCTTGTTTCCTGGCCTCTTGAGCACTGTTATACTGACTTTAATACTAAGAGTCGGTTATTCTTGCTTCCTGGCCTGTGGAGTACTGTTGTCCTGACTCTTTAATACTAAGAGCCGGTTATTCTTGCTTCTCGGCCTCTTGAGCACTGTTGTAGCGACTCTTTAATACCCTGTATGTAGTTTGCCTGCACCACTTCCTCTCTCCACTCGTTCAACTGTCTTCCACACCAAGATTTGTGTTTGTCTATGATTACCCGTGTACTTACCCCAGGGTGGTTATGCTCGCTGTCTTCCGTCTTCAATAATTAGTCATATAATTTATTATAAATTTCCCATTGGATGTAGCACAAATTACCTCCTACTGTAGCCCGTCTTACAATTATATGTATATATATATATATATATATATATATATATATATATATATATATATATATGTATATATATATATATATATATATATATATATATATGTATATTATATATATATATATATATATATATATATATATATATATATATATATATATATATATATATATATATATGTCGTGCCGATTAGGTAAAACTTGCGATTTTGGCTTAAATAGCAACGCTCACCTTGCCATATATGACAAGTGAAAATTTGTGTATGCAATAATTTCGCCAAAATCATTCTGAACATAACGAAAAAATATATTTCATTGTGTTTGTTTATTATTAAATTAATGTTAACGTATCTAAAATATATTTAGTTGGGTTAGGCTAAATTAAATTGCGCTTGTTGTAATAAGGTTAGGTAGGTTTTCAAAGTTTCTCTTGGTACAAAATTATAAATTCTTACATTAACATAAATGAAAAAAATATATCTTTAAACGTATAAGAGAAAATTTAAGAAAGGACTTAATTTTAGATGAGTTCTTGCTAATTGACCAGTTTTACCTAATCGGCACGACATATATATATATATATATATATATATATATATATATATATATATATATATATATATATATATATATATTATTTGAAACAAAATACATTAACAAAGATACAACAGATATGAGAACATTTCTATTTATGCCGAATAAGTAAAACTTACGATTTTGGCTTAAATAGCAATGATCTTCTTGCCGAATAGGGCAAACGAAAATTTGTGTATGCAATAATTTAGCAAAAATCATTCTGAACCTAACGAAAAAAGTATATTTCACTGTGTTTGTTTACTATTAAATTATTGTAAACCTATATAAAATATAGTTAGTTGGATCAGGCTAAATTAGAGTGCGCTTGTTATAACAAGGTTAGGCAAGTTTCCTAAGGTTCTTTTTGTACAAAATCATTAATTTTTATATTAACATAAATGAAAAAAATATATCTTTAAATGTATACGAATTTTTTTTTAGAAAGGACTTAATTTTAAATGAGTTCTTGCTAATTGACCAGTTTTACCTATTAGAGCAACACTCTAAGGATTTTGGTATTATTCCGCCCTGCCAGACGTAATTAACCAGTAAATAAATGTTAATTTACGTTAACCTAGCCAAGGCTCGAATCGACTACAGGTAAATTACAGGTAGATATCGTGGTATCTCAGCAGACTGGATATTTAGGATTTTCTATCTGGGATTTTCTTAAAGCTTACCTGACTTTTTTCTAGATTTCTCTAATAACTTTTCCCACAGTCTTCAGAATGACACTTGTTAGTGTGCCATGTCTAGAGTTTAGAACAAGTCTAGCATTTAGGCAACGTCTAGAATTTAAGGAAGACAAAGAAAATAGAAAAGGAGAAGAGGTAGGGAGAGAAGAAAAGATCAGGTCAAGTTGAAGATTGAGACACTTATGCAACATATCTTTATTAAGGAAACGTTTCGACACACAGGGGCTTCTTCAGTCCAGTACAAAGCAGAGAGGGGTAAGGAGAGGAGGAGTTTGAGGTAATCAGTCCCTCGGCCTGGAATCGATGTGCACAGTCGATCACTCTTGTAGAAAGTACAGCATAGGGCCGGAGAAGTGGCTTATATACTGTAGTCAGGTGAGTGGAAGCAGGAGGCGGGGGGATCACCGACAAGTATTGAAGAATTCCTTGTATTAAAGTTCCCATGATGTTGCAGTGTCTGACAGATGTGATAAATGGTTTGAAAACCGACAAGTTGAAGATTGAGACGCTTATGCAACATATTTTGCATAAGTTGATCCCATGTATCAGAAATCTTCCCTATGAGGATAGACTGAGGGCCCTGAATCTGCACTCTCTAGAAAGGCGTAGAATTAGGGGGCATATGATTGAGGTGTATAACCGGAATAAATAAAGGGAATGTAAATAACGTGCTAAAAAATATCTAGCCAAGACAGGACTCGCAGCAATGGTTTTAAGTTGGATAAATTCAGATTCAGGAAGGATATAGGAAAGCACTGGTTTGGTAATAGAGTTGTGGATGAGTGGAACAAACTCCAAAGTACCGTCATAGAAGCTAAAACGTTGTGTAGTTTTAAAAATAGGTTAGATAAATACATGAGTGGGTGTGGGTGGGTGTTAATTGAACTTGACTAGCTTGTGCTAATAGGTCTGATGCCGTGTTCATTCCTTAAGTGGATGTAACCTGCTCTAACTAGGTTGGGTCAGTGGCTTAAGCCGGTAGGTTACTTGGACCTGCCTCGCATAGGCCAGTAGGCCTGTTGCAGTGTTCCTTCTTTCTTATGTTGTTATACCCAGTCATGCAGCCGTGCAACCTATAGTATGGTTTACAAATACACATAAGCAAACACTAGGGCATATTTTTTAGAAAACGTTTCTGTCCTGGGACCTTGACCACTTCTAACATGTCCTAGTGTCTGCTTACCTGTCTTTCTAAACCAACTTGTCGGTATTTATTACCAAGTTTTATACCAACTTACAGGATATTTAAAGCTAACCAAAGTTCTTGCCTCAATGACGTTACCTGGGATTTTGTTCCACTAATCTACAACTCTACTGCTAGCCCGGTATTTCCCAATATCCTTGATAAATCTAAATTTCTTTAACTTTAATCCATTGCTGCGAGTCTTGTCTTGGTTAGATATTTTCAACACTTAATTTATATCCTTTTATTTTTATTTTCCATTTGTACACTTTACTCACAACTTCCCTAATTTATACCTTTCGAATGAGTACAAGTTCAGTTCCTTCAGTCTATTTTCGTAGGAAAGGTTTCTAATACATGGAATCAACTTTGTCATCCTTCTCTGTATATTTTGCAACGCATTTATGTTTATTCTGTAATGTCGAGACCAGACCTGAGCCGCATAATCTAAATGAGGTCTAACCAAAGATGTACAAAGTTTAAGTATAACCTTAGAACTTCTGTTATTTAAAATTCTTGTGAACATTTATGCACTGTTGTCTTGGTCTTAAACTTCTGCTAACTAGAACTCTTAGATCTTTTTTATATTCACTTTGACTATGATCTACATTGTTTAGCTTATAAGTGCCATAGTTATTTCCTTTTCCTAGGATTAGAACCTTACACTTGTCTGTAGTAAACTGAATCTGACACTTCTCCGACCACAACATCAACCTATCCAGGTTATCCTGTAGCCTTCTAGTGTCCACATCAGAAATTATTTGAAGGCCTATTCCAGTGCCATCGGCAAACTTATGTCGCTATTTATTCCCTCATCAATTATCGTTTATGTAGATTGTGAACAAGGGTGCCAACACTGACCCCTGTGGCACACCACTAGTATCAGGCCTGTCCCCATTTTGATTTCTCCCCATTAATGCAAACTCTGTTGCTTCAGCCCAGAAGATAATTTCTCCACCTATTCCATGTGCCGCTACTTTCTTAATCAGTCTCCTGTGTGGAACTTAATCAAAGATCTTATTTAAGTTTATATGCACGATACAGTATTCTTTATCTTGGTCCACAGACTCAAAGTACCATATTGAAAAAAAGTATAAATTACTAAGGCAAGAACGCTCCTTGATCAAATTATGTCTTTCAAGGTGGCTTCGTATTGCATCAGCAATTATTAATTCCATCAACTTTCCCACAACTGATGTTAGACTGGCTGGTGTAGACTTTAAAACCAAGGACTATCTCCCACTTTGTAAATGGTTATCACATTTGCCATTTTCCACTTATCCTGTACAATACCTGTTGAAGAGATTAGCCAATGATTTGCTGAGTTCCTTATATTCCTTTAGAACTCTTGAAAACAGCTCATCAGGGGCCGTTGACTCTTTTTTCTTCAGTCTACAAACATAATACACAGCTTCAAGAAAAGATAAGGCCTCAGAGACTAGCAATCAGTGATGATGAACCAAGCAGTCAAGGAGGCGATGTCTGGAGCAGTCTCTCGACCCCCGCAAGCACCACTCGGTATACACACACCGGATGGCGGCCCAGCTTGACAGAATAACCGGAAAAAAAGAGATTATTGATCATTAGCGGGTAAGAGGTAACGCTGGTGTGGGGGGCTGATTACCAGCACCAGGTAACCATTACAGTCCCTTAGCGGTCATCTGTAATACTTGCCGCTCCTTAATGTGCTCACTCTAGCATAATGAACTAACACACCTTCAAGAAATATTACAAAATTTGCAGCAAAAATGCCCATTTAAAACCCCTAGAGGCTAAATTGTTTATGACTCGGCCTTAAACATGGGGTATACTAAAGTTACATAATTTATCTGATTGCATATTACATAAATCGACTTAAAAATGCACATTTAAGCAAGCAAGAAACTTAAATGAAAATGAGGCTGCCTTAAAGCAGGATACATTACGTAATTTATACATTCCTAAAATACATGATAAATTTCAATAAATATTCTCTTAACACTTCAACCGCTTTCTACCAGGGCACGGTAATAGAAAATGACAAGTGCAACTTGTGCAACATTTTATTATGGCAACGTTTTGCTCTCCATGAGCTTTGTCAAGCCGTTACAAACAATACAAGGTCACAAAGGTTATATAAAGGTGTTAGAGGTGCAAGGCACCATATCCACTCATGGCACTGCAGGACCTCTATCACTCGGATACTTGGCACCACTCTTGAGATGTTTAATGGCACTGTAGTGGCACTATTACTTAAATGTAGATCTTTATTCTTGGTAGAAGTGACACTAACCTCACTCTTGGTAGACATGACACTGTAGCTTCAATTTTGGTAGAGGTGACGCTAAGTTAAGCAAGAGATTACAGTTTGACATGTCACTGAAATACCATCAATGACTGGAACACTGCTCTATTTACGGTCGTTACAGGAGCATTTCAGACACTGATTGCCACTTCCACCTGTTGCAACCAGCTGCGGTAAGGACACAAGGTAACAAAGGGGAGATAAATGGTATAAAATACCAATACCAACACGATGGAAAAATAAACACAAATGCAGTATAATGCGATCCTTTATTCACTACGTTTTGCCCACACAGTGGGCTTTATCAACTCACAAACAGATCTACCTGGGTAAGGAGTACTTGAGTATATATAGGGTGGAGAGTCGCCCAGTGTGTGGGCGAAACGACGCTTTTATGATAATGTTTCCCTCGACGTAGAACTTCAAGTCGTGATTTGATACAGCTCTAGAGCGAAACGTTGTCACAATAACAGTTTGCTATTTGCTGAGAGAGAAAAGCCAATTCTCTCTAGATTGTTGAGATTGAGATAATATAGCAAAAGGCTCTATCCCCAACCTCCGCTTTCCCTCCCAGTGTGCCCACTGGAGTGCAGTCTCACGAACACTACACACATAAATGCATCCACAGAACAAAGTGGTTTAAAGCAAATAACAATACTGCGACTACCCGACTATAGAACAATTACGTTTTTCATTGTGATTTTTTATGAATTAATCGACAGCTTGTACCTATATAGTTAATATTAAAATAGACTCCCAGATCAAAATAAAAATTAAAAACGAACAAATAAAACTAAGTAAATGTTCAGTGTCTTCCAGGGTCCTTAAGATTATTGTATGTCCTGTATAATAACACTGCAATACACTTTTGTACTTGTATCTGACCAATATTTGTAATAACCCTTACAAACTCTACAATAAATAGTTATGCAAAAAAAAAAAAAATCCAACACTGTCACAATCATAATCAAAAGTGTTATAGTGTCGAAGATTTGCAAACTTTAGTATTCTTGTAAACCAAATTAATCATCCAGTAGTTTATAATTTATTTTAAGGCCGCCTGAAATGCTCTCCATAACCAGGGACGTTGTATGTGAATAATGTCTAAATCAATTGTATTTTGTACTTTATAGAAATAAAGATTGTTATTATTAGTATTACAACTAGTACCACCACCACCACATTCCCATTAGCATCGCCACATTCACACCAGCACCACCACATTCACACTAGCACCACCACATTCACACAAGCACCACCACATTCACACTAGCACCACATTCCCATAAGCACCGCTACATTCCCACGAGCACCACCACATTCCCACAAGCACCACCACATTCCCACAAGCACCACCACATTCACAGTAGCACCACCACATTCCCACAAGCATTACCACATTCACACTACACCACCTCATTCACACTACACCACCTCATTCACACTAGCACCACCACATTCACACTAGCACCACAATTCCCACAAGCACCACCGCATTCACAGTAGCACCACCACATTTCCACTAGCACTACCACATTCATACTACACAACCTCATTCACACTAGCACCACCACATTCACAGTAGCATCACCAAATTCACACTAGTACCACCATTCACACTAGCACCACCACATTCACAGTATCACCACCACATTCACACTGATACCACCATTCACAGTAGCACCACCACACCCACACTAGCACCACCGCACCCACACAAGCGCCACCACACCCACATATTTGCACCGCCACATGCTCACTACTCTATCGTCATCTTTCCAACAATAACACCATCACATCCCCACCATTATCACCACAAAGTGGATGAGGTAAGAGCAAGGCGACATTGGTGTAGCTCAAGGCGAGTTCCACACAAGCCGCCCCCTGCAGCGCCCTCTTCAGGATGCTCTAATTAGCTCCAGGGCCCCGGCAGGGAGCTATTAGGTTGCCCCGGCTCCTCACAGTGACCTAACTTCTTCCCAGCTCCGTGCACCCTCCCTTTCAACACCACTATATATATATATATATATATATATATATATATATATAATATAATATATATGGTGATATCACAATATGCAGAACAACCACTTTGAGAAAATAGTGAAATTCCAAGCGCTTTCGTAATTTCTCACATTATCAAGGAACTGTCAGTAAAGGATATAAGGTAGACCCTTCTGGTACTGGATAGGTCCTTTCCCTTTGCTCCTAAGACATAAATTCAAGATGTTGGATACATTTCTTGCAGATCTTTGTCCATGTTGACATGTTAGCATTACGCAGTTAATGCAGAATTGTCGGCTGTACATTCATGGTGCCCATCTCCCGTTCCACTCCATCCCAAAGGTTTACGCCAAATTTCTGACCATAGCATCTGCACGTAACAGCAGAAATCGCGATTCGTGAGACCAGGCGATGTTTTTCTAGTTTTTAAGTGTGTAGCTTTGGTGAGCCTGTGCCCAATGTAGCCCCAGTTTCCCGCTCTTAGGAGTGGAACCCGGTGTGGTTTACTACTGCTATAGCTCATCCACGTTCAGAGTTGCTCTTCTGCATATCACTGTTGTAATGCCTGGTTATTTAAGTTAGTATAGCCTTCCTGTCAGCTTGAACCAGTCTGGTCGTTTTCCTCTGACTTCTCTCATTATCAGAGTTTTCGCCCACACAACTGCCCCTCACTGCATATTTTGTTTTTCACGCCATTCTCTGTAAATTCTAGAGATTGTTGTGTAAGAAATTCCCAGGAGGTCAACAGTTTGGGCACTGAGAGGCTGCCACGTAATTTGGTGATTGGATATTTGCATTAACGGGCATGTACAAGTGCACCTAATAAAATGGCCACTGAGTTTACATATAATATGCAAAATAACCACTGTGAAAAAACAAGTGAATCACCAAGCGCTTTTATGATTTCTCACACTATCCTTGATAATGTCAGAAATCACAAAAGTGTTTGGAAATTCATTATTTTTTTTCACAGTGGTTGTAGTGCATATTGTGATATCACGCTTATTGTGATCTTATTGCAGATTATAATTGTGTGTGTACTCGCTAGGTTATAGTCACAGAATTGTATATCCGGAGGTAGAGCCTCAGCTCCTGGCCCCCGCCTCTTAAGCCACAATCTCCAGCATCAATGGTTCTTGGCCTCGTCAGCCCTATCATAACTATTCTGGAAACTGTGTATTGAGTTTACCACTTTACCATCTTATCTCATTCCATTTATTTACTACACTGAGAGTGGAAAAGTATTTCGTTACTTCCCTAGTTTATCTGTGTCTTTAGTTTCTATGACCCTTCGCTCCTATGCCTCTCATTTAAAAAAGTCTGTCCCTATCCGTTCAATCCAGGCTTCTGAGTACCTTTTATGTCGCAATCATGTCTCCATTAAACTTTCTTTTTTTCTAAAGTCGTCAAATTCGGTTCCTTTAGTCTCTCTCCATAACTCAATCCCTCAGCTCTGGGACGTGTGTGTGTGTGTGTGTGTGTGTGTGTGTGTGTGTGGTGTGCGCGCTCACTCAACCAAATTCTCTGGTAATCCAGAAATCCTCAGGTGCACCATGGGGATTTCTATGCACGCGGGTCATTTTATTAGTCATGACAACTTTCCCAAACCATACCACGGGTGGGGTTCGAACCCGCGGTCAGAGAGTCTCAAAACTCCAGACCGTCGCGTAAGCCACTGGGCTTACCACTATGAAAAAATAGAAGAATTCCAAGTGCTTTGGTGACTACTCACATTATCAGAGTCTCAAAACTCCAGACCGTCGCGTAAGCCACTGGCCCAGTGGCTTACGCGACGGTCTGGAGTTTTGAGACTCTCTGACCGCGGGTTCGAACCCCACCCGTGGTATGGTTTGTTTGCAATCGTGTCATTACGATTTCGTGAGTCATGACAACTATTTTTGAGAAAATTATCGTATATGCGGAAAATTCGAAATGTACATTTAAAAAGCTCAATGAACCTAAAATGTCGTCATTACAATCAACATATGCGCATGCGTCGAAAGGGAATATATACAAGCAAAAACCCCACACGCATTTGCATCGATCTATTGATTTTAATACTGAAAAAATTTACAATCTGCGAGGAATATAAGTACAATAGTGTACACACGACTTAACAAGTCGTGTGGCGCCCACTGCGCTCTTGCATATTTGTAAGTCGTGTTGTAAAATTAGCGATACAGAAGACTCACTAATTCGTGTATATACTCTTGATTGCGTTACACTTGAACGTCTGTCATCGTGCATACATTGTTGAGGCACGGCCACTGACTCGTACCTATGACCGGGCATCGATTACCTTCCTTGCTTGCTTAATGGCCTTCAAGGCCTATCCACTACACAAGGACCATTAAAACTGCATGGAACTTCGAACAATATATAAATAACCCACACATAGGAGAGAGAGAGAGAGAGAGAGAGAGAGAGAGAGAGAGAGAGAGAGAGAGAGAGAGAGAGAGAGAGAGAGAGAGAGAGAGAGAGAGAAGTGAAAATACTAACTGAAAGCAGGTTGAGAGTCCTGAACCTGAAAGAGGCAGAATGAGAGATTAGAGCCAGCTCACAGTGCCTAAATACCAAGCGGAATCTGATACAAAGTAGATTGAGATTCAAGAACCCCAGCTGGATCCTGGTATTATTATTGAAGGTTCAAGAACCCCAGGTAGAACCTGGTATTATAACTGAAGGATCAAGAAACCCCAGGTGGAACGTGGTATTATAATTGAAGGTTCAAGAACCCCAGCTGGAACTTGGCATTATAACTGAAGGTTCAAGAACCCCAGCTGGAACCCGAGGTTCTTGATGTATATAAGCCAGTGGGTTAAAGAGATTCTAGACTTTAGATCAGATCCCACTGCGGCCACTGAACCACCACCACTGACTGTACCCCACCACCACCACTACTACCACCGACCGTACCCACCACCACCACTACTGCCACTACCATTGAACCCACCACCACTACTACCACTGACTGTACCCACCACCACCACTACTGACACCACCATTGTACCCACCACCACTGACTGTACCCCACCACCACCACCGACTGTACTCACCACCACCACCGACTGTACCCACCACTGTACCCACAAACACTGACTGTACCCCACCACCACCACTACTACCATCGACTGTACCCACCACCACTGACTGTACCCCACCACCACCAATGACTATACCCACCACCACCACTGACTGTACCCACCACCACCACTACCATAATCAAAACAACTACCATCACCACTGTACCCACCACCATCACTACAGCCGACTGTACAAAACACCACCATCACAGCTGACTGTCCCCACCGCCACCACTATCACAGCTGACTGTATCAAACACCCCCCACTACCACCATTACAGCTCGATGAGCCTAACACAACCACCATCACAGCTGACCATATCAACCATCATCACAGCTGACTGTACCAACCACTATCCCCACCATCACAGCTGACTGTACCAAGAACCACCACCATCACAGCTGACTGTACCAAGAACCACCACCATCACAGTTGACTGTACCAAGAACCACCACCATCAAAGCTGACTGTACTAACAACCACCACCATCACAGCTGACTGTACTAACAACCACCACCATCACAGCTGACTGTATCAACAACCACCATCATCACAGCTGACTGTACCATCCACTACCATCACAGTTGACTGTACCAAGAACCACCACCATCACAGTTGACTGTACCAAGAACCACCACCATCAAA
Source organism: Cherax destructor (assembly GCA_009830355.1). Lineage (NCBI taxonomy): Eukaryota > Metazoa > Arthropoda > Malacostraca > Decapoda > Parastacidae > Cherax > Cherax destructor. The sequence goes on along the minus strand of WNWK01000338.1, from coordinate 287,609 downwards.
GCTGACTGTACTAACAACCACCACCATCACAGCTGACTGTATCAACAACCACCACCATCACAGCTGACTGTACCAAGAACCACCACCATCACAGCTGACTGTACCAAGAACCACCACCATCACAGTTGACTGTACCAAGAACCACCACCATCAAAGCTGACTGTACTAACAACCACCACCATCACAGCTGACTGTATCAACAACCACCACCATCACAGCTGACTGTACCAATCACTACCATCACAGCTGACTGTACCAACAACCACCACCATCACAGCTGACTGTACCAACCATTACCACCACCATCACAGCTGACTGTACCAACCATTACCACCACCATCACAGGTGACTGTACCAACCACTATCACAGTTGACTGTATCAACCACTATCACCACCATCACAGGTGACTGTACCAACCACTATCACCACCATCACAGCTGACTGTACCAACCACTATCACCACCATCACAGCTGACTGTACCAACCACTATCACCACCATCACAGCTGACTGTACCAACCACTATCACCACCATCACAGCTGACTGTACCAACAACTACCACCATCACAGCTGACTGTAAACACCAACAATACTTATACCAACACCATCAACACCACCACCCACAACGCCACCACCGCCCACAACACCACAACCACCCACCACAACACCAGCAGCCACAACACCAGCAGCCACAACAACAACACCACCACCACAACACCACCACCCACAACACCACCACCACCCACAACACCACCACCCACAACAACACCACCACCCACAACACCACCACCACCCAATACCCAATACCACAACAAAAGTCGGAAGTTGAATAAAACAAAAGCTGAATATATAAAAGTGTTGACAAGAGTAAGTAATCGTCTCTAAGACATCCGGCCATTCAAGAAAATTTTCACAGCGGAAGTAATTATTATTATTACTATTATTAAATACACAAAGAAATATACTGTATAGAGGCTAGAGTAACTAACTTTATAGACGTTAGAGTAACTGTGCAGAAGTTAAAGTAACTTAACAAGTATCCGAAGAAATGAAGAATAAACATAAAAGGCTAAAAAAAAAAACAAGTACTCAATAAGATTTTGTATATATCATAATTTACACCTGGAAAATTTTGGATTGACTGGTCTCAAATATGCACACTGAAATCACTCCTTCCGGAGGCAAGAGATTATGCTTGTGCTAGTTACTATTTTGTTAAAGGCACTTGGTTTGTGTATGTCTGCTTGAGAGAGAGAGAGAGAGAGAGAGAGAGAGAGAGAGAGAGAGAGAGAGAGAGAGAGAGAGAGAGAGAGAGAGAGAGAGAGAGAGAGACAATTCGAACATGGGCAGGAGTGCCTATGGTAGAGAGGTCAAACAGAAAGAAATTCGAAGAGAAATAAGAGTTCGGACACTATCAGTTGCGCTTATGACAGTGTTCAGATACTATCAGTAGCACTTATGACAGTGTTCAAACACTATCAGTAGCACTTATGACAGTGTTCAAACACTATCAGTAGCACTTATGACAGTGTTCAAACACTATCAGTAGCACTTATGACAGTGTTCAAACACTATCAGTAGCACTTATGACAGTGTTCAAACACTATCAGTAGCACTTACGAGTGTTCGAACACTATTAGTAACACTTAGGGCAGTGTTCGAACACTAAGAGTATCTATGGAGATATGAACATCAACTGGGAGTACCTATGGAGGTACGAACATAATGGGGAGTACCTATGGAGGTACAAGCATCACTGGGGAGTACCTATGGAGGTATGAACATCAACGGAAAGTACCTATGGACAGTGGGCTTCATAATTCTCAACTGGTTCAACTTTCGGTTAACCAAAGTTCAATTAGCGAGAGTGTCGCTTTAACGCGCGCAGACGGTAATGATCTGGCAATTAAATGTCCTCGCAGCCAGGAGGAGGAGGAGGAGGAGGAGGAGGAGAAGGAGGAAGGAGGAAGGAAGGAGGAGGAGAAGGAGGAAGGAGGAAGGAAGGAGGAGGAGGAGGAGGAGGAGAGGAAAGAGGAGGAGGAGGAGGAGAGAGGAGAGGGGAGAGGAGGAGGAGGAGGGAGGAGGAGGGAGGAGGAGGAGGAGAGAAGGAGGAAGGAGGAGGAGAGGGAGGAGGAGGAGGAGGAGGAGGAAGGAGGAAGGAGGAAGGAGGAGGAAGGAGGAAGGAAGGAGGAGGAGGAGAGGAGAGGGAGGAGGAGGAGGAGAGGAGGGGAGAGGGGAGGAGGAGGAGGAGGAGGAAGAGGAGGAGAGGGAGAGGGGAGGGAGGAGGAGGAGGAGGAGAGAGAGAGGGGGAGGAGGAGGAGGAGGAGAAGGAGGAGGAGGAGGAGGAGGAGGAGGAGAGGAGAGGAGGGGAGGAGGAGGAGGAGAGGAGAGGAGAGGAGGAGGAGGAGGAGGAGGAAGAAGGAGGAAGGAGGAGGAGGAAGGAGGAGGAAGGAGGAGGAGGAAGGAGGAGGAGGAAGGAGGAGGAGGAAGGAGGAGGAGGAAGGAGGAGGAGGAGAAGGAGGAGGAGGAGGAGGAGGAGGAGGAGGAGAGGAAGGAGGAGGAGGAGGATGGGAAGGAAGAGGAGGAGAAGAAAGATGAGGCGGAGGCGGCTGTAGTGAGGAAGTGGAAGCGAGGCAAAAAAAAAAATGTGAGGAGGTAATAGGCAGGAGGATGAGGTGAAAAGGGGTGGAAAGGGAGGAGGAGGAAGAGTAAGGAAAGACGAGGGGGGAGGAGGAAGAGGCAGGAGGAAGGAGGAGGAGGAGGTGGAGGAGGAGGATGGAGTAAGAAGAAGGAGGAGGAAGGGAGTAGAGTGTGTTAACCCCCTCGCCAGATTAACTTTACTCAATGAGATCTGTTGATATAAATCTGTCAAACGGAGCTGTGGTTCTCACCAATTAGTGCAGGGAACAGCAAGACCTTTTGTGTGTGTGTGTGTGTGTGTGTGTGTGTCTGTGTCTGTGTGTGTGTGTGTGTGTGTGTGTGTGTGTGTGTCTGTGTGTGTGTGTGTGTGTGTGTGTGTGTGTGTGTGTGTGTGTGTGTGTGTGTGTGTGTGTGTGTGTGTGTGTGTGTGTGTGTGTGTGTGTGTGTGTGTGTGTGTGTGTTGACAAGGACAGTCATAGTTACCGGCCTCGCCTCTAACGCGTCGGTCTGGAGTTTTACAACTCTCTGACCGCGGGTTCTATCCCCACCCGTGGTATGGTTTGTTTGCAATCGTGTCATTACGATTTCGTCAGTCACTCACCTCTTAACATAAGAAAGGAGGAACACTGCAGCAGGCCTACTGTACCCACACTAGGCACGTCCTTCTAAAACCAAAACCTACTAACAAAAATATTTGTCCAGCTCATTTTCAATGCTAGCCAAGGAGCAACCTTGATAAGCCTATTAAGTCTTAACCGGTTATACCGACTGTCTTGCAGCACACCTCTATCCACTACATGTAGTTTACTTATTACCATCACACTCTAAAATTACCTCCTAACATCCCAGTGGTGTTCATAAGCGTCTTTAACTGCCGTGTATGTAAGAACATAAGAATGAGAAACACTGCAGAAGGCCTACTGGCCCATACAAGGCAGGTCCCTCTCCTTGCATCTCAACCAACCTCTCACTGTTGTAGATGAATGGTTCAGAGAACCGACAAGTTGATAAATTAGACACATATGCAACACTTGGGTATCTTTATTGCGGAAACGTTTCGCCACACAGTGGCTTCATCAGTCCAATACAAAGTAGAAAGTTGTAAGAAGAGGAGGAGTTTGACGTAATCAGTCCCTCGGCCTGGAGTCGATGTGTTCAGTCCATCAATCTTGTAGTAAGAACAGCACAGGGCCGTAGAAGTGACTTATATACTGTAGACAGGTGAGGCGAAGCAGGAGGAGGCGGGGTCATAGTGGTACCATCCACTAGTCGAAGTAGGTCGTCGTCCAAAGGTTGAACAAGTGTTGAAGAATTCGTTTGTATCAAGATCCCAAGCTGTTGCTGTGTCAGACAGGATGTCCAACCTTTGGACGAAGACCTACTTCGACTAGTGGATGGTACCACTATGACCCCGCCTCCTCCTGCTTCGCCTCACCTGTCTACAGTATATAAGCCACCTCTACGGCCCTATGCTGTACTTACTACAAGATTGATGGACTGAACACACCGACTCCAGGCCGAGGGACTGATTACCTCAAACTCCTCCTCTCCTTACAACTTTCTATTTTGTATTGAACTGATGAAGCCACTGTGTGGCGAAACGTTTCCTCAATAAAGATACCCAAATGTTGCATATGTGTCTAATTTCTCTCACTGTTGTTGAAAATTATATAAAATACAGACAAGGCCTGACCACATCAAATACTTTTTCTTCAAAGTTAATGGAATGATTACTTCTTCATTTTATTACTACTGCTCCCTTTGTATTTGACAAGAAGCCTACTGTGTAGGCGAAACGTTTCATCAATAAAGATACCCAACTGTTGCACATGTCTTAATCTTCAACCTTTCCCTATCTTTCTCAATTCAGTCTTCTCATTTATTATGTCAGAATTATGTCTCCCTTGGTACTCCTCCTTCTTGCACTGTTGTTAATTGAAGTTCCTTAACTCTCTAATCTTGGTTCAGTCTCCTCATTCTGGTTCCAATCACTTCTGCAATAATCGACCTTCGAGTTTCTTAATATGTCTGTCATGGTGTATGGCATCCTTGGGGAATCATTGTTAACGTCTGTGAGAACATTTCTTAGGTTAGTTAGCACTTTTCTCTCTCCCGCTTTATTTCTGCTACTCTTGTTGATCTATAAGAGATTCATTAGTCGGGATTTGCCATCTTTGAGTCTGTGCGTGTTGTCACTTACTTATCAACTTTTTTCTAAGTCTCTACTATCTATCGTTTTTATTATATTTTCTAGTACATTAGCCAGTAGTCAGAAAAACTATTTTATAATCCAGTTAGCAATCTGCTTCAGTGTCCACTTATTTAGGAATTCAGAGATAGTATAAAAACCCAAGTGATCTTTCAAGGTATCTTATTAATGTAAGCAAGATACCGGACATATTAACATATAGATACACACAAAAAAGACTAAGGGTTAACAGGAATACAGTTGGATGTACATTTACAGATTATGTCTTATTTACTGCAATCATACTTAGGATATTTGCTTAAAATACCTAAATTTACAGTTAGCGTGTGTGTGTGTTTGTGTGTGTGTGTGTGTGTGTGTACTCACCTAGTTGTGGTTGCAGGGGTCGATTCATAGCTCCTGGCCCCGCCTCTTCACTGGCCGCTACTGGGTCACTCTCCCTGCGCCATGAGCTTTATCATACCTCTTCTTAAAGCTATGTATGGAGCCTGCCTCCACTACGTCACTTCCTAAACTATTCCACTTCCCGACCACTCTGTGACTGAAGAAATACTTCCTAACATCTCTGTGATTCATCTGAGTCTCCGACTTCCAACTGTGTCCCCTTGTTGCTGTGTCCCATCTCTGGAACATTCTGTCTCTGTCCACTTTGTCAATTCCTGTGTGTGTGTGTGTGTGTCGCGTTCAGAAGACGGAGGATCGAGCTTCCACTACGTCTTGCGCTGAATGACCCACAAGGGTTTAGCGCTTAACACGAATCAAATAAATAACAGTTAGCCAGCTGACCAGCAGTTGCCACATTTCTATCGACCTCTTGGTAAACAGGCAATGCAGTAAAGTCTATTGCTTCAGCTTTGTACCACTAAAGACTTCTTTAAATGTCTCCTTACCACCTCTCAGAGTTGTTTTTATTCAGTATATTGATTTCTTGTAGATCCTCGAACACTTCCTCTATTACTTCTCGCCATACACAAGGTGATCTCTAGTCCCAATGCTTTAGTTTTTCATCTTGTCTCTTTAAAAACCCTTTCACATCTTCATAATTCTTTTGCCAAAATCTTTTGTCCTTGATGCTCGCACCTTTCTTCCATTTTGGAATCTCTTTGCCAAGTTTCTCGAAGAAAAAAACCCTCTTTGAGCCTTGTGTTCAACATCTTCACCTGCCCTCCAGTCAACCTTCGTCAGTTAACCATCTTCCTCCTTGAATCTTTTTACGGAGTCATCTGCTGTCATCTTCCATCTTATGTGGAAGTGCATTAGCTTTTGCTCTGCCTTTTGTCTTCATTCCATTTTCGCCTTTCTCTTCTATTTACCAGTTTAATGTAATCCTCCTCTTTCTGTATGTCTTCCACGTCATTTTACTTTTATTTTTACCTGTCTAATGTAATCCTCCTCTTTCTGTATGTCTTCCACGTCATCTTACTTTTATTTTTTACCTTTCTAATGTAATCCTCCTCTTTCTGTATGTCTTCCACGTCATCTTACTTTTATTTTTACCTGTCTAATGTAATCCTCCTCTTTCTGTATGTCTTTAACGTACTTTTATTTTTTACTCATTACAGTTATTAAACCATGGGTTCTCTTAGTACTTCGTTGGTATAAATTTGTGACTTGTACAGTCTATTTATGTACTGTATTTTGTTCTATATTACTTTCCCACTATGTTCCATTCAGCAAGTTTCTCATCCCTTTGAATTTACCTTTCTCATCCAGCTTCTCATTGTTCCTACCTCCACTATGAGGCCAAAAGGAACAAAATGTTACTTTAGTAGGAATATTGTCTAAAAGAGCAATACACTGTTCCTTCAGTAAGGAATATAATGACAAGAAAACAATTGTTTACAATTATGGCAATCTAGTTTAGGGCAAAACACGGGAAGATAGAGCAACAGAGTCGAGACTTCTAGTACCAGCGAGGCTTCCACCTTGGCACAGGTCATATAAACAAAAATGGAGGAGCACTGAAGGATGATGACACATGTGCAACAGTTAGGTGTGTCTATTCTGAAACGTTTCGCCTACGCAGTAAGCTTCTTCAGTCGAATACAGAGGTAACAGAAACAGTAGAGATGTAAAGACGTAGTTTTGAAGTGGTCAGTCCCTCAGCCTGGAGAAGGGTTTGCTCCATAGTCTGGAACAATGTGTAGGCCTACTGCGTAGGCGAAACGCTTCGGAATAAAGATACCTACCTGTTGCACATGTGTCTTATCAACTTGTCTGTATTGTATATCATTATCATATTCACTGCAGGATACCCAACGGCCCATGCTAGCCAGGTCCAACTCTCACTCACCCACACCCACTCAAGCACCTGTCCAGCCTATTCTTAAATAGGGTGGAAGCAATGCTTAAAAAAAAGCAAGAATAATGTATTGGCATGAGGTGTCCTTTCCTGCTACACCGCCCTTGGCGAGGAGTCTCTCATAGTTTATAGGAATTAACCTGCGGCAGCAAGCAAGTTAGCCAGGGGTCGTGGTGGCTCCACCCACTCACTGAGGCCACCTCCCACTGCTGGTGTTGATGTGTTGCTCTTCTAGTGGTGGTGGTGCTGCTATTGTCATAGTGATGGTGGTGTTGTGCTAGTGGTGCTGCTGTTGTAACAGTGGTGGTGCTGCTATTGTCATAGTGATGGTAGCAGTGGTGCTGCTGTTGTGCTAGTGGTGCTGCTGTTGTGCTAATGGTGCTGCTTTGTAATAGTGGTGCTGCTATTGTCATATTAATGGTCGCAGTGGTGCTTATGTTGTGCTAGTGGTGCTGCTATTGTTATAGTGATTAGGCAGTGGTGGTGTTGGGTATGTGGTGGTGCTACTGCTGGGTGGTGGTGGTGTTGCTGGGTGGTGGTGGTGATGTTGCTGGGTGGTGGTGGTGATGTTGCTGGGTGGTGGTGGTGTTGCTGGGTGGTGGTGATAGTGATGTTGATGGGTGGTGGTGTTGCTGGGTGGTGGTGGTGATGTTGCTGGGTGGTGGTGGTGGTGGTGTTGCTGGGTGGTGGTGCAGCTACTGCTGGGTGGTGGTGGTGGTGCCGCTGCCGCATCAGCAGTCATATGAACCATGGTGGGGACCCCACAGTCTCAACCTCTCCCAGACCGGGTGGCCCAAATACAAATAACATCCACTATCACTCACTCCTCAGTTGCTTTTCCAGAAGTTAACGAACATTTCGCTGCAATATCCCACAAACCTGCAACAACTCGCCGATCTTAATGTCATAAACAATCTCAACAAGTCGCTTCCAAAAATCAGTCACTATCTTTCACATTCAGACTTCCCTAAATCACGTCAGTGATATCACAAAGTTCACACTCAAACAACAAGTTAAAACCTTCACGAAGCACTTACGGTCCCTCACTCCGACCTAACCAGCTCACACTCAAATGGTAACAAGACTGGAAGAAAGGAGATATGATCACGATATACAAAATACTCATGGAACTAAGATAGTGAAATGGGACAGGCTGTTTCATATACAATTAGAGGGAACTAGGGAACACAGATGGCAGATAAAGATGAAACATATGGAGGCTGGTCAGTACTTTTTCAGTCTTAGAATGGCAAGTGGAACACTTTGAAGAGGTACTGGAGGTCAATACTATACACAGCTTCAAGAGTGGATATGATAGGCTCTGGAGGCCAGAAATCACTGAAGCCAAAAAGACCAAAGACCATGAATCGACCCCCCCCCCACAATACAACTAGGCGAGTACACACCTGCCAGGGTGCCCAAGCACCTACCCATATATTAGTCACCTCTTGATCAACCAACATTTAAGGTGGGGGTGCCTTGGCGGCGATAAAGGGCTCTTTATCCAAGGAATTGGAGCCATCATCCTCCCCTTTCCTCGCATCAAACACTACATCCCATTCCCCAGGCCATGTATAAAATGGAAAAATAAACACAAATGCAGTATAATGCGATCCTTCATTGGCGACATTTCGCCCACACAGTGGGCAGTGTGTGGGCGAAACGTAGCAGATACTGAAATTGTTTATTTTTTCATCGTGTCGGCATTTTATACATTTTATCTCCAGGCCTTGTATAACTCGTATGGGTTTAGCGAGTGGTCAGTGTCGGGAGAAAGCATCACTGCATCGTGAGTAATAACAGTTGGGTGTGAAGCTACTTATCGCTTTTACCTTCGTAATAAAGCGAGAAATTAGGACCAAGTACATCATTACTAGACTCATTATAAACATTAAAATATAACCACTGTTCATGCTGACTTAAATAGAAACCAAGCCACATAATTACCTTAATTACTTTAATTCTTCTAAGTCCTAAGAGCTAGGAGGAAAATTACGATATTTATGAGAGGTGATTAATTAAGAGTGTCATTCACACGACTGGTTTTTATATCAATTAAAAGAGTAATAAGGTTAAAACAGGGTTTATATTTAAACCAGTAATACCCGAAGAATATATGAAGGATTTTTACGGGGGTCAACGCCCCCGCGGCCTGGTCGCAGACTAGGATTCCTGGTGGCTGAAATCCTGATCAACCAGGCTGTTACTGCTAGCCTCACCCAGTACAACGTATGAATCACAACCCGGCTGATCAGAAACTGATTTGAGGATCCTCTCAAGTTCTCTCTCGAAGACAGCCAGAGGTTTGTTGGTAATTTCCCTTATACACGAAGGGAAGGCGTTTAAGAGTCGGGGACCTCTGACACTCATTAAGTTCTCTCTTAATGTACGCGCCTTTTTATTGGAGGTACTCTGCACCGTCTGCCAAGTTTCTTCTTTCCATACGGAGTGATTTCAATGTGCAGGTTTGGGCCTAGTTCCTCCAGAATTTTCCAAGTTTAAATTATGATGCGCTCTTCTCGCCTACGTTCCAAGGAATACCACTGGAGAGACTTCAAGCGTTCCCTGTAACTCAGATGAGAGTATATGGTTAATTAAAATTCTTCGTACGTTTTCTAGTTCAGCAATCTTCCTTATTTTTAAGGTAGCCTTTAATATACAGTAGTGTTAGAGCCTGGAGAGAACAAGTTACTTGAAGACTATAATCACGTCGACTCCTCTGTGTTGGACCGAGGAGCCACTGGTTGGCGAAACAATAAAGATACCCAAGTGTTGCACAAGTGTCTAATTCATCATCCTGTGGGTTCTCTGAACCCACAGGATGATGTATACTGATTTAAACCAACTGTTTTGGAGTAGAGTTGGTGGTACGGAGTAGAGATGACAGAGAGTGGTGGTTATTGGAGTAGATCTGACGGTTGTTGGTGGTTGCTGGGGTAGCGTTGAGGGGTCATGGTTTCTATAATAGAGTTGATTGTTGATGGTTACTGAGGAAGGGTTGACGGATGATTGTTGCCGCAGTAGCGTTGACGGATGGTTGTTGCTGCCCCATTTGACTGATGGTAGTTGCTGAACATAAACTTCCTAATAATTGGACAAACTAACAACCAGTGTCCAGAATACCTTGCTTGAAATTTCGTAAAAGTGAGGAGCCGAGAACAGTACCTTACTACGGAGAGTGAAGCACAATTCTGCAGAGTGAAATAAAAAACATGACACACTTCTCTTACACAATTCACACCATCTCTTACACAATTCTGTAGTACCCACAGTAGGATGTCAGGCCTCAGACACCCATTAAGCAGTCTTAGCATAAATCAATAGAACCTAACCAGACAATACCTAAAGAAGGAAGTTTAAGACATACAAGGGAGTGATATATTACCTGTTATGTGTCTGTGAACGGTTGCTACCTTCACAGCCCTGGCTGGGGCCAAGATTTTACTGCTGATTGGCTGTTCAACCGGGCTGTTACCATTGGTAACAGTACCCTAGCACAAGTAACAGCATTCTACCCCTGGTAACAACACACTGCCCATGATAACACACTACTCTTAATAACATGCTATCACTGGTAACAAAACACAACCCGTGATAACACACTAGGACTGGTAATAGCACCTTACCCCTATATAACAGCACAGTATCCCTGATAACACTACCCTTGATGACATAACACTACCCCAATAGTATTATCACTGGTAACAACACCACTAATAGTAACTACACACTACCCTTGATAACTACACACTACCCTTCATAACTACACACTACCCTTCATAACTACACACTATCCTTGACAACTACACACTACCCTTCATAACTACACACTATCCTTGACAACTACACACTACCCTTCATAACTACACACTATCCTTGACAACTACACACTACCCTTCATAACTACACACTATCCTTGACAACTACACACTACCCTTCATAACTACACACTATCCTTCATAACTACACACTACCCTTCATAACTACACACTACCCTTCATAACTACACACTACCCTTCATAACTACACACTACCCTTCATAACTACACACTACCCTTCATAACTACACACTACCCTTCATAACTACACACTATCCTTGACAACTACACACTACCCTTCATAACTACACACTATCCTTGACAACTACACACTACCCTTCATAACTACACACTATCCTTCATAACTACACACTACCCTTCATAACTACACACTACCCTTCATAACTACACACTACCCTTCATAACTACACACTACCCTTCATAACTACACACTACCCTTCATAACTACACACTACCCTTCATAACTACACACTACCCTTCATAACTACACACTACCCTTCATAACTACACACTACCCTTCATAACTACACACTACCCTTCATAACTACACACTACCCTTCATAACTACACACTACCCTTCATAACTACACACTACCCTTCATAACTACACACTACCCTTCATAACTACACACTACCCTTCATAACTACACACTATTCTTGACAACTACACACTACCCTTCATAACTACACACTATCCTTGACAACTACACACTACCCTTGATGACATAACACTACGCTTGACAACAACACACTACCCTTGACAACACACTACCCTTGACAACACACTACCCTTGACAGCAACACTACGCTTGACAACAACACACTACCCTTGACAACACACTACGCTTTACAACAACAACACACCACCCTTGACAACAACACACCACCCTTGACAACAACACACTACCCTTGACAACAACACACTACCCTTGACAACAACACACCCTTGACAACACACTACCCTTGACAACAACACACTACCCTTGACAACAACACACTACCCTTGACAACAACACACTACCCTTGACACCATACAATCACTGGTAACAAAACTACCAATGGTAACGTACAATAGCAACTCAGTCATAACGTCACTGGCTGTGTTACACGCGTGACTATTAAAGCCCTGTTAAATATCCCCTCAAACTAGCTACTTATTTGCAATCAATAAGATTTATCATAAAAAAAAATAATACATGCTCTGGCTGCTTTCATGTATAATATCAGAAGCCATAACACTTGTCATAAAATGTTCCCTGACAGATGTTGTACCAGCCAGGTCTCTAATAAACCTCTTCTACTTAATGTGATTTTTTTTTTTGGTGAATACGATTGAAAAAGTCCATGGAAAGTTAAATAGCTCATGGAATTTGGAATTTATACGTGTTATTAAATTTCTGGATGCGTGCTATTAAATTTCTGGATGCGTGCTATTCAATTTTTGGATGCGTGCTATTCAATTTTTGGACGCGCTAGTTCAATCGTATTTGAAAAAAAAATCACATTGTATAGAGGTTTATAAGAGAATTTACTGTACTCAAAATGTTTGGTGGAAGAGGCAAGAACTGACTAGTGGATCAACCCAACCTGTGAGGGTTTTTCTACCCTCGAAGCCCGACCTGTTCAACCAGGCTGTTGCTATTAACTGCTGTCACCTACATACCCATCACAGCTTCTTACCGAAAACATTTGTCTACGATTTATTTATTTCAATTATTTGTAATTACCGATTTTTTTGTAAAATGAAAATGGTATACAATACCGACATATTGATAAGACACGTGTGCAACAGTTGCAACATTTCGGTATCTTTATTCCGAAACGTTTCGCCTACATAGTAGGCTTCTTCAGTCGAGTACAGACTTGCGGAGTTATTCTGAATGACCAGAGGTTAACGGACGGAGGGTCGAGCCTCCACCACTCCTTGAATGGCCCTCATGGTTTTGGCGCTCCATGAAGTACAATACAATCTGTAAGACTTTGATTTACTCTTCTGACCTTATCTGTCTAGAGGCAAGTGGCGATAACTACATACGATAGTTTCTCTTAGCATATACGTAACCCATAAAAACTAAGGTCGTATCTCTCTCTCTCTCTCTCTCTCTCTCTCTCTCTCTGGAGAAATTGAAGGATCGCATGACCTCGATTTATTATTATTATTATTATTATTATTATTATTATAATCATCAGTATTTATATATTCGCGAGGAGGCACCTGAGAAATAGGAGTTAATAAGGTTTAATTCAGAGAGAAGCTCTAATTTCTAGGATCAAGGCCCCTCACCTGCATCAAGGGACTCCTTAAAGGAATGACCTTGATGTAGATCGCAAGTTCTTTAGTCCGCCCTGCCCAAGTACGTCGTTTATATTCAACTTATAATTAACTCATTAATCAACTTAAATACAATTCATGTTTCATTAATATACACCTGTCATTTACACCTGTCATCACTAGATCTTGTAACAAATTACCGCTGCTTGCATAATTATGATTGAAACACTACAAAAGTCTCTACAAATCTGGGAGCATCAAGTTGATTTTTTCTCAGCTTGAACCTGATGATTTTTACTTATATATATATATATATATATAAAGCAAGCCACAAAAGGGGTGGCCAAAGGCCTCTGTTGGTTGTTTTACACACACACACACACACACATATAAGGCTAGAAGAAGCATTTGGTTGGTCTGCTAAGCAAACCCTTCCAGAAAAGATACAGTTCATTTTCTAAACACTACATACGTCTGTTTCTGAACGATATAAGGCGACTTTCCCCCTTCCAACAACAACAACAAAAAAAAGGTATTTCGGGTTACGGTACTATAACCTAAATTTACGTCAACGGACAATAACGAAATGACATAAACTAGAGGAGTGACGCCTGACAGCAGGTAACACCGTGGTGGCTTAATTCGTTAGAAACCATATGGTGGTTATGTAGGGTGTGAGGCTGTCGTGGGAAGCACTGCCGTGAGGGAGGTCAAATGGATCCCTCTTGCTCAATTAGCGGTTCTTTTTCCTTGGCTACACTGCCTTACACTTGACAGGTTGCTGCACTTTCTCAACCTCTTATATTGACCTGAAAATGAATAAGGTTTCTCACACTCGCTCACTCTCTTCCACTTCTTGTACCGTCTCTGGATTTATCTTTGATACACACACAACCCGCACATATAAAAGAGAGGAGCTTACGACGACGTTTCGGCCCGACTTGGACCATTTACAAAGTCACAGTGTGACTTTGTAAATGGTCCAAGTCGGCAAACGTCGTCTAAGCTCCTCTCTTTATATGTGCGGGTTTGTGTGTATTGTTCCAGTCACGGTATTGTGCCTTTTTTGTTATTTATCTTTGACTTTATTTCCAGTGATGGTGCGTGTCACTTTGTCCTGTCTCAGCCGACTTTATTTCCACTACTTTTCCGTGTCTCTCTCCCATTTTTTCTATACGACTTTTCTGTTCATGCACATTTATCATGGCAAGTATATTCAAACTTTTCATTTACAATGGAATCTGACATTTACCAGCGTTTCTAACCTTCCTTCAAAGCTGTCTTCATAACACTTGGTTTACTTCAGGTTTATTCTCTCCATGAAAGGGCAAACCAGTTTATTCTTTATAGTTTAGGGACTAAACTGTACGAATCAATTTTTCCCCGGATCTACAGTCACTGTCGTAGACCCTTGTTTAGGTGAATAACTGGTAATTACTGAATCAAGATTCCAAGACTAAGGAATTGGCTACTTTATCTACTGTCTCCAGTCTGAGAATCTATCAAGACTGAGGGACTGATTACCTCATCATCTACTGTCTCCACTTCACAAGATCTTTATTGAACTGAAAAAGACAGTGGAAGGCGAAGTCTTAATAAAAACACCCAGGTGTTGCGCATGTCTTATTCATATACTTGTATGTATACAGAAAGATGGGGTCCACCTCTAGTGCATATTATGGGTACCCATAGCTTCAGAATAGATAAAAAAAAAGCCTTCGAGGAAAAATGTTTGGCTTCTCCCAGAAGCCATTTAAATATTCCACTTCTCCTACCACCCCATCTTGTTCGGATTGTATACCATTATTGAAGTGATTGTCAAGACCCACATGGAGTACTGCCAACAATACTGAAGAGAGAAACGTTGCAGAAGGAGCTTTTATTGGAACGAGGTTTTGCTCTATTAAGGCTTTATCTTCGCTGAAGCTCTAACATAGTGAAACGGTATTGCCATGAAAGCTCTTTCTACAAGCTCTGTCTTTAACTAGCAAGCTGTTTTCTATGCCACAATTCTTCATCTGAAGTAGTTGATAGCCACCTTAAAGCAAATACAGAATGTATATAGAATGGTAGCACATGGGTTGAGGTGGGTGAAGAATGTTAAGGTGAATCTTTGAAGCTAGGTGGGTGATGAAGGTTAAGGTGAGTCTTTAAAGGGAGTGAGACAGTAATGTTCTGGTGGCGAACACGTGACAGATTACCAGGCTAATGGCAACACTGTTCTTATCCAGTATCTTATCAGCGTCACACATTTTGAATGACCACAACCCCACACGCTCGCCAGCTATTGGAACCATGTTGGTGTAGGGAAGGGCGGAGGAGCGGCAGAGGTGAGTACAGCAGTAGGAGCAGCAGAAAGTGCAGACGCAGCAGTAGTGGAAAGTGCAGACGCAGCAGTATTTCTACCCAGCTCACCCACCTTGCCCCCAAACCTACACCACCCACAGAATACCCACCCTGCCCCGCCCCTCATCCACCTCGCCTCGTCACATTCGCTACTCCTAGGTCAAGCCAAGAACAATGGAAAAATGCGTTAAAGAGAGAGTCAACAGTGGTACATGCATGAACCATGGCTCGGCTATTATTATCCCACAAAACAAACCATGAAACATGAACCTCAGTGATTAGCAAGCAAGTTGTAGTTACGATAAGCTCCAAGGTACACACAGATAATCAGCCAGGACGATACGGGCGTGTGACGCACCTCCTACCCTAGGAGCGACGACCTTCCTGCGCTGGTGCCCAGTGCTCTTCTTGTACTTGGTGACGTATCTTTTAGAGAAGGAAAGATAAGGTAGGGCCAAGGTCTGGCAAGATAACATACATCTTGTGGAGTGAAGACGCAGTTAGTAAAGTACGCAGCCTGCGCAGCATATAGGCCTCCTGTGTTGAGCACATGGGTGGCAGGCCTATTGTGTGGCACACGGGAGGTAGGCCTCCAGCACATCGTTCACACTATGTTGTACTGAACGTTCAGAATATTTCTTAACAACCTGTGATATACCTGTGACCAGTTTCAAGAAGTTTTTCTACACTCGCAGCCCGGCCCTAGTGATGGTCTCTTAAATAAGACAATTGGTGTGGCGACCTGCTAGCCAGCAGAGCCTGGTTATCTGACACTTGACATAGGTAGTGATCCAGTTTCCTCTTCAAAACTTCAACACTTGTCCCGGCAATACTTCTGATTCCTGCTGGTACAATGAAGGACCACGGATGCTGGCAGTGTTGTTTTTACCGTGGCAACTCTGCCTTTCACTTCCCCGCCTGGCTCACTAGAACGTTATACTAGTATGTGAATTTGGGACATACACCGAAAGATACACATTACTTATACTGTATTCTCAACCTATGTATTATTATATTCATGGAATAGCACTAAACTTTTAGGGTTATAAAAACTCCTGGAATATGAAAAAGTAATCAGAAAGAGTAAAGGGGCTCCAGCATCTTCCAGAGAATATATTAAAAGTATATTGAGGTGTTCCCAATAGTTTAAATATTTTATTGAGTATGTGGGCAATAAACGATCTTTGTATCTTAACCAGATTTTATTTCTCTCGTATCTTAAACGGAGACATCAACACCGAACGATATTCTAAACGAGTGAGAGAGCACAAGTGAAGCAAAAAGATGATGGGTGAGCTTGATAATGTTATCAAAGACATGAAGGTAGACCGCGGGCCGCAAGTTTCACCAACAATTTCATGTTACTGAGAGATTCCCAGCCGTGGGTGAGGACCGCCGCTCTCTTATTGAGGAAGCTGTTAATCGTGCAGAGGCGTCTCACTAGAAGATAAGAGCTGCTTCACAACTCACTTTCTCACACTTTTAGCTGAACAATCGTCAATCATCCGCCTGCAGTTTCTTACACCTTATCATTACAATAATACGATATATGGATTCTGTGACTAGTGCTTGTCCCTGACGGGTTCTCCATGTTCCACGGCTCCAAGAATGAAGGCAGTCGTACCAGACCAGACAAGTGGGTGATTACAGTTATTAGTAGAATCCGGGATATTTGATTTAAATTAAGAGAAAACACTAAACCCCTAGCAGACATATAGCACCTGGAGAATGAGAGGTTTAATTTAAGGAAGAGGACAAACCCAGTTCCTTGGATCAAAAGCCCCCTCACTGGCATCCAGGCATCTCCCTTCAGTGATGCCAAGTAAACAATGCTTAAATGTACGAAAATAAAATATTCAATGTATTAGTGTGTGTATTCACCTAGTTGTGGTTGCAGGGGTCGAGTCACAGCTCCTGGCCCCGCCTCTTCGCTGGCCGCTACTAGGTCACTCTTCCCACTCGCGCGTATGCGTGTGTCGTGCCGAATAGGTAAAACTTGCAATTTTGGCTTAAATAGTAACGCTCTTCTTGCCGAATAAGGCAAGCCAAAATTTTTATGCAATAGTTTCTCAAAAATTATTGTGAACATAACGATAAAAATATTTCATTGTTAATTATTCTAAACTTATCTAAAATATATTTAGTTGGATTAAGCTAAATTAAATTGACGCCTTTACCCACAGGACCTCCCTGTGGGTAAAGGCGTCATGTGGTTCTCGCTCACAGTGATGGGCCAGTACAAATTGGGTTCGAACCCTGGCTAGCGCAGTGTTGTTATTAACATATATGTATATATTAACACACAGGCCGTCTTCCACCACGGTAGGGAAACACTTTCATCATTCACTCCATCACTGTCTTGCCAGAGGCGCGTCGATACAACAGTTCAAAACTGCAAAAATATATATAGAAGCTGCCTCACACAGGCCAATATTCCTCTGCATGGTGACTGGGGCAACAGGTGGATACAAAGGCAGAACAAACTATTTTTTTCGAAGACGTTTCACTCAGTTTTGAGCTCTATGAAGCTTTGCTTCATGTGTTTTAATACCCAATATTGTGCAGCTTCACTTTAGTCTTACGTTCTTAAGGCGTGGTGAAGCCAGTGCTTGAGGCGGCTCCTGGTCTACCTGGAGGGTGTTCTGGGGGCCAACGACCCCGCGGCCCAGTCCTTGACCAAGACAGGTTGTGCAGTAGTTACAAGACAGGTGGTGCAATAGTTACAAGGCAGGTAGTGCAGTAGTTACAAGGCAGGTGGCGCAGTAGTTACAAGACAGGTGGCACAGTAGTTACAAGGCAGGTGGCGCAGTAGTTACAAAACAGGTGGTGCAGTAGTTACAAAACAGGTGGTGCAGTAGTTACAAGACAGGTGGCGCAGTAGTTACAACAGGTAATTCAGTAGTTACAATAGAGGTGATATAAGGCAGCAGCAGCAGCAGCTGGTACTCGATGAGAGCCTCGTGAAACCTCTTGATTGTACTACATTCCTACCGTTAACGATGATGATAATGGCCATGATAATAGCCATGATAAAGGCAATAAAGATGACTATTACAATTTATGATGATGGAGGTAGTTGCGGCAATGTGAAAAAGCGACAAACTACATTACCTATACTTTACCCGGATTACAATATTTTTGGTCCGTGTCTTACGTAGATTATGAACCAGCCGTATGAGTAGAGAAATTTCGTATTTTTGAATGAAAACCACATCTCAGGTATAATAATATAATAATATTTTTATTTACTACAAGTACATGTACAAAGTATACAGACTATAGCTGACATCAATGACATACTACTATATAGGAAACCGCTTGTTATACAGAGCATTTCGGGCAAATTAGGTCAGTTTTGTCCCAGGATGCGACCCACACCAGTCCACTAACACCCAGGTACCCATTTTACTGATGGGTGAACATAGACAACCGGTGTAAGAAAACACGTCCAATTTTTCCACCCCTTCGCCGGGAATCGAACCCGGACCCTCGCCGTGTGAAGCGAGAGCTTTAGCCACCAGGCCGAATGGTCCTCCGTCCTAGCTATAAATCACATTCTAAGTAATTTGTGATTGGAAGTTGTATCTAAGGTATTAAGACACAAAACTGAACTTAAGCGCCTTCTTACGTCAGTCACCAGCGTATCTGGTGATCCTTTTATATGAGGTGTAAATCTAGTTTCTGTTAGTCAGTCATCCTCTAAAAGAGACCAATGTTAAATAACAAAAAGGCACAATACCGTGACTGGAACAAAACACAAATAACCAGCACATGGGAGAAAGGAGTTTGCGACGACGTTTCGGTCCGACTTGGACCATTTACAAAGTCATACTTAACAAAAAGGAGAGAAGGAGGGAGTATATATAGGCCAGGAGACAGGGACGTCTGCTGGCCTATATATACTTTCTGTAAATGTGACTTTGTAAATGGTCCAAGTCGGAACAAAACGTCGTGGTAAGTTCCTCAGACCAATGTTCCTCAGACCAATGTTCCTCAGAGCTATGTTCCTCAGAGCTATGTTCCTCAGACCTATGTTCCTCAGACCTATGTTCCTCAGACCTATGTTCCTCAGAGCTATGTTCTTCAGACTTGAATACACCAGCACCGAGGAGCCTGCCACGTGTAGCCAGAGACCTACCCAACACACAATACAGAAGTTCGTGGTTAACCAATATCATTAGCTGTGATAACATGCGTGTGTAGTTCATATAAATAAATTACAACACTAATATCCCCTTTATGGAACAGCTAGACGCATGCGCACGCACAAATACTTACCTAAGACAATACATGAAAAGCAACTGTCCCAGTATCTGCAGATAAATATACTGCAGCAGACGCTAGGCTGACAAAAAACAAGGATGGCCTTCAACGATAAAGATAAGTATCCAAGTTATTCCTTTCTACTTATAGCTCGTACGACCGTGATATCACGCTAGTTCGAGGCGCCAGTGTGCAGCCCTCGCTAAATACGAAGCGATATTTGAGAAAAGTGGATGCCTATACTGATGTAGGGAGAATTGAATCAGCAGGAAAGACTGTGAACACAGTAGATCTCTGCTCCCTGGAGCAAAACAAAGCAACAGGTTATATGATCACGACACAGTACTCTGAAGGCAGTTAAAACAGTTTAAAAAACGATTTGACGAAGAAGGTTATTCCTGGTTTTTGAAAAAAAAAAATACAACCATGCACACAAACACTCTCTAGCCAAAACTATATATATAAAAAAAATTGAAGCCAAAAGGCGCACAAAACTAACATAAATGAACAAATCCCATTAAACTGTTATTAAACGACAATCTTTAACATCAGAATAAACATTTACTCTATGGTTATAGAATATAATAAAAAAATGGTTATAATTGACCATAATTTTTAAAGGGGTGGACCGGTAAGCCAGCGGAAGGCCTCGGTCAGATGACCAAAAGCTCCAACGGCGGGTCATCATTTGACTAAGACCCGCGTCAGGAAACACTTGTCCTGTTTCCTGACGAACCTTACCTAACCTAGCCTCTATGGTTATAAATATAACCATAATTTTTAAAGGGGTGGACCGGTAAGCCAGTGGAAGGCCTCGGTCAGATGACCAAAAGCTCCAACGGCGGGTCATCATCTGACTAAGACCCGCGTCAGGAAACACTTGTCCTGTTTCCTGACGAACCTAACCTAACCCTTAACATCAGAAAGTTTTCCCCGTGATGAGGACGGGATGTATCCCCTGATATTAATCTAATAGTCTTCAAGAGAAAACTGGACAAGTATCTTCACCAGGTGCCAGATCAACCAGGCTAGCACCAGACGAGCCTGGCCCATGGCCGGGTTTCGGGAGTAGAAAGACTCCAAACTTATCAAATGTATCCCTCCCCCTTATTACCGCCACTACTTTATAATAATACGTATCTTTATTTACTACAAATACATGTACAAGGTATACAGGCCTACTTGACATCACTGACATACTACTATATAGAAAGCCACTTGTTATGCTGAGCATTTCGGGCAAATTAGGTCAGTTTTGTCCCAGGATGCGACCCACACCAGTCGACTAACACCCAGGTACCCATTTTATACTGATGGGTGAAAATGGACAACCGGTGTAAAGAAACACGCCCAATGTTTCTACCCGCGCTGGGAATCGAACCCGGACACTCACTGTGTGGAGCGAGAGCTTTAGCGACCAGGCGACGGGGCACCGGGCACCTGTGCTCAGTAATACCTTACACGAAAACAGAAACTCAGATGCTGACTGATCTGTATATTTCGATCTTCTGTTTCTGTCTCATTGAATTACCAACTGTTCGTTACACTTTAGCTATTCACTCTCTCTTATCTATAATTTATCTTTCCCTCACTCTGGGATAATGGAGATATCTTCATAAAACTACAATTCTCTCGTGTAAGGGATAGGCCATCCTCAGAGACGACGAATCCCAAGTGATAGTAACTCCAGCTCTGTTGCAACAAAATTTTTGAAGCTGCAGTGGCTGATGAACCCTTCCTGGAACACTGGGCGATAGCCTCAATGTCCTACTGATGAACCCTTCCTGGAACACTGGGCGATATCCTCAATGTCCTACTGATGAACCCTTCCTGGAACACTGGGCGATATCCTTATTGTCCTACTGATGAACCCTTCCTGGAACACTGGGCGATAGCCTCAATGTCCTACTGATGAACCCTTCCTGGAACACTGGGCGATATCCTCAATGTCCTACTGATGAACCCTTCCTGGAACACTGGACGATATCCTCAATGTCCTACTGATGAACCCTTCCTGGAACACTGGACGATATCCTTATTGTCCTACTGATGAACCCTTCCTGGAACACTGGACGATATCCTCAATGTCCTACTGATGAACCCTTCCTGGAACACTGGACGATATCCTCAATGTCCTACTGATGAACCCTTCCTGGAACACTGGACGATATCCTCAATGTCCTACTGATGAACCCTTCCTGGAACACTGGACGATATCCTTATTGTCCTACTGATGAACCCTTCCTGGAACACTGGACGATATCCTCAATGTCCTACTGATGAACCCTTCCTGGAACACTGGACGATATCCTCAATGTCCTACTGATGAACCCTTCCTGGAACACTGGACGATATCCTCAATGTCCTACTGATGAACCCTTCCTGGAACACTGGACGATATCCTTATTGTCCTACTGATGAACCCTTCCTGGAACACTGGACGATATCCTCAATGTCCTACTGATGAACCCTTCCTGGAACACTGGACGATATCCTCAATGTCCTACTGATGAACCCTTCCTGGAACACTGGACGATATCCTCAATGTCCTACTGATGAACCCTTCCTGGAACACTGGACGATATCCTCAATGTCCTACTGATGAACCCTTCCTGGAACACTGGACGATATCCTCAATGTCCTACTGATGAACCCTTCCTGGAACACTGGACGATATCCTCAATGTCCTACTGATGAACCCTTCCTGGAACACTGGACGATATCTATATTGTCCTACTGATGAACCCTTCCTGGAACACTGGGCGATATCCTCAATGTCCTACTGATGAACCCTTCCTGGAACACTGGGCGATACAGTAATTCAACGATAGTAATACAATAAAGTGCAGTAATACAATAAGGTAGGGATACAATGGAATACTGTAATACAATAAGGTAGGGATACAATGGGATACAAAAATACAATAAGGTAGGAATACAATGGGATATAGTAATACAATAAGAAAGGAATACAATGGGATACAGTAATACAATAAGAAAGGAATACAATGGGATACAGTAATACAATAGGCTAGGGATACTCTTATGTTAGGCACATGGACAGCAAGCCTGTCGTGAGGCATGTGGGATACAGTGACATAACGGGATACAACGGGATACAGTGACATAACGGGATACAGCTATACAACGGGATACAGTGACATAACGGGTTACAGCTATACAACGGGATACAGTGACATAACGGGTTACAACTATACAACGGGATACAGTGACATAACGGGTTACAGCTATACAACGGGATAGTGACATAACGGGATACAGCTATACAACGGGATAGTGACATAACGGGATACAGCTATACAACGAGATACAGTGACATAACGGGATACAGTGATACAACGGGATACTCAACTCTGCGGGTTGTTCCCACAGGCCATGTTGGTCTACCTAACACACTGCCGACAAGTAAATGACGATCATTTCCACCCTGAAAAAGACACTGTGGCCTGACGAACAATGCAAATAAGCCAGAGACAACAGTAACAACAACCCACGGGGAAAGCTCACAACACAAGGAATGCTATACAACAGGAAGATACGAACGGAAACGGAAAAGTGTCAACAGTGATATGGTAACGTGAAAGAAACTGTTTAAGGCTTTTATCACAGGTGAACTGATAAGACTTTTTTTTGTTTGTGTACGAAGACATAATAGTGATGTAAGCTTTAAGTTATCGCAAAGCTTCACCATATAAGCTTGTAGTTATCTCAAGCTTCACTACCATATAAGTTTGTAGTTATCTCAAGCTTCACTACCATATAAGCTTGTAGTTATCGCAAGCTTCACTATCATATAAGCGTGTAGTTATCTCAAGCTTTACTACCATATAAGCTTGTAGTTATCTCAAGCTTTACTACCATATAAGCTTGTAGTTATCTCAAGCTTCACTACCATATAAGCTTGTAGTTATCTCAAGCTTCACTACCATATAAGCTTGTAGTTATCACAAGCTTCACTGTCATATAAGCTTGTAGTTATCACAAGCTTCACTGTCATATAAGCTTGTAGTTATACAAGCTTTACCGCCGTATAAGCTTGTATTTTTAACAAGCTTCACTGTCATATATACTTGTAGTTACCACAAATTTCATTGCCAATGTCCAGATATGAGCACACAAAAGCAACAGTGAATCTACACATAACTGTGAATAAAGTATAGAATGTATATAGAAGGTGCTTTTGTAATATTGAATAAACGTGGATACACGAGCAGTGTACTAGTACCCTTTTCTATGTCAGTTATATAGTGAGAATAAGGGTTAGCTATGTATTCACCTGACTGTGTTTGCAGAGGTCGATTCATAGCTGCAGGCCCCACCACTTAACTCTGATCAAGGGTTTCACTGGTTTCTGATACAGAGTTAAAGAGTAGAGCATATCCTTGCACTCAGTCGTCACTTGTTTCATTGCCTGTTATCTCTATGCTCAAGGCGTCCTTTACACCAAACCTGTACGGTCTTACTCTGTCAGATTATGTACACTAAGGCTTGGCTAAGCCCTGGTGAGCAAAACAGCCTCCCTCCCTCAAAAAAAAGTATGTATTTAAAATGTTGCATGTGTGTTCACTAGTCAGGTAAGAGGGGAAGACCCTCACTAACTTGCACCGCCCTCATCACACTCATCTACCAATATGCTGTTTCTTCTACAGGTATTCACAAAGTGCTATCTCTCAAGGAAGGTTCCTTGATGCTAGTGAGGGGCTCTTGATCTAACAATAGGACTTGTGCCCCAATTTTCTGATCAAGCCTTCCATTTCCCCTTTTCCCCTCAAGCGCTGCATGACCCCTACGGATTTAGCATGCCACCATGGATGTAATAACTGAAAGCACTAGAACTATTTGGTTATTCAGTGTTTTAAATATATACTCCCAACATTATCAACTTTAGCACTATCAACGCACTACTGTCGTGAGCAATTCACTCATTGTCATATTACAAAAATCATGACCACAATGAAAAACTACTCCAAGCCAGTTTTTCACAATCCAAATCCATAATTCGTTCAGTATCAATAAGTTTAAGTGATGGCAAATTTATATATAAGGGAAAATATCCCAGCCATGTATGCCGAAAGTGATTCCGGATTCTTAGTTATTCAATGACCTTATGTAAAGAGTGTCAATCCTCCTAGAGGCCACAAACCACTCAAATTCAGCCACTACGTTAAGGTGACCCAGCGTCAAGGAATCTTTTTTTGTTTTGTTTTGTTTTATTTTATTTCATAAAAAACGTGAATTTTCATCATTTATAATCATAGTCATCCATTACCCGACATCTCACTCTTGTGATCCCGTACATGAAGCCGAGTATATTATTCCAGGGTTACGTATGATAGATGTGGACAAGTGCTAATAAAATGTAGAACACTTGATACAGCAAGTGTTCTACACTGTGTATAGGGCTTGAGAGAGTGTAGGCCACTCGCTTCAGTATGCGTGTACCAGGGCTAGAGTTAGTGTAGGACACTTGCGTGAGTGTGGTCGCTTCAGTTTAGCACTGGGGTTGCGGGCTGGGAACCCGGCACACGTCTACATCACGCAACCATACCACTCTCTACACTAGTGAATACTGCACTCAGGTTCCACCTTGTATTTCTGCCTCCTGGCTGGCAATATTACTCACCCATCACCTTTTATGTCTGCCTCCTGGCTCACAATATTACTCACCCAACACCTTTTACGTCTACCTCCTGGCTCACAATATTACTCACCCAACACCTTTTACGTCTACCTCCTGGCTCACAATATTACTCACCCAACACCTTTTACGTCTACCTCCTGGCTCACAGTATTACTCAACAATCACCTTTTATGTCTGCCTCCTGGCTCACAATATTACTCACCCAATACCTTTTATGTCTGTCTCCTGACTCACAATATTACTCACCCATCATCTTTTATGTCTGTCTAATGACTCACAGTATTACTCACCCATCACCTTTTATGTCTGTCTCCTGACTCACAATATTACTCACCCATCATCTTTCATGTCTGTCTCCTGACTCACAATATTACTCACCCATCACCTTTCATGTATGTCTCCTGGATATGGGTCCACAATAAACTAGCCACTTCGGCGGCAAAATCTAAAGGAAAATTTGCTTGAGAAGTGGCTGTAGCCTCTGGAATAGGTCCAGCAAGACCCAGCTCAGTGGCTGAGCCTCGTTTCTCATAGGAACGTTTCGCCACACAGTGGCTTCCTCAGTCCAATGCTGAGAATTACATCGACTCTATGCTGAGGGACTGATTACCTCAAACTCCTGATTTCCAACCATTCTTCTCTGTATTGGACTCTTTTCTTATGCTTCCTCGTCAGAGGGCGAGCTCCATTTCATGGCCAAGGTTTGGCCCTTTCTGTAGGTCCTCTCACGGACAAGACTTGGTCCCTTCTATACGGCCTATCACGGCCAGGATTTGGTCCCTTATATAAGTTCTCTCACGGTCAAGGCTTGGCCGCTTCTGTTGTTGTGTATCTAGCTCATGATGAAGGAACAAGGCCCCCTTGTTTTATTTCCTTGCATACCATCTCCGGTGAACTATTTAGATTTGTAGCACCACACCTGACTCACAAAATTACTCTTAGTCCCGAATATTACTCCTAGCTCACAATATGACTAGGTAACTTGCTCAAAGCTCTCACATCTTGGCTGTTATAACATTCACTAATTCTAAGCAGCAGGTAGTATACTAGTTTGCTAATTTATTAACAACATATTTCATATATAATTTCCACAAATTTTTTGCCACCTACGCGTTACCTTCACCATGTATTCTTACAATTCACACCCGCCATTATTATTTACAATCCACTTAATGCTATGGTAGTTATGTGCTGAGGACCACAACGAAACTGGCTTTACTGTCATGTTGTTGCTGCTGTTTTTAAGGGCTACGACGGCTTAAGGTATATGACCCTTTGATATACCTTCCCGCAAACTGAACGTTGTATCGTCGTCGGAAAGACTTTAAACGTCAAATGTACTTTGTATCTAACCCGTGAAGTTAGCGAACACCGTATAATAGCGCTGAAACTCTCAGTTGTTTAATAGTATAAATAACACATAATTAGAGGTGATGTAAGCATATATATTCTTAGCGGAATTCACCAGCTTCTCTTCGTTAAGGATGCTCATCTCTTGGATACAAAGGGGTATGGCTCATAGTAGTGAAAGAGAATATACCATGTATAAGACTAGATTAACACTGCAGCAGGCCTACTGGACCTGCCTTGTATGGGCCAGTAGGCCTTCTGCAGTGTTCCTCCATTCTTATGTTCTTATGATGAGGAATTAAGTAACCTGTGCAACACCTGGGTATCTTTAGATATCTAGGTGTTTTGTCAACGAGTGGCTTTGTCAGTTCAATACAAAGATATACAAAGACTGGAAGATGAGGTAATCAGTCCCTCAGCCTAGAAGTCAGTACTGTATATACCATTATTATAATGCTCATACTTGGCAGGTCCTTCTCGAATCCAACCACTCTCACTTAGTGACTTTTATAAGCTCTACACAGAGCGAAACGTTGTCACAGTATAAGCTTGTTCTGTGACAGTCTCTTCTCCAACGCTCAACTCTTACTTGTGTTGCCGTGTTCCCACCATTCTGCCTTATTACGCCCCTGGAGAGCCGTCACGTCTGGCTCCCACGTCCTGAATGC
Source organism: Cherax destructor (assembly GCA_009830355.1). Classification (NCBI taxonomy): domain Eukaryota; kingdom Metazoa; phylum Arthropoda; class Malacostraca; order Decapoda; family Parastacidae; genus Cherax; species Cherax destructor. The sequence continues at coordinate 260,057 of WNWK01000338.1, read as the reverse complement.
CTTCACGTTCCCAGTCTACACGAGCGAGAACCTTGTTACTGACAAATTTAATGCAACTAACAAAACCACAACGCTGCCTTAATATTAGTTCATTTTCTTCCCTTGCTGAACCTTTTAAAGGAGATCTTGTGGCGTTCTCGACTCCTACACAGAACTACGTGAACTTCTTACACACATCTGTGTATAAAACTTTGATTTAACTCTAAAGCAACGCTATCCTCGTAATTTAAAATAACATTAAAAAAGAGGTTGCCAAGGGAGGTTATGATCATGAAATACAAAATACTTGGGGGGATTAAATTGGATAATGACGCTAATTTCTCAGAAAAAACCACCTGGGGTGGGTTGCAATTATTTAATCCGTTCAGTGGTTCATTAAGAGAATATTAAGAGGTGTGTCGCAGGTTGCAGAGTTGTGTCCTTGATCAGAGGTCACTGATGGCGTCCGTGTTAGAACACTTGGCTCTAGCCAACGCTGGTGTGCGTCTGCTGAGACACGTGTGTTAGCCTGCACTGGGAGCTCTATCAGTCGAATACCTGGAGTCTACCTGGAGGGTATTCCATGGATCAACGCCCCAGCGGCCCCGTCCATGACCAGGCCTCGGTGATTATAATACCGGAGACAGTAGAGGAAGTGGAGAGTAGTTTGAGGTTATCAGTCCTTTTAAACTACTACATTTTTACCGTCTCCAGAACTCACCTCTGTATTCGACTAAAGAAGCCTGCTGTGCAGGCGAAACGTTTCGTCAGTAGAGATACCCAAGTGTTACACATGTGTCTTGTTCATCAACCTGTCAGTGTTATATACAAATGACTTGGATATTTGGTGTCTGACTTGAAATATTTCGGGCTATTTGTTTAGTTTATCGCTGATGAAATGTTACAGTTAAAATTACAGGCTCATCCCTAGTGGCTAATTTATGTAGTTTACATTGCAGCCTCGTTCCCTTGGATATCAACTTGGCCAGGTATCCTTGGTATACAAGGAGAGGGAGCCAGAGGACACAGATGACAGATGAAATCGTAGATGATGTACAGAAAAGCTCGAGATTGCTGTTTCAGTTTAAGAGTAGAATGGGTGGAACGCACTAGATGAAGTAGCAGTGGAAGTAACACAATGCACACTACTGCATTGTCTACTTTTTCCATGCCATCTATATTTAATACCATTAATGCAAACTATGAGTTGCGTCGGTCTAGTGAAGAGCTGCATCGACTGTTGGCGTCGCTACGAGGTCAGGTTCCCGCTGTTCCTGGTAGCTGTTGTTATTCACAGTTTTAAGAGTAGGAATGATCGGGCCCTTGTGGTGAAAAATCAGTAAAATCGGTCGATAAATCAAGAGTTGGGGCCAGGAGATATGAAATGACTCTTGTGCACATAACTAGGTGTGCATGTATGGTATACAAGATGAATTAGACACATGTGCAACATCTGGGTATCTTTACTGTAGACGTTTCGCCCTCCAGTGGTTCTATCAATACAAATTCAAGGACATAATGGGAAGACTTTAGAACTATATACAAAAGATGAGGTAATCAGTCTCTCAACTTTGGAGTTGAAGAGTCTTCAAGACTACGGTGCTCTTCACCATCTCCAAGACTGAGGGACTGATTACCTCATTTGTCTTCACATTATGCCCTTGAATCTGTACTAATAAAGCCACTGGAGGGCGAAACGTCTACAATAAAGATACCCAGATAATGCACATGAGTCTAATTCGTCACATAACTCGGTACATCACTCAAAAACTATACCACACAATCATTTTTAAAAGTAAACAACGTTAGTGCAACTGAAAGTCTAGCACTGTATGACTTGATATGAGGATGGAACCGGAATCTGTGACCGGTAACGAGAGTTTTCCCTTGCTCCCTCTACCCAGTCCCTGCGCTAAATGACCCACACCAGTTAGTGGCTGACACAATCCAAGCGAATCTCTTGCTCACTGCAGCTGGTCGCTCTCTGACGTTCTCTTCCCCTCTCGCCACCCTCCTCTCTTGCCACCCAGCCTCCTCTTACTTTAGCAGTTTATAATAATAATAACGATAATAATAATAATCTTTATTTCTACAAATATATGATACAACTTATACAGATGTAACTAACATCAATGACTTACTATATAGAAAGCTCCTAGTTATGCACAGCATTTCGGGCAACTTTGGTTAATTTTGTCCCCAGGATGCGACTAACACCCAGGTACCTACTTGCTGCTAGGTGAACAGGGACAGCGGGTGTCTTAAGAGAACGAGCCCAATGTTTCCACCCGTACCGGGGATCGAACCACGGACTTCAATGTGTAAATTGAGTTCGCTATCTACCGAGCTACGGTAATAATGGTAGAATTACAGACAGAATGTCAGGTAAATGGACACAGATGCAATTGATGGAGAGCGAAACGTTGCCACAATAAAATATCACAGTTATACCTGTGTTTGGTTATGGTAAACACGTGACCGGCTTCGAGGATGCTTTCTATTCTCACAGCCGGGTCTGAGGCCAGGCTTTTCCTCTCTGCCGGCTGATCAATCAGACTGTTGGCAATAGCGACTCATATAGCCATAAGCTTACCCGTATATTTTGATCAAAGTTATATACCGAGAAGCTGATGAATAAGACGATCAAAGGTATATACCGAGAAACTGGTGAATAAGACAAATGAGCAACATCTTCGTATGTTTAATGGGAGACGTTACTACCGCCAGGGGCTTCGCCACTAGTGAAGCCCCGCCCACATATGATCACGTCTGCTACTGCTGCATCGCTTCCCTTCTTTTACTTGCTCCACCATAAATGACTCTCCTCTCATGTCTCTGTATTAGAGTCGTAAAGGCCCTGGTGGGCAAAACGTCTCTCAATAAAGATACCCAGGTGTTGCACGTTTCTTATTCATCATTGTGGAAAAACAAGTGGGTTTTTTCCGAGTCTAACGGTTAAGGAGGAAGGTTATACAGGTTTCGTCCCTACAACCTTAACTGTAAGGCTAATTTAGTTGATATACCTTTGATGAGTTTCGAGAGTCTTACTACTCTCCGAGCCCGGCCATGGGCCAGGCTCACTGCAAAGTTGTAAAGCCTTAATATGCTAGTATCCAGACTAATTCCAAAGTTGCATAACTTAGTAAATTTTAAACTTTCGCCCTAGGACTATACAATCATTACAGATAGAATGTTGGGTAAATGGACACACATGCAACTAATTGAGAGCGAAACGTTGCCACAATAAAATATTACATTAGTATCCAAGGTTGATGGACTGATTACATCTTTATTTCATTCCTACTGTTCCCTTTGTATTTGACTGAAGAAGCCTACTGTGTGGGCGAAACGTTTCATCAATAAAGATACCCAACTGATGCACATGTGTCTCAATCTTCCACAATCATTACAACCGGCTGATGTGACACGTGCCGGAAATCGCTGGCCAGTTTGCTCTGGAACACCACCACCTTCCTTCCGGCAGTGTTTCTGATATGTGCGTCGAGCATAACTCAGCCTACAAGTCTCCCGCATTAGTGAGCTGACCGCTCCTACCCTCTGCTGACACCCACACTCACACACATCAGACACCCCGTCCTCTTGCCTTAAAAGGAAACACGTTTTATACCATTGTGGGACAATACATCGTCGTGAATGAAACGGTAGACTTGTGACAAGTATAATGACAAGGATGTAGGTTGTAGAACAGGACTTTGTTCGCTCTGTGAACCTGTGATGGATACGTGGGGCTGCGGGCCACCCCCACCACCAAGCACCACCAACAGGGAAGCACCAAACGAACCTGGCCCATGGCCGGGCTCCGGGAGTAGAAAAACTCCGAACTCATCAGAGTTAAGGTATATCAAAGGTATAAAGTGTTGCCTTGAGTTCATCAAACTTTAAACAGAACGAGACGTTGCCCCAATAAATGCTTGTTTTGCGGATTGGTGTCTCTGTCTTTTAACAGACTGTGAGGAATATCTCGAGGGATTACACCCTGTGAGGGATACTCCTCAAGGTATACCTCAAAATATTCCTCATGGATATCTGTGAAGTATACCGTGAAAGTATTCCTCACAAGCATCCCTCACTGGGAAGTATCCATCGAGATACTCCTCACAACACTGCCACAACCTTCAACTGACATAGTCGGGAGCATGGAATTTGGTGGGCGTCCTCACTCAAGACTTGGTCTCCTGGTGAACACCATAAAAATTATTTACGAGAATGACCTCCAGTTTCAGGGAAAACCCATAACAGTTTGGAGCCACCTTACCCTTCCATCTGCTCTAAGTGCCTTCAACAGCTATCTGCCTTCCCACTATATCACCTCCTCTTCCGCTCCATATGTGCAACACACACTACTGTCCTGCCACGTCAACTCAAATCATCATTTCTCACGTGAGCGCTCACACCTCCGTATCACACATGTGGATGAATAAGACATATGTATAACACTTGGAGATCTTTATTGCCGGAACGTTTCGCCTACAAAAACAGGCTTCTTTATACAAGTGTATTTGAACATTATACATTGTTTATACAGAAACGTTTTCAAATAAAGATACCCAGGTGTTGCAAGCGTGTTTAATTACTCAGGGAGTGGCCAGTCCTACCCTCACAACCTCTTTCTTGCTCATCTTATAAGAATTTCTTCACGAGGTCTTTTACGAGTGCAAAGGCCAAGCTGACTGACCTAACCTAACCTCAACTTTGTGCACATGGTGATGCCAAAAATCTTAATTTTGCCCATGAAGAAGTCTCGACATTTCGCGTTTTTTCGAGGTTTCTCTAATATATATATTTTTTTGTTTTTTAGGAAATTTCTCAACTAAAATTCATAATGTTTTTTTTAAGAAACTACTGTATATTCCGCATTGACAGACGTAAGACGCACGAATACGGTATTTGACAAACGTTATCACAGGTTATTACGATACTTAACGAAACCAAACTTGCACTGGTTAAGTGTGGCCTGAGGACACGCAACCAGCAAGTGAAAACGGATAGCGATTAGTGCACATCAATCAGTACGTCAGTGCACATCAATCAGTACGTCAGTGCACATCAATCAGTACGTCAGTGCACATCAATCAGTACGTCAGTGCACATCAATCAGTACGTCAGTGCACATCAATCAGTACGTCAGTGCACATCAATCAGTACGTCAGTGCACATCAATCAGTACGTCAGTGCACATCAATTAGTACGTCAGTGCACATCATTCAGTACATCAGTGCACATCATTCAGTACATCAGTGCACATCATTCAGTACATCAGTACACATTACATCAGCGTACATCATTCAATATAGTGCACATCATACAACATATCAGTGCACATCATACATATCAGTGCACATCATACAACATATCAGTGCACATCATATAACATATCAGTTCACATCATACATATCAGTGCACATCATACAACATATCAGTGCACATTATATAACATATCAGTGCACATCATACAACATATCAGTGCACATCATAAAACATATCAGTGCACATCATAAAACATATCAGTGCACATCATACAACATATCAGTGCACATCATACAACATATCAGTGCATCATACAACATATCAGTGCACATCATACAACATATCAGTGCACATCATACAACATATCAGTGCACATCATCTCCCTCGACCACCAACTCAACTAACTTGGTCGTGGACTTTCGATCAATATTTATGACTGAATTTATTAAGAATTATAGATTTTTTCTGCTACCTTACTATTCCGTACTTTATGAACGGGAAAAACAGAGCAAGTATTCTGTAACAGACACTTAGCAGAAGACTATTAAGAGGACATTTCGCTCTTCTTGAGCGAAATGTTCGTTTTTACATTTACATTGCTATGGAAGAATCAAAATAAAACGCTTGACTGCGAATATGAAAAAAACAGTGAAAATAGGAAATAAAACCTGAGCGATTTCATGTGCTTACACATCTTCAGACGAAGATATTTGCCTGAGCTCTGCTTTCTAACTTCTGGAGAGAATGGTCCCAGTATTTAGCTAGCCCTACACATGGCTAGCTAAATACTACCATTGATAAGAGGGTGTAATAAATATATTGAAGGTTGAATGACTGACCACTTCAAAACAACTCCTTCAAGGCTGATTGATCATCTTTGACTTCGCTTCTGCTGTCTCCAATTTTAGTTACCTCTGTCTTCGACTGAAAAGGCTTTCACAAATAAGACATTTTGAGTTTAGTTGCTGGTAGCTAGCAGGTGATGGTGGTAGCCAGTAGGTGATGGTGGTAGCTAGCAGGTGATGGTGGTAGCCAGTAGGTGATGGTGGTAGCTAGCAGGTGATGGTGGTAGCTAGCAGGTGATGGTAGTCAGCAAGTGAAGGCAGAAACACATCCAGGAGCAACAACAACATGGTGTCCAGGGACGGGGCTGGATTACCACCAAGATATCTTGCAGTCTGACCACTGCTGCACCGCAGGAGAGGCGCTAATCCCAGTCAACAGAGTGGTAGACTGTCAAAGCATTGACAGTAGTGTAAATAGAGCATCCTAGTGTTAACTGAGGCCGAGCACTAGTTTACAGACTGAGAATCACACCATGAGAGTATTCCGACGGTCAGTACACGGAATCAAGTCAGGCAAGAATACATAGTCACTAGAAACAGCTAAACGAACGTTATGAATTGCGACCATAAACTAACTGTCCTAGGAATTTTGGCTGTTATTTTAGGCGTTACATACGCGCTTACATTTCTCGTATATTACACTCGCGGGACTTGTAAAGTACAATACAACTTTTGGATGTATATTAGTGTAAGGGCCATCAGCATGAGAAAAATCGAGCCATTGTGAAGTCCAAGAGGACCTGCTTGTGTCTGTTTGATAACCAAGTCTGCGAGGTTGTGCACTCGACCGATATCGATGTTGCAAGCGTTTTTAAGTGTGTTCAACGAAGCTGCTGTTGCTGCTGCCGCTGTTGCTGTTGCTGCTGCTGCTACTGCTGCTGCTGCCGCCGCCTATGTTTGTAATACTTGTGCACGTAATGCCTTTATGCTGCTGAATCATCATTGTTTTGTCCTGCTGTTATTGCTGCTACTCTGGGTTGCCATAGTGTTCTGTTGTTGTTGTTTCTGCTACTGCTGTTGCTCCTGCTGCCTGTATTTGTAATGCTTGTGTATGTGATGGCTTTATGCTGATGAATCATTGTTGTTTAGCTGTTGTTGCTGCTACTTAGTGTTCTGCTGCTGGGACTGCTGTTGTTGCTAGTACTACAAATGGTACTTCTAGTGCGCTGCTGCTAGTACTGGTGGTCGTACTGGTACTGCTCCTGATAATCATACTGGTCGTGGGACCCGTACTACTGTTGGTGCTGGTACCGGTGCTCGTACTGCTGCTTGTGTTGGTACCACTACTGGTGGTATTATGGCTTTTGGTGCTATTACTGCTGTTGTTGCTGCTTATCTGAGTCACCGTATTGTCATGCTGCTGCTTTTGATGCTGCTGCTGCTGCTGCTGCTGCTGGTGCTACTGCTGGTGCCAACACAGGTGCTGGATGTGTTGGTGCTTGTCTGGAAGTTTTCTCTTGGTAGTGTCGCCAGCAACAGAAGCCACATAATTTAAAACCCATGCAGTAAGGTGTAGATCGTCTGGTCACTTCAATGACCTCACAAATTATACGGGTAAAGAGCTCGTGATTCGAGAAATTAGACCTACTCTCGGATCAAACCTGATTACTAACCATCCCCCTATGGGTTGATAGGTAAGGTTTGTGGAAACGGGACAAGTGTTTCCTGACGCGGGTCTTAGTCAAATGACCCCCAGCTGGAGCTTTTGGTCATCTGACCGAGGTTTTCCACTTTATGGGCTAAACGCTGCCATGAGTATAGGAACTGGTGGCAGCCCGTTAGGACCCTATGACCTAGAGTTGTTACAGGATAACACGGTGGGGAATACCCAGGTTCACTTAATTACCACACCTTCCAAGTAGGTCTATATACTTTCTGCCTCGTAGATGCCAGTATGTTTGCAAGACATACCATAATACCATGGCAAGGTAAAAAAAACAATACAGCTATGGTGGTGACCTTTACGTATATATAAAATCGACGTATAGGTATTCAACTGTGTGTGTTTATTCTGTCAATATGGGCAGAGTCGGTTACCAAGCTCAACTGCTCTAAATAAAATTACTATTTTAGACAATTCTCTCTCGTGCTTTGATATATATTTCTTCTGAATTAATTTATTAAACAAATTTTCACTATTGCATCAAAACTAACTAAGCAGTCTTACCTAACTTTGCCAGAATTAACATAATTCACATTAATCTTACACAACCTACGTAAGGTCACCCTAAATTTACTTTGTATTATTGCTCACCAATTAAATATACCTATTTGAATGTTAGCAACATTTTAATGGAATTAAAACGTTTACACTCTGGCAACCTGATTGTTGATATATCTATCCACACACACGCACACACGCACACACACACACACACACACACAATATATATATATATATATATATATATATATATATATATAATGTGGTCAAGATGAGCACCACCACTCCACCCACATTAACTCCACTACTTTATCTCCTTATACCTGCCATTGATATATATTCCACTTCTGTTCACTACCTTCTTCCCCTCCTTTAACACCACCTCTGCTCCATTCACTTCCTCCTCCACCTTGACGTTATTAATCTCTCCCTTCCCCCACTTCTTTCCACCACCGCCCCTGCACTATTCCCTCCCTCCTTCCACCTCCGCTACTCCATTGTTTCCTTCCTCCTCCACCTCCTTCCAATGCCGCTTCCTCATTATTACCTCCCTCCAACATCCCCCTTCATTATTTCCTCCCTCCAACGCCGCCTCCGTCCTCCAACGCCGCCTACGTCCCTCCAACGCCGCCCCTCCATTATTCCCTCGCTCACTCCACCTGCACACAACCGTTCAGGAAGCCACAAGCAGATAGTAAGCACCTTCCCATCATTACATAATTTACTACAAACCACCAAAACTCACTTAATTCTTTCATTGCCCTGTGTGTGTGTGTGTGTGTGTGTGTGTGTGTGTGTGTGTGTGTGTGTGTGTGTGTGTGTACTCACCGATTTGTGTTTGTGGGGGTTGATACTCAGCTTATGGCCCCGCCTCCTAGACCACCTTGATCGGTATCATTGACTTCTGGCTTTTTGTGCCTTATCGTATCTACTCTTGAAGCTGTGTATCGATTTTTCCTTCAGTGGTTCATCCAAGTCATTGCACTTGTCAGCTTCCACCTGTGTTCCCTTGATCCTGGTCCTCTTAATTTAAACAATGTGTTCCTAACAGCCACCAATCCCTCTTAAGATTTTGCACGTAGTAACCATTGTCCTCTCTAAGGTTTCAACCTCTCCCCATAGTGCATTACTCTCAATTCTGGTTGCAAACCTGTGTACCTTTTTAGTTTCTTCACGTGCTTGAGCAGGTGTGGGCTTCATGCTGGTGCCGTGTACTCAATAATTAACCTAACATGTGTATAAAGTTCTGAAAGATTCTTCATTCAAGTTCCAGAATGCTATTCATAGGTTTGTTAAATCCTGTATATACATACGATTTATATACAATTCTTGCGATATACGTGGTGTTATATTCACCCCAGCGCCTCACTTTCTGATATTTGCAACTTCTCTCCGCCCATTCTGTACTTCGTTCGGTCTGCTCTCTCCTTCTCCAAAGACCTTGACCTTGCATTTGCTTTTGGTTGAACTTGAGAAGCCACCTGTGTGAGAACATCTGCCGTTTATTGAGGTTTCTCTGGAGTTTACTACTCTCTTTTCATGTTCTTGCTTTTCTCATCAGTTTTACATCGTCAGCAATAATGACACACAGGACTCGATCCCCTCTGGTAGGTCATTCACGTATATTAGAAACAGTAGTGGTCCTAACCCTAATTCTTTCGGAACCCCACTAGCTACTCTCTCCCATTCGGATGTTTATCCCTTTACTATTGTTCTCTGCCTTCAGTCATTCAGGTACTCCTTGTCCCACTTAAGAACTCTGCTTTTTAACTCTGCTTTTTCTTCTGATTTCTGAATTAATCTCTGGTGTGGTATTGTATCAATATTTTTCTACAGTCCAGGAAAACGTAATCTACCCAACCCTGTCTTTCTTGTTTTATTACTATGACTTTGTTGTAGAATTCCAGCAAATTCGTAAGATGGGATTTTTCCATCCCTAAACCTCTACTGTTTTTCCGTACTTCTCTCCAGGTTTTCCAGTATTCTTTCCGTACTATCTTCTCCAGAACCTTTGACAGTATGCATGTTAGATATACTGGCCTGTAATTCAGGGCCTCTCGTTTGTCCTTTATATATATACACACAGGACCGATATTTGCCATTTTTCATTTTTGTGGTAGCTGTCCTGACTGGATAGACTTGTTGAATATCTTTGCTATTGGTCACATAGTTGTTTTGATATTTCTCTCAGCATCCATGGTGATATGTTATCTAGTCCCATTGCTTTTGTTACATCTACATCTTGTAGGAGTCTTTTTTGCTGTGTTGGTAATCTCCAGTACCTGTTGATCTGTTCTGTTAACAGTGTATTCCAGTGGCTCTCCACTTTCCTCGGTGAAGATTTCTTTGAGTTTTTTTGTAAACTCTTCACATACTTCTGTCATTGTGTTAGTGTGCCCCTTCCTCCTTCCTTCTTCCTCCTTCCTCAGCCTTATCACTTCACAATCGTCTTTTTTTCTTATGTGGCTGTTGAGTAACGGGTTCAGTTTTGGTCTTTTTGCTATATCATTTTCAAACTGTCTTTCAGCTTCCCTTCTTATTCTTGTATATAAGTTACTGACTCTCGTACTTGCCTCTGTTTTTTTTTTCCATTTTGATTTGCTATATATTTTTTCCAAGCCCTCTTGCTCCTCCCATCGACCTCTTTTCATTCTTGTTTTCAACATGTACTCAAAAGTTTAGTACCACATGATCACTGGTTTCTTTTGGTTCCCTATAATTCATTTCCGTTATGTCATAATCATTTTGTGTAAAAACCAAATCAAGTCTCGCTGGTTTATCCCCTCCCTTCACTCTTGTTGTAGTCACATGTTGACTCAAAGTTCTTCAAAAGTGTCCATAAATTTCACTCTACATGTTTCTGGTCTTCAAGGTTCCAGTTTTTCCAGTCTCCTTGTGACTGAAATTTCTTAGTACAAGGAATTTAGCTTTATTTCAGTTTTTCCCCCTCACATACACTGGTTTCAGTGTCTGAGAGGTAAGAGACGGGTGTGAAAGCTGGCCAGACAAAACGAGCCAAGACATGGGTGTGAAAGCTGGCTAGACAGTCAGTAGGTACCAAGAACTGGGTGTGAAAGCTGGCTAGACAGTTAGTAGGTACCAAAAATTGGGTGTGAAAGCTGGCTAGGCAGTCAGTAGGAGCCAAGAACTGGGTGTGAAAGCTGGATAATCAGAAAGGTTCAGGACCTGGGTGTAAGAATAAATGTCGTGTGGGGTTCTTGTCGATGGATTGGGTAATAAACACAAACGTAGCTGGATAGTAACTGGTATATTGGTGAAAATGTATGGGAAGCACTCAGAGCCTTGTCGCCTTGCCTCTCTACTCTGCTCTCTAGACTAGACTGACTCTCCCGTGGGCGAGGGGCGTTCATATTCAAAGGTTGACCCTTAACATGGTTTAGGTCAGCAGGAAAGGCTAGTAACGGCCAGTGATCACGTGAAAGGCTTGTGACTCAACTAACGGTTGGTAAGTTACAATTACTACTACTGAACATAAGTACTACTGACATAAACAGAGAGCGGGGCCTTGACTGTCGCCGTGGGTGTACCAACAAACGATGAGTACTGTAAGTGGACTGCAGCGGACTGTTTCTTTAGCTTCTATAAAATTGTTTCATATAGATGTTTAATAACCCATTGTAATTAACCTATTAGTATCATACTGTTCCCTTCCCAGTACTGTATCTAAGTGTCTGAGTGAATAATTACCAGTACTTGTCTACTTCCCAGTAGTTTTCATTATTACTGCATAGTTAACTAAGCTGCTGAATTGATATCAAGTTTTCTATCGGAGGCAGAGGAGACAGTTCGTGCCTCTTAGGTATGGCAACAGTGCTTTGATTTCTGCAAGATGTAAACAACAAAAATTAGGCAAAAGGAAAAAGATGCAACTAATGTGACAATTTATTTTGGCAACGTTTCGCCACAATAAAATGTCACATTAGTTGCATGTGTCGTTTTACCTAACATTTTGTTGGTAATTCTACCATTATTACTAACAAAAATCATTTTAGTTACCTTGTAGTTAACCACCATATAGTTAACCGCCTATAACACAACAACACGAGTAAATCACCCTTAGCACAGCGTTGGTAATCCCATGCTCACAGTGAGTAAGCTGGAGGAAGGGATGCTGCAACCTGTCATCTGGGACGATGGTATGCACCGCTTCAGGGAGAGGTACCCTACCACTTCCTCCGTAAACACCCCAGACTGATGCGTATTTACGCCAAGGCAAGCGCTGTCAACACAATTATTACCCCTCTCGTCTAAACCCACGTGGAAATTATCTCGAGACACTCCTAGACTATGTTGTGTCAACATCCCACCCTACCCTTGTATCTATCAATGTTGCCTCTGTCAATGATGTATATCTCACTGGTTCATCTGGCAGTGGTTCATCTGGCACTGGTTCATCTGTTAATATGTTAAAGGGTTAATTTGATTGTATAAATATGTTAATGGTTCATCTGTCCCATCTGTTGCTAAGACACAAATACGGTATAAATATATTAATTTAAGAGATGCTTTGCATGCCAGAAGTTTTATCAATCCAATACACAGAAGCCAAGTATACTAGAAGTATACAGAGTATATATAATGGGTCATAGGTCAGGTGGTTCATGTGGAAGGTTGGGGCTGTGTCAGGTTTAAGCAGGATGGGTCTAGAAAGAACATGTGAAATCATAAACCTGCCAGAATATGTGTGATGATATTGGTACACAAATAACCATAATGCAGTGGTTTTCAATTATACCCATTCTTCATTTATTACGGCTTCCTACAATCAATATATTCACCACTTATATTTTAAGGTAAGTAGTATGTATATTGTATGTGCATTTTTTAAGCCTAGTTCTATTGCTTATTTAATATATAATATTGTAAATATGTTATCAGGCTTTAATATGCATTTAAAAAAAGGAAAAAAAATTATGCGATTTTCGCTTTACAGCCCAGAATATAACCTGTACTGAAAATGCGACTGGTGAATAGTTGTGTGAATGACTTTCTCACATTTTCACGTACAACTGTTAGTGAAGTGTTTTGTGAATTTTAGCTTGGTAGAGGCCTGGTGTATGTAGTCACATATGTCTTCAAGGAAAGCACTGCTGGAGACCCTATATACTTTCAAGCAGAATCTTGTAATGACTCTTTTCTTTTTTTCTTGTGTCATGGTATGATGGGACGTGCAATAATTCGTCTTTGTAAGCTTCGTATAGACCGTGAAATTAAATTTTCTGTTCTTCCTGGACAGTAGTAATATATGTAGAAAATGGCAGACGTAAGTGATCTTCACCCTATCTGGCGGACTTAATTGAGGCTTCTACAAAGTTAATTGTCGTTTGGTTACGATGCCTCTGATGTCATCAACGTATGGCAGTCAGGTTAATGCACTGTATATTTAGTCTCTTGTCCTGCAGGTACTCCCATGTACTTAACTGGAAGAGGGCCAAGGTCGTCAGTAATCTTTTAGCAGAGTACGGTGATGACTTGCGTAGTGGAAACGCCAGCGCACAAATATGTAACGTCCGCAGTCTCTTGTTCTAATACTGGTGCTCCTAATCCTGTCTGATAAATCACCCGAGTGCTTGAGGTGAGCCGGATTACTCATGCTTAGCAATTTGGAGAGGTGTTTTGCTGAGGTTCCTGCTAGTCTGTGTGGCGCACCACCAGTGGCCGAAGAGACTGGTGTAAGGGGAACTCCGGTTTATGGGTACCCCATGCATGTGTGTGTTGGTCTCGAGTTGTTGGAAACTAAATAAGACAAATTTTCTTCCTTGCCGAGTGATTTAATATATATATATATATATATATATATATATATATATATATATAATGTGTGTGGGGAGGACGAGTGCAGTGCGTATGTTAGGTGTGATATCTCAGTCTTATAAGTCTTCTGCTGTTCTATTTTGTTTCAATTACTTGATAATGTAAGAAATCACGAAAGTTCTTGCAGTTTCACTATTTTTTCACAGTAGTTGTTTTGCAATGCGCGTGCACGCACACACAGGGTCAGGAGCTGAGTCTCGACCCCTGCAACCACAATTAGGTGAGTACACACACACACTCGTATATTCACATTAGTGAAAAAACTAAGAGTAATAATATTGTGATGGAGTAGTACATGGTTTTCATGTAAGGTGGAGCCAGTGTTTGCCAGAGTGACAGTAGTGACATACAGGTGATGTTTCATGACGGAGGGTAGTTGTATTGTAGATGTGGCACTCCTGCACCGTCTCTCTCTCTCTCTCTCTCTCTCTCTCACGTACTCAAAGTGTCGGCCATCATTAGTGATCTTAAATGGCTTCCCTCTACCTTGCCTCTTCACACACCTTATTGACTATAATTTCTAGAAATAGCTTCTATAATTGAGTGTGTGTGTGTGTGTGTGTGTGTGTGTGAGTGTGAGTGTGCGTGCGTACACGCGCAGATTGTATGTTTCATCTATATAAAGTTATGAATAACTTAAAGCTCTACACAAACCAAAACGTCCTCTATAATTCAAGTTTTCTGTACTCCAAGTATCTTTCTCCCAAGCCTGCTGGAGCTCTATGACAGAGTTACCGAGATATAGCCAGGAAAAACAATGGTGGGCAGACTGCATTTTCCTGGGCTAGAAGAAAACACTTAACACAGTCCCCTACTGAAGACTGATCCACAAGACTAAACAGCAACCAAGGATAAAAAAAAGTCGTGAAGTGGCTAAAAAGTGCCAAAAACAGAAGACAAAAAAGTGACATTACAGGACCAAGGGTCAAGTTATTAAAACAAAAAATAAAGTGGTATCTGCTAAGACTCAGTACTTGGGTCAATGCTTTTCTTGGTACATGGAAATGACCTGCCAGATGGGATCAAATCCCCCGGGTCTCTGCGCATGATGTGAGACTATTGAGAAAAATACCAAGAGGAGAGGAAATTTAGGGACGTCCAGGGAGATTCAAACATGTTCAAGGGGTGGGCAAGCAAGTGGCTGCTAGAGTTCAACCTGAACAAGTACAGATCATTGAATTTCGTTACTGGAGAGGAGACCGGAAGCGAATTGTATTTTGGGAGGTGAGAAACCGCAGGATTTATATATAAACGGCACACACCACATCGCCGGAAGAGCACACAAATCGTACAAGTTTAGCACACATTAACATTTATTTATGATTTGTACATTTTTTTTTAATTTCAGTGCTAAAATTAATGATTAACACTAGAAGGATTACTGTCTTATGATCAGGAAAGATGGCACAGAAAAGTTACACTTTTTTATGTTCCACTTTCCTCCAGTATACACTTATTTTCTTAACAGTTTTTCTTCTAGCAATGTTTATTCTTTAATTTTGGAGTCTTGGTCTAAGACGGGGTAGCGGGGGAGATGCGCTCCAGAACCACTAACACATTTGAAAAATATGACTCGCTGAACGCTTTACAAACTGCTCGGACAGGCCACAGGTGGCTTACCAACACAATATACTTACCTAATGTTCAAAATCAGAGTCCACCCTCGTCAATGAATGAGTCCTCTGTTCTGGACTCATAATCTGGTGTGCCCAAATCTTGTTTCTGTTTTCCACAGATAATTTCACCTGAGTGTCAGACATGTGTTAGTCAGAATGATAAATAATTTTATTTCCAAAACTTTCGAATGACACTCATTTCTCCCGTGGCTATGAATACCAATGTGCTTTAATTAGATCACAAATTGGCCTAAGTATTCTTACTAATGAATAACAAAAGTGTAATGAACACTTGTCATTAATCAGCAAAAACCCACATTAAAACAGAAACTCTGGAAGAAGATCCCAGAAGAGAGTCGAAATATACAGATCAATTAATCTCCCGAGTTTGTTAAAACGTGGGTTATTACTGAACATTTTCACTAATAACTTACCCCTAAGAAGCCAAACCTAAGTTGATAAGGTTCATAACAGACAACTAACCACGTCATTTTGAAGGACATGATCCTCCCATTGTCTTACATATTTATCAATGTATATCCTTCCATAAAATCAACTGACGCATTTGTAAAATAATGTAAAAATGATATTGAGGGTCAAGCAGTTTCCCCGTGAATTTTTTCAGCCAGGTGTAGAAATGATATGAAATACCAACACTATGGAAACAAAGAGATAAAAAATGGATTCATGTTTGTGTTTCCAGGGTAAAACACAGCGAGGGGTTGCAGGCACACGGGTTCACAACCCATCCATCAGGGGTTGCAGGTACACGGGTTCACAACCCATCCATCACCTGCCACTCACTACTCATTGGTTACCCACCAAATACTAAGCAACTAAAGATATAAAAAATCTAAGTGGCCAAAGTAAATTATGACATTTATAACAGATCAATTCTTACTGATTATATAAAGAAAGAAGGAAAAGCTCTAAAAGAACACAGAAAACCGCAGGGCTTAGCATTCTGTGAGAAATTTCCAGATTTTTAAGGAAGTGTGTAAACCCTGGGAAAGGCAGAATGTCTTAAGCACAGTTAGAAAGCACTGTATCATCCTTTGTACTCCAAGGTTCTTTATCTTTCTACACAACGGATATAAGATGTACAGACCATCTCCAAAAATAAACTTGATGTTTAGCATAAAGTATGAGATCAGTCGGGTGGTGATGGAATGCAAGAAGCTACAGGAAGTCTGATGTCACCCCAGGCTATGAGAGCAGAACTCAACAAACCAACCACAGGCATGTCACAGGTAAACATAATATTGAACATTTTTAAAGTATTTACTACTGGCGGAAATGACGCCATTGAATTCCAAAGAAACAACTGCCTCTTGGGATACCTATGTATTGGCTCTCACACACAGAAACAGTCAACACCTCCGTCAGATAACACATTGCTAGACGCAACATTATAAGCAAGACACCAACATGGCCTTGCACACCTTACCTCAGGAAGCCAGATGTGCCCTCCCTCCACCTCCTGTCTTTTCAAAGTCTTGCCTTTCACGGTTTCATTCTTTGTCATAATTCTCCCTGCCAAAACTCGCCGGCCTGGCGAGGTTGGGCAGCGATAAGTCATCTTACCTGCAAGACAGAGAGTAAAGTTAGTTTCCGGCCGTCTATTAGGCACAAGGTAGCATTATAGAATCTATCAGGAGTGCTGGAAGCACTACCTCACAGTGTCTAACTCTACGACACTCCTGCTGAAAAATGAACACTATTTCCTCTACACATTTTCACATAAATATAAGCAATAAAAGAAGTGCCTGAGGTGCATTCTATGATGTGGTAAGACACATATGCAACAGTTAGGTGTCTTTATTCCGAAACGTTTCGCCTACACAGTAGGCTTCTTCAGTCGAGTACCGAGGAGAAAGCAGAAGTAGATGTAGAGACGATGTAATCAGTCCATCACCTTTGAAGATGTAGTTTTCTGGTGGTCAGTCCCATAGTCTGGAACAGACTATGCAGCAAATCTTTTCTCCAGGCTGAGGACTGATCACCTCAAAACTATGTTTTCAAGGGTGATGGACTAATTACATCGTCTCTACATCTACTTCTGCTACCTCCTCTGTACTCGACTGAAGAAGCCTACTGTGTAGGCGAAACCTCCCCTTCCCCCCACCACCCCCTCTCACTATAACGAAACATTCATCTCTACAAAGAACAATAAGACAATACCGTGACTGGAACAATACACAAATAACTCACACATAAGAGAGAAGCTTACCACGACGTTTCGGTCCGACTTGGTCCAAGTCGGACCGAAACGTCGTCATAAGCTCCTCTCTCTCTCTCCTATGTGAGGGTTATTTGTATAGCATCCCTCAACATAACTCATTAATATGTAAACATATGTTCCTATGCAATATAAGAACAGTGAAAAGCAGTGATATTTCAGGTGCTATACCTTGACAACGTGCAAGATCACTATAGCACTTGAAATAGTACATCTTTTCACCAAGGTTTTATATTAAGATACCATCCGTTTCTTGTGATTTTCCTGTAACATTTGTTCCCACGTATCATTCAAATAGAAATTTTAAAAATATTAATATATATAGGTGGCAGGGAAAGAAAATTCTCAAACAACTAATGTACGTTTATTCTCTGAGGCTGTGGATCCCTAATTAGCATTAGAGTTGATACCTGTCTATATATGTGAAACAATCTTCCGAGTAGGATAATCGAGGCTAGGACCCTGGGTAGCTTTAAGAAGAGATTGGACAAATATATGAGTGGGATGGGCTGGGTTTGATTGGTGTCGTGGGTACGGGAGTAAATTCTTGGGTAGCTTTGGGAAGGGGTGGTTTTGATAATGACCTGCCTTGTATGGGCCAGTAGGCCTTCTGCAGTGTTCCTCCATTCTTATGTTTGGCACAAACTTAAACATATTAAAACAACAGGACCAAATGTCAGGTAAACATATTTAAGTGTCGTCAGTATTGATTGATGCCTCTTTACCATCTGCTGAAGAGGGCCTCTGACAGAGGCCGAAATATACATCTCTCTTTTTATCTATGTTTCGTATATCTGTCTCGTTTCGTACTTTCCAGTTAAACATTTTTCATCTATCCACGGTACGGATGGGGCTCGAACTCATGGCAAGTGACTCGTAATATTTCAGGCCAGTGCGCAAGCTACTGGGCCATCTAGCTACAATAAAATTCATCCAGCTAGGCATTTGTGGTCATAGTGGTGGCCCATGCTAACCTCCCTATGGTATATAAATATACCTATTTGGATGAACCATTATTGTAGCCAGTTGGCCCAGTGGTTTACGCACTGGCCTGGAGTTTTACGACTCACTCGCCATGGGTTCAAACCTCACCCGTTCCGTGGTTTGTTTGTAATAGTTTTATTACGATTTCGTGAGTCATTTTTCAACTATATTTTAGCAAACGTGTTAATCTCTCATAAATCATCATGAGTGCCCTAGCGGCTCCGTCTACAACCAGGACCAAATTGAATAGGAAATATTAAACACATAAGAAAAACCCCTAAAACACAGTGTATGGAATGTAAGTGTTGGGATGGTTCAGAAGAGGTATTAGGTAGACAGACACCTGACGTTGTCGATGTTACAAGTGGTAAATCCCTGGCCACCACTTCACCACTGCTTATTACATCACAACACTCTCACAATATATTTATTAGTGTCATGAAATAGCACTTAAACCCGTTGTGATGACACAGGTGACTGCAAGAGTAACGTCTCTCAAACTTACTGCATCCAGGATCAAACATCCCTCCTTCCTTGCCTTAAATAGCTCACACGCACTTACCAATAATAATAATAATAATAATAATAATAATATAGCGGTGAAGTGTTGATGAATGAGGAAATATTCTCATCATTTAGACTGAATAAAAACTTTACGAGTATTTTTTGTTCTGTCATCAACAGCGCTGAGACTTTCTACAGTGTATCTATCATGAAGCCACGTCTGTTATCACTGTTGTACCACGTGTTATCACTGTTGTACCACGTCTGTTATCATTGTTGTACCACGTCTGTATCACTGTAGTAACTCGTCTGTTATCACTGTTGTACCACGTGTTATCACTGTTGTACCTCGTCTGTTATCACTGTTGTACCACGTCTGTTATCATTGTTGTACCACGTCTGTATCACTGTAGTAACTCGTCTGTTATCACTGTTGTACCACGTCTGTTATCACTCTGGCTGTCTTCAAGCAGGCACTGGACAGGCACCTAAAGTCGGTACCTGACCAGCCAGGCTGTGGTTCGTACGTTGGACTGAGTGCGGCCAGCAGTAACAGCCTGGTTGATCAGGCTCTGGTCCAACATGAGGCCTGATCACAGACCGGGCCGCAGGGGCGTTGACCCCTGGAATTATCTCCAGGTAAACTATTGTACCACTGTTGTACTATGTACCACTTTTATACCACCTGTGTACCACTAGTATACAATCAGTGAAGTTAGGTAACTCTACATTTGCTTAATAAATGGATAAAATACTATGTGACACTACACATGCTGCTGCGACCTAGTCTGGACCAGGACAAAGGGGTGATGACTCCACGAAATCAACACTCACAGATAGGCTATTTTATTAGTAATGACCATTTATGAAAATGATTACACTGTAAGATTGTTGATTGTCATGTAAACCAGCCGCTCCGCCTGGTAATTGGTAATTTAACGCTCTGAATTTTAGCACTGATGATGGGCTGTAAAAACTTTCTAATATTTGGTGAAAAACTTGAAATTATTTATCTTGACATGAAAATTACTATTTACGATATATATATATATATAATATATATATATATATATATATATATATATGTCGTGCAGAAGAAATAGAACTTGCGATTTTGGCTTAAATTCCAACGCTCTTCTTACCGAATAAGGTAAGCGAAAATTTGTGTATGCAATAATTTCGCAAAGTCACTCTGAATCTAACGGAAAAAAACTATTTCATTGTGTTTGTTTATTATTAAATTATTGTAAACTTATCTAAAATATATTTAGTTGGATTAGGCTAAATTAAAATGCGCTTGTTATAACACGGTTAGGTAAGTTTTCTAAGGTTCTTTTGGTACAAAATTATTAATTTTTGCATTAATATCAATGAAAAAATATATATCTTTAAACGAATAAGAGAAAATTTTAGAAAGGACTTAATTTTAAATGAGTTCTTGCTAATTAACAAATTTTACCTATTCGGCATGACATATATATATATATATATATATATGTTTGTAAGTGAATTCATATAGTATTTGCTGGTGTACATTGACGCATATCGGTCTAAGTACGTTCCTCGATGTAGAGGTGTTCCGAGTACAAGGAGTGGTGATGTCTGTCGAGTACAAAGAGTGGTGGTGTCTGTCGAGTACAAGGAGTGGTGATGTCTGTCGAGTACAAGGAGTGGTGGTGTCTGTCGAGTACAGGGAGTGGTGTCTGTCCAGTACAAGGAGTGGTGGTGTTAGCTGAGTACAAGGAGTGGTGGTGTTAGCTGAGTACAAGGAGTGGTGGTGTTCGTTGAGTACATGGAGTGGTGGTGTCTGTGTTACTGGAGATTACAAGGAAAAAGGAAAGTACTCAGCCACTTGTCACCTGACAATGATTCAGGATGGAGCGAAACGTCGTCATAAGGATCTTATCATGAATGCGGGTATTTAGTGAATTGTTCCAGCCACGGTATTGTGGGTTATATATGAACTGTTCCAGCCACGGTATTGTGGGTTAGTTTTGAATTGTTCCAGCCACGGTAGTGGTACTTTTATTCTTCCTTAAAGTACTCAACGGTCCGGGCTTTGAGTCCGGATTTAGGCCGTTTTGGTGCCCGGATCCAGGCCAGGTCCGGCCCGGCTGCAGGTCCAGGTCCGGCTTCAGGTCCAGTGCCGACCGGCAGAGACAACAGATGGGTTGGTGAGACAGGTGGCACCTTCTTTCACTTGCTCATTGAATTACGTTCAGAACAGCAAGGCGGAATGGGAGTGTACATCCTGTGCAGCCTGCTGGTGTTGCCTGTGCACCGCTATGATGTAATCAGGCGGTAGTTGTACACTTTTACTGCTGTCACAACTTTAAGAAAATATTACTTGTCTGTGTGTAAGTCATATATACTTTCACACTAACACCCAGAAGACCCCCTAAGGCGCGGAAATGCTTGTGGAACCGCCACACTAATTACACAAACACACACACACACACACACCTGCCTACCTACCTATCTACACCTACACCTACCTGACGATTATTTTTAAGTAATGTACAACTGAGTCCACTGTTTGGTTTTGTGGTATACCTCTGATGAGTTACCTTTGATGAGTTTTGAGAGTCTACTCCCGGGCCAGGCTGAATCAGTACAAACTGTCCAAAGACTGACTCCGCTGTTTGTTTCTCGTACAGGAGGGCCTCGCTTATACAGCAGGTTAGGTTCCGGGCTACTGCTGTAAAGCGAAAATCACTGTAAAGTGAAACAGCTTTTTTTCACTTTCAAATGAATATAAAAACTTGATAATATGTTTACACTATCATACACTGAGCAATAGGAAGTCTGAATAAATGAATGGGTATAATTGAAAACCGCTGCATTAGCAAAACGCTGTAAAGCGAAGTGCTGTAAAGCAGGACCCTCCTGTAGTCTTCAAAGACTGAACCAGTACAAACTGCTCCAAGACTTACTCCACTTCATCCATGTTTTCCAAAGACTGAAACCAGACTAAATCTAGTGCTCTTCCGCGTGATCTTGAAAGACAAAGCCTGCACCGGTTAAGTTTGGTTAGGTTAGGTTAGAGTAGGCTGACCACTGGACTGACGGCGATAGGGAAGGGATGCGTTTATTTAGGATTTAGGCTGGCCAAGTAAACAGGTTTATTAGATTGACACATCGGGCTAGAAGTTAGTAATTAAAGTGGTTATGTGAACCCGGACGCAGAGGGCTAGTTAGCAGGATGTGTCAAACTCAGCATGTATCATGCCAGCTATTATGTATCATTCCCGCTATCTTAACATTATCGCTATCTTCCTCTGTTTACTATTGATACATGCCTTGTATAAAGAATATCGTCCCATGAGTGGCCGTGCATAACGAATGCCGTTTAAGATGAATTCCGGGTATAAAGAGAAGCAAACGACAAGAGCCTTGCACAAAGACTCAGTATACTACGCGTACCAATATTCCGTGTATGAAAACTAACGTGTATATAAAAGCTGTCATACACACTGAAAGGTGGAAATGTCTGAGGTATTATCGCCAAGTCATGCAACAGCTTTCAGAATGAATAATCCTTTCAAGAACTCCCTTTTGAAAGACTGCTGGAGTGTGGTGTCCAGGTGTTGTGGTGAGGTGTGGTGATGTGATGGTGAGTGGGTGAGTGTAGTGAGAAGTGTGGGTGTGGCGAGGTGTGGGCGTGTGACGTGGGAGATGTGTAGGTGATGTATAGGTGGGTGTAACTCAGCTGCCCCTAACACTGTCCACTAGTCTCAAGCAGTAATTTTTCCAATGTTGACCCAAGTGAACTAACTACCTTGTCCGCCCACACTCGCCCCTCTCATCACGCCCACGCTTCCCCTCAGCACTCTTCACATTATTAAACAAATACAAAACACAGACAAATGAACACCCAAGATAAAACACAAAAAAACATGTCACACACTAAAACACTAAGTTAAAATATCTCACATCGGTTAAAACTTTATTAACTTACCAATGTTAAAATACCTAAAAGTTCACCGAGGTCCCTCCCTACAGGCACCCTTGGTACAGCTTTAATTAACAGAACAGCAGCAGATACGTTCATTTTAAACACTAAGTTTTGTAAGTAATTTCTGTCATTCTTTCTCCTTCCTTGGATCAAACCTGATTACCTCTTATTCCCTAAACACTGTATAATTCGTACTGGTTTTGAGCTGCCCCGTGAAAATAATAATAATAGAAAAAGGAGGAGAATTAGGAGAAGAAGAAAGGTAAAAAGAAAAAGAAAGGGAAAGAAGAAAGGGAAGGAAGAAGAAATGGAAGGAAGAAGAAAGGGATGGAAGAAGAAAGGGAAGGAAGAAGAAAGGGAAGGAAGAAGAAAGGGAAGGAAGAAGAAATGGAAGGAAGAAGAAAGGGATGGAAGAAAGAGAAGGAAGAAGAAAGGGAAGAAGAAAGGGAAGGAAGAAGAAAGGAATGGAAGAAGAAAGGGACGGAAGAAGAAAGGGAAGGAAGAAGAAAGGGATGGAAGAAGAAAGGGATGGAAGAAGAAAGGGATGGAAGAAGAAAGGGATGGAAGAAAGGGAAGGAAGAAGAAAGGGAAGGAAGGAAGGAGAAAAGGAAGAAGAAAGGGAAGGAAGGAAGGAGAAAGAGAAGGGAAAGAAGAAAGAAAATGAAAAGAAAAAGATGATGATTACCGATGATGGTAACGTCTGATAATTACTCGCCATCTCTGCCTCATGAGTCAAAATCATCTAAGATGGATGAATGGTGTTCAACTTTCAACGTCTTAGTTCATCAATAAAGAGGTCGCTGCAGATTTAATTAACTGAACTTCTTCATTATTCACCAACTTGTGTCTGTTGTTCACTGATAATTATTCATGATTGCTTCAACAAGTACAGTTAACTTAGATTTATAAGGAAACAAGTGCAATGTTTTTATTCTTCTTGCAAGAGCAAATGATTGTCAAAAAAATTTCTTGTTGATATTGAATAATTTTGACTAGAACGGTGCTGGAAGTTCAGTGCTGAGAGTCCAGTGCTGAAGTTCAGTGCTGAGAGTCCAGTGCTGAAGTTCAGTGCTGAGAGTCCAGTGCTGAAGTTCAGTGCTGAGAGTCCAGTGCTGAGAGTCCAGTGTTGAAAATTCAGTGCTGAAAGTCGTGTTTGACAGAAGCGCCCCCAGCATTATACACAAGAGCTCTCACTGTCAGCACTACATGCACTGGTAGTCCCCACTGTCAGCACTACATGCACTGGTAGTCCCCACTGTCAGCACTACATGCACTGGTAGTCCCCACTGTCAGCACTACATGCACTGGTAGTTGCAACACTGAGCAGTCTATATCCACTAGTTAGTTCCTCCTGGTGGATACATTAGTTAATACTAACTATCAGTGCACCTTGTTTGCCACGGACCGGACGTGCACGGTCAATTACTGTATTCATTCACACGTACGCTGTAAGCCTGACACGCACAGTTAGCGCCACACGCACACACATCTTCACACGGACACTGCAATCCGTCACGTACTTAAAATAACCTACACGTGCACAACAAACCATCATATACATACCACGGACATACACCCGTCCCCCCCACGTACACACGACCGTACCACAGGTATGTAAATACCACGCCATCTTATTTTTGCCTAATTCCCCGCTACTTATATGAATTTTCACAAAATTTTACGATTCAGCTGCATTTTTTAGACAATCTACAGTGTGTGTGCTCGTGATATATTAGTGAAGACTGTGGTTAGCTAGTGGGCAAGACCCCCTCCCACTGTCTGCTGTCATTATGCATGGCGTTACATGGCGCATAGCGTTACATGACGCAATGTGACTTCATGCAGAACGTTTAATTATACGCATACAACAAATGATGTCAGATGTAAGTCTATGATAATTTAGTTATTTTTATTTTATTCTTCTCATTATTATTATATTATTTATAATTAATAATTATTTATTATAATTATTAATTATTATTTATTATTATAATTATTTATTATAATTATTAATTAATTATTATAATTATTAATTATTTATTATAATTATTTATTATAATTATTTATTAGAATTAATTATTATAATTATTATTTATTAATTATTTTATTATCACTCTGAGGCCCTTGACCCGAAGGGGTCATACAACACCTGGGGAATGGGAGGTAACCAGGTAGCTCCAATCACTTGGATCAAAAGCCAGTTACCACAGCCAGGCTCCTCCCTCCGTAGAACACCACCACGACGCATTAGACTCGTGCAACACCTAGGTGTATCTTTACTGGTGCAATAAAGATACCCAGGTGTTACATATGTGTCTTGGTCATCAATAGTCGGTAGCAGATACTCTGCGCCATTTCTTGCAAATGCCACTGAAAAGTTCATCCAGAATTAAAGAGCACGTACTGTGAATGCCTTTTTCACGTGTTGTTCAATTTTGAGTGCGCCATTATCACGTGTTGTTCAATTCTAGAAGCACCATTTCAATCGCATATACCAAAACAACATTAGTGATTGGGCGATAGGAAAAAATTTGCCGATACTGATACAATGAAAATTATTTGAAACCCTCTGATATCGATACTCTGGATTACTCCTAATGGTTATAATCATAACCATGATTTTTTAAAGAGGTGGACCAGTAAGCCAGCGGAAGGCCTCGGTCAGATGACAAGAACCTCCAGCTGTGGGTCATCATATTTTTTTGGATGTAATGTAAAGGTTAAAAAATAACGAATTAAAGTCTTGTCTTTTGCATAATCTGGAAATTATTCAAGAATATACAATGCAAAAAAAAAAGAACTTTCGCTTAAGTTCAGATACAGGGAATTTGTACAAAAGTGTTTACATTCGGTTTTGACGTAAGTAATTTATTTAGGTATATATTTTACCTAAAGTTTAAACGTATTCAATATTTACAAGTGTGTGTACTTTTGCTTAAGTTAACCAATAAGTTTTTAAAACTAGTTTGGCTAAAGTTTACCGGTAAATTTTTATGTGTCTGTATACTTTAGCCTAAGTTCAGACGTATTCTCTCCTTCTTTTAATAATATTACGTGTAAGCCACAGCAGTAGCGTGGTACCATGTACACTCACAATTCACTGCTTTCATATTAACATCAGAAACAATAACAATTTATATATATATTATTATCCCTTGTGTTATTATTTCCACGGTTCTCCAGCCTCTCCTGCACTGATGTTTTATTCATGTCAACATTATTAATATTAATGTCTACGTATTCGTGACTTCGACTCTGGCCTCTTCCTTCACTACACAAGATTCATCTCTAACATCTTTAGTATGACATGATCAACATTTAGATATTTTTAGTGTATATAATAAAGTTAACCAGTGTTGTACATGTGCCTTATCAACTTGTAGGTATTGTATACCATTCTTGTAGTGTAGGAAACTCCCTCTACCTGTCTCCATCCCGTCCGTCTGTAGCTGATTCCTGGGGTCATCTCTGCGACCAGGTCTGGTTGATGACGTGATCCATGAGGCTGTTGGTGGAAAAGATATGACACGATTTCAAATAAGAGCTTTGAAGAGTTTTGCCCTAGAACAGGTTTCTTCGTACAGTCGTTGGCTGAAGAAGTCTGTTCTACGGGTGAAACATCTCAGTAAAGCTCATCTCTGCACTCTGTGTCAGTTTCTTCTAACGTGAACTTATCAAGTTGTAAGTAGTATCTAGCTGCACATCCTGCAGTTCTAGTGCAGAAACTTTTATCTGTTTCCACACTGCCTGTGTAGCTGTTATCTAGCTGCACATCCTACACCTCTAGTGCCTGCTGTCAGGCTGTTATCTAGCTGCACATCCTACACCTCTAGTGCCTGCTGTCAGGCTGTTACTTTTATCTGTTTTGCTGCATCCACACCTCTAGTGCCTGCTGTCAGGCTGTTATCTAGCTGCACATCCTACACCTCTAGTGCCTGCTGTCAGGCTGTTATCTAGTGCCTGCTGTCAGGCTGTTATCCTACACTTAGTGCCTGCTGTCAGGCTGTTATCTAGCTGCACATCCTACACCTCTAGTGCCTGCTGTCAGGCTGTTATCTAGCTGCACATCCTACACCTCTAGTGCCTGCTGTCAGGCTGTTATCTAGTGCCTGCTGTCAGGCTGTTATCTAGTGCCTGCTGTCAGGCTGTTATCTAGTGCCTGCTGTCAGGCTGTTATCTAGTGCCTGCTGTCAGTGTTATCTAGCACCCTAACTAATGCCTGCTGTCAGGCTGTTACCTGCTAGTGCCATAGCTGTCAGGCTGTTATCTAGTGCCCTGTCGGCTGTCAGTGCTGTTACTTGAGTGCCTCTGGTCAGTGTTATCTAGTGCTGCTGTAAGGCTGTAACTAGGCTCTTCAGGCCACAACCCTAAAACTATAAAAATTAACTAACCACTTCCAACTCGTGAGCACACACTTGCTAAGCCCAGTCAGCAATGAACCAGCCCAGCGGTTCCCAACCCGTGGTCCGGGGACCCCTGGGGGTCCACAAAGATAGTTCTGGGAGTCCCTGAGTTAATTTCAAAATTTCGAGAGGCTGCAATGTAAAATAAGGTTGATAAACATAAACTTTCAAAATTCCAAAGCCGTTTCCAAACCGGCAGGAATAGTCTAGTTTTTTTAAACTGTTGGTCTTATTTTATGGACTGCAGAATCGAACTTACGGCAAACGCTGGTAGCGCTTCCATATTCAGAACAAAGTATCAACTAAGCAGCATCAACCATCTCATTAATTTAATTCCATACTCAGTTACGTATGTCTTTCAACTGAGAGGTGAAAGTGGGTAAACGAGTTTGTTGTTAGTTAATAAAATCCTCTTGTTGAGTAGACAGACCTTTCAAAAACATTGGGTCCATAGAAACATTAATTTAAATACAAGGGGTCCTTGGTGGTGAAAAGGTTGGGAACCACTGAACTAACCCAAAGTTTACAAACCCCCAAGTTTAAACTGCACCTACGTCATTATTAACCCTCTTCTCCAAGCTGAGTGACCAACAACCTCGTAGATGTCTTCAAGAAGGAAGCTGGTAAGTTCTTTAGTCGATCAGGCCAGTAACCAGGAAGCCTGGTCTGGGACCAGACTTCCTGGTTACTGCCACTGCCTGGTCCCAGACCAGGCAGTGGCAGTAACCCTCGGAAGGAATACAGATAAACTTCTCATTACTACAAGCCGCGTGACCAACATACTACCTCCTCCCTATTCCTATAAGTCGCATGGCCAGGCCACTACCTCTTCCCTATTCCTATAAGTCGCGTGGCCAGGCCACTACCTCCTCCCTATTCCTATAAGCCGCGTGGTCAACCAACTACTCCGCTCAATCGTACACCCACGTGGCCAACTGGATACAAAATACGTGAGTGACCGATCATCCCCAACAAACAGCTAAAGACAGAAATACCGAAGAAGTAAAAGAAAGAGAAAAAAATCGCCCTTCGATCCCTTCCAGTAAAGGATAAAACAGATTAGAAACCTGGGTATAAATCCTTGCATTCCTTAAATGACAAAGAGGACTTAAAACTCTTAAAAAGGATCAGAGGCAGCCATAAAGCCCCCCCCCAGCCCTCATAGGTGGACAGAGAGCACCGGCTGCGAGCGTGTTCAATCCTCCATTACAATCCTACTCTACCTGGTATATCGATTTTTGGATTCCCGGGTCGGCTAGGCTACTCTCCAGGATCTGAAAGGACCTCGTCGCGGTGTCATATCCAATGACACTTTACAGAAATTCGATTCTTGTGCGTACGAATTTATTAAGCGTGCTGGTCATCTATTAAATAAGTTGTAGTTACACTAGGTTGATGTATGTATGAATATAGTATAGAAAAACTATATTACTGTATGGCAAACTGTGTGTATTATGAATGACCCGCAACTGGCAATACTGACCTGACCCAGGATGACCTCAAGTCTATAACCATTAATTGAAGAGATGGGCCCATGAAAGCATTAAAACCAGACGGGAGCGCGGACGGATTCTCCATGTCTTATAATTGGATTATGAGCCATCGAGGCAGAAAGGGTGGTTTCTTCTTGACCTTACACGAGCATTCTTCTCCTCAGCGTAGCTCAGGGCAGATGCTGAGGCAGATAGTCTCTCACCACTTTCCCTCCCACACACTGATCTTACCTCCCTCCTCCCTCACACTGATCTTACCTCCCTCCTCCCACACACGGTTCTTACCTCCCTCCTCCCACACACGGTTCTTACCTCCCTCCTCCCACACACGGCTCTTACCTCCCTCCTCCCACACACGGTTCTTACCTCCCTCCTCCCACACACGGTTCTTACCTCCCTCCTCCCACACACGGCTCTTACCTCCCTCCTCCCACACACGGTTCTTACCTCCCTCCTCCCACACACGGCTCTTACCTCCCTCCTCCCACACACGGTTCTTACCTCCCTCCTCCCACACACGGCTCTTACCTCCCTCCTCCCACACACGGCTCTTACCTCCCTCCTCCACACACGGTTCTTACCTCCCTCCTCCACACACGGCTCTTACCTCCCTCCTCCACACACGGCTCTTACCTCCCTCCTCCCACACACGGCTCTTACCTCCCTCCTCCCACACACGGCTCTTACCTCCCTCCTCCCACACACGGCTCTTACCCCCTCCTCCACACACGGCTCTTACCTCCCTCCTCCCACACACGGCTCTTACCTCCCTCCTCCCACACACGGCTCTTACCTCCCTCCTCCCACACACGGTTCTTACCTCCCTCCTCCCACACACGGCTCTTACCTCCCTCCTCCCACACACGGCTCTTACCTCCCTCCTCCCACACACGGTCTTACCTCCCTCCTCCCACACACGGCTCTTACCTCCCTCCTCCCACACACGGCTCTTACCTCCCTCCTCCCACACACGGCTCTTACCCCCCTCCTCCCACACACGGCTCTTACCTCCCTCCTCCCACACACGGCTCTCGCTACCCTCCTCATCTATCTTCTTCACTAGCAAACATTTTTATTGAACTTGTATATACAAGTGGAATACTACTATAAACACTGCTGTATACTACTTATGAAGTCACAAACAAGATATATATATATATATATATATATATATATATATATATATATATATATATAACACATCGGCCGATTCCCACCAAGGCAGGGTGGCCCCGAAAAAGAAAAATTTTCATCATTCACTCCATCACTGTCTTGCCAGAGGCGTGCTTTACACTACAGTTATAAAACTGCAACATTAACACCCCTTCTTCAGAGTGCCGGCACTGTAATTCCCATCTCCAGGACTTCACTTTTAATTTTCATCTTTTACATACCTTACCAAACTCATCCACCAACCTCTGCAACTTCTCTTCAGAATCTCCCAACAGCACAGTGTCATCAGCAAAGAGCAACTGTGACAACTCCCACTTTGTGTTAGATTCTTTATCTTTTAACCCCACACCTCTTGCCAAGACCCTCGCATTCACTTCTCTTACAACTCCATCTATAAATATATTGAACAACCATGGTGACATCACACATCCATGTCTAAGGCCTACTTTTACTGGGAAATAATCTCCCTCTCTCCTACACACACTAACCTGAGCTTCACTATCCTCGTAAAAACTCTTCACTGTTTTCAGTAACCTACCTCCTATTCCATACACCTGCAACATCCGTTAGGTTCAGAATAATTTTTTGCGAAATTATTGCATACACAAATTTTCGCTTGCCTTATTCGGCAAGAAGAGCGTTGTTATTTAAACCAAAATTGCAAGTTTTATCTATATATTAAAAAAGAAAAAGGAAATATTACCTGAGTAAGAGTATACTGAATGTAAATAGAAATAAACATATACCTTTAAGAAGTACAATTTCCACACGGAAATTGCCAGCAGATAATTTCCTCCAGCATGTTGCACAAAAAGGTTTTATTGGTACAACGTCTTGCTCTGTGTAGAGCTTTATCAGATTTTCACTCAACTAAGCTCTCCACGGAGCGAAACGTTTCCCCATTAATATCTAGAGCTGCAGTTTCATCTTCAAGCGTTATTGCGGATGTTATCTATTATTGCTTCTGGGACTATTAAGAAGCACAAAGGAGAGTAACGTGTTTACTGAATGTAAGTAGAAATTCGTAAGATTTACCTGTCATCTTGTTCATGAGACAAAGACAAAGACAGTAATCCTGCCAGAGTGAGAAAAAAAAATCTCCATAATATTCATTTGACAGGATAGTTAGGTTGGTTCATGGCGTTTAAAGTATATAATCTCTTCACCTAAAATAGTGATACACGTAAACTTTCAGGATATATACCTAGAGGGATATACATCTTTTGGTGTATATATCCTGTGACGGGATGGTTGCACCTCCCTATATGGTTGCACTCTACCAACCTACGACCGCTCTAGTGGTAACAAGAAAAACACGATCACCTAAGCAGTTTAAAAACGGGAGTTTGGATGGAGTAGAATCAGTCATCAAAAAAGGCGGACAGGTCAGTGTGGACGTAGATGGGAGAGGGCGTCGCTGTAGGTGTCTCCGTGTATAATTATCTCCGCCGTGATAAGAAGGATAAGAAGGGGAGCTGAGAGACGGGAGGGTTGGAATCTCCGGCCTCCTCCACCCTGCCACGGATTAAGGAGTGTTTGTAGAGACTATCCAACACGTCTTTCCGAGGCAGATGCTGAGCCACTCCTGTAGGGGCCACTCCTGTAGGAGCCGCTCCCGTATTCACTAGGTATTTCTGAATCCACATGAGCACCTTTCCTGTTAGTTCTGTGTACTTTACCACTTGGAATGGCGTTCTCCTGTGCAGTACTGTCAAATGCCTTCTGACAGTAATTTTAATGATTATAATTATAATCATGATTTTTAAAGAGGTGGACAGGTAAGCCAGCGGATGTCCTTGGTCAGATGACCAAAAGCTCCAGCTGGGGGTCATATGACTAAGACCCGAGTCAGGAAACACTTGTCCTGTTTCCTGACAAACATTATACCTACCATACCTTCTTACAGTCAAGGAAGATACAGTCTACCCAACCTCTCTCTCTTTTGCATTATTTTAGCCACTCGAACGGAAAATTCAAGGTAATTCGTGACACGTTTCGCTCTCCTATGTTTCTATTTGTCAAGGTTCTTTAGCAGCTGGTATGCAAATCATAATACCAGGGATCACAGGCGTCTGGCAGCCATGTTTCTATCTTTTATATCCTTGCTAAGGGGTCGCAAAACTCCTTTACTTGCTTCTACAATACCCACGATGATATCCTGCTTGATCTCATTGCTCTTGTGGCATCTAATTTAATTAGGCGACCTTTTGTTTCCAACTCTTTTGGGAGGCTGAAATTTTCTCCAATTTTTGCTACTCGCCTCTTTCTCCATCTTCTCCTTCCCTTCAATGAGGCTTCCTTGATGGTGATGAAGGGCTCTTGAACCACGGAATTGAAGCTACCCTTCCTTTCCCTTCCTTAGATTACACCTGATTACTTCCCACTCTACAAACGCTTTATTATAGGGATTAAATACTTCCCAATAATAATAATAATAATTAATAATATACTAGCATCTGCCCCAATTCCTCGGTGAAGACTTCTATGATTTATGTATTTTTAATCACTGCATTCACCATTCTTAGTTATTATATAAATTCATGGGAAGACCACTAGAACCATACGGGTAATGCAGTGCCTGGAGAATGGGAAGCAGCTGGTTTTGATCCACGGAAAGGGAGAATGAAGAGCCCCTTCAAGGGATCTTTGTCAGTTAGCCCACATCCTCTTTCAATCTTATTCCTGGTTCGCTACTCTTGCGTCAGTCTGGGTTGCTGTAACTTTTACTGCTGTTATTTATTATATTGTCTTTCTGCTTCTGTAGCTTATGTAACTTCTCATCTCAAATATTGTCCTGCACTTTACTTCTCTTTTCCACTTGAGAGAGAGAGAGAGAGAGAGAGAGAGAGAGAGAGAGAGAGAGAGAGAGAGAGAGAGAGAGTGAGGCATACATTACCAATTTGTAGTTACAGGAGCGGAGCAAATGTTCATGGCGTCCCGTTTTTATTACTATTATTTGCATTTGAACTTTTTCCCTGCAAGACGCGACCCACAGTAGTAGACTAATACCCAGGTACCTATTTAACTGTTAGGTGAATAGGACCATCAGGTGTTAGGAGACTCGTTCATAACTCTCCCCCAGCCCGGTAATCGAACCCAAGTTCTTTTTGTTGTGCGCCGATTGCTTTAATCACTGAGTTATACGTCTCCCGTGCTTGCACTCAACTAAACTGAGTTTTAGAGGGTCGAGTCACAGCTCCTGGCTCCGCCTCTTTAATTGCAATACAGGTATTATTAGTTCCCAGTCTTTTGGGTCCTATCATACCTAATCTTGAAACTGTTTCTTAGTCTAGAGTAAGAAATAGGTAGAAAACAACACTAGTGAGGACACTGATTTTGAAAATTGACAAGTTGGATAATGAGACACTTGTCTGGGAACCTTTATTGAGGAAACGTTTCGCCCGCCAGTGATACAGGCGGAGGCTTCACTGTAAACCTGCGGTGGTGAGCAGTGACCACTAGCTACCATGGTAGTGTAATTAGTGGTGTGTGTGGTGGTGCGTAGCTATGGACGACTGCCAAAATGTGTGCAAGGAGAGTACTTGGGAGTACATGGGAAAGATAGTACGCAAAGTACATACTGAAGCTATGGAAAACTCTGCTTCTGCTTAGATGTATAGTGTACAGTGTGTGAGTCAAGGATAGAATACCAGAAGAAGGCTTTGAGAGAGAGAGAGAGTTTTACCTAGACTAAGGACAATTGTGTGTGTCAAGGACAGAATACCAGAAGGCTCTTCGAAAGGAGAGAGAGACAGAGAGAGAGAGAAGGGGAGGGGGGGAAGGATAGGTAGTGTAGAGTGGTCTTAGAGATCTGTACACGAGATGGGTGGAGTGTGTTAGCTGAGCAGTTTGCGAGTGTCACTATATTTGCTCTCCACACACTCACCTCCTCAGGGTGCCGGCAAGACTTACTCTCTCATCCCTTTCCCTCTCTACTTCAAAAAAAAAAAAAATTCCCATAACGTAAGAATGGAAAAGTCAGTGTGTGACTGGATTGGGTTATGCTGGGTTAATCTCTATATAAATCACTACATAAGATATTAAAAAATTAAACAATTGTACGTAACTTAAAGTTACTTAATACCTGCCAATATAAATATTAACTTCAAACATTTACACGAAATTTTCTTATGCATAAAATAGAATATGTACACGGGAGTACATGAGAAAGGCAGGATATATACATGGGAAGATAGGATATATAGATGAAAGAGAAGATATGTACATATGTCACAGGATATATACATGGGAAAGATAATATATATATGGAATTACATGAGAGTTGGGATTCGTCTTGAGGTTTCCAGCAATCTTATATTCTATTAATACAGCCTAAGGCCCAACTTTCCCGCTTCTAATAATCCAGGCTGTTGGTGCTAGCGGCCAGCATGCTTACATAGCTAGTAACAACCTAGCTGATGCCATACTTGCCAGGGACGGGCCCTGTGATATAGGTAATAAAGAGGCGTTTTCAAGAGGGGAAAATATGCCCATGGGTATGGTAGAACGAACAGAATTATAGCAGACTAAGCCTTTACCTGAAAAAATATTTTAATTACCCTTAAGCTCCCTGGTGAGCGAAACGTTGTCCAGGTATGGGTGAAGTCATTGTCGCCTACGGCCGTATAATATTACTGACATACTGTACGTTTTAAAACAAAAAATATTATTAAAAATGCTTATTGTTGATTATATAATATTTTATTTCTTTTGCGGGAAGTGTGAGAGTGTGAGCGAAACCTCGCCAGTGTGGACACCAAGAGCCCTTCAGGGTAAGATGTTCACTGATGTGAGCAGAGATATGCCATGTGTCAAGACGCCCGCCCTCACCCGTGTCACACACTCAACTTAGACTGACTTGCATATTGATTTTCGGATCAAAGACACTATATATATATATATATATATATATATATATATATATATATATATATATATATATATATATATATAAAAGTGTCTCATTTTCTTTCAGCCTGAAGTAATTCAAGAAGTACCTCTCAACCTGTATATGCAAACTTCTCAAGCGTAAATACAACTCACAAAAGCACATAGTGTATACACCGGCATGTGAATTAATTGTCCTGACAACAGCAATGTTTTCTAAGGTCAATTTTATGCTCCCAGCACCTGATAATTATGGACGCCAAGCAATTGCTCTGGCGTCTCTCTTGAGTGGATGAGGCAAGTAGTTGTGCGCTTCCGGTCAATGGCCAGGAGGCGCATAATTCACGTGTACAGCACCGCCAGGAAGGTGCTACCAGCCTCTCCCACCTTATTGAACACTTTTACACTAGGCTTGTGCTTCCTTATAGTTTTATTATTACGATTTCACATCGAAGTTTGTGGTTCGATCCCCGGTACGGGTGGAAGCATTAGGGCGTGTTTCATTAAGAGATCTGCTGTCCATGTTCACCTAGCAGTAAGTAGCTAACTGGTGTGGGTCGCATCCTGGGGACAAAATTTACCTAAGTTGCCCGAAATGCTCTGCATAACTAGGAACTTTCTATATATTATATCACTGATGTCAGCTATGGTCTGTACAATTTGTATCATGTACTTGTAGAAATAAAGATTATTATTATGCTTGGAAACACTTAACTAAGGCATTAAATACTGGATTACAGGCTGAGGAGGGACTTTTTACCTCATCTACTCTATGTATATTATCTCTGTATTGAAATGAAAAAGCCACTGGTTAGCGAACCTCTTCAAATAATTATCCAGGTATTGCATACGTGTCTAATTCCCAAAGGAACAATTAGGTTTGATCCAAGGAGGGTGCGGGCAACAATCCCTTCGATCAAGGTTACAATATTTTTATAATTCAATTCTAGACTTAAGTTTGTGAGTGGGTAGGAAGGCAGCCTTTACTGGCATCACTGACGTCTTAACCACTCCTTCCTCGTCTTTACATTATTCACCTTATTAAACTTTACTCGTTTTAATTATCATATTA
Source organism: Cherax destructor (assembly GCA_009830355.1). NCBI lineage: Eukaryota > Metazoa > Arthropoda > Malacostraca > Decapoda > Parastacidae > Cherax > Cherax destructor. Next base: position 223,640 of record WNWK01000338.1, on the reverse strand, counting down.
AAAATATGCTCAAGCACAATTATCTGACACTCGGTTTTTTTATCTCTTAGTCTCTACAGTTTTTTTTGTTACAAGATATATCTTGAACTTCGTCACTCTTGATGACTAAGAGGAGGACCTTGATAAATGCGTCATCAAGTCGTCTTCACATCACGTGAGAAAATCTTGACAATGTTAACGGTGTACATTTCCCAAGATGCCCACTGTCAGACGTGTTGTATATATTTTTTAATTTACATATTGTTACATAAATATTATGTAATATACATGTATATATATATATATATATATATATATATATATATATATATATATATATATATATATATATAAATTACAGTTTATGTAACCTAAAATTACCTAACCCTGTCCCCAACGCAGTTCTTCCCTCACCCTTCCCAACACAGCTCTCACTTCACCCTCACCCTTCCCAACACAGCTCTTCCCTCCTCATCCTGCCTCAAAGCAGCACTCCCCGCTTTCTCCCCACAACATCCCCCCTCTCACTCTGCCTCTCCAGTACCTCCCCTCCATCACACCATCAATGTGGACCACCACCTGCAGTCTTAAGCATTGATGAAACAACTTAAATGTTGTCTAATGCTCAGGTTTGACTTGTAACTGTAGTAACTCCATACGTGTGATCTCTTGGTGTGTCAAGGCTACAAAACTTCAGTGATGAGGCCATTCAAATTGTCTCACACTTCTTGAAGTCACCATCAACCTCACTCATAATTTTTTAAGTCAGTATAATAAGATAATTCCTTTACACAAAAATATAAGAAGCTTCACTCCACACACACTGGAGAGTGAAGTACCGAAGGCAGGATCCATACATAGCTTTAAGAAGAGGTACGATAAGGCTCTTGTAGCATGGAGAGAGTAAACCTAGTAGCGACCAGCGAAGAGGCGGGGCCAGGAGCTATGAACTGACCCCTTCAACCACAAATAGGTGAGTGTACACAGTTTTTTCTCCTAGCCAGATAATAATTCTTGATTTATTAGTCTTTGTGATGTGTATAGCATGTGCTGAGGCCAAGGTACCTCCTACCAGTTGTATAGCATGTGCTGAGGCCAAGGTACCTCCTACCAGTTGTATAGCATGTGCTGAGGCCAAGGTACCTCCTACCAGTTGTATAGCATGTGCTGAGGCCAAGGTACCTCCTACCAGTTGTATAGCATGTGCTGAGGCCAAGGTACCTCCTACCAGTTGTATAGCATGTGCTGAGGCCAAGGTACCTCCTACCAGTTGTATAGCATGTGCTGAGGCCAAGGTACCTCCTACCAGTTCATCAGGAGTAAGAAAATAAAGTGTTGAAGCTAACACACACACAAACCCGTCTCTTGATGGCGTTGAGAAGTGCAACTTAAAAACCATAGCTTTATCAAGATCAGACTTAATGCTTAACGTATGACTTGCGAAAATGAGTGCTGGTGCATGCCTCTGTAGTTGTATCCTAATATGTTTGTGGGTACTTACCTCTAGCTCTTGGGCCCCACCTCCCAGCCAACTTTTAATCAACTTGATGACTCGCTAAAACTATGGGTTTTGCTGGAGTGGCATTTGAACCCATGTATGTATGCGCATTACCCCCACCCTAAAAAAGTTCGTACATTTCTCTGGCTTATTTAAGTGATCAAGTTAGCGTGTATGAGCACACTGTCTTGGTCGACCTTGGAGCTATCTTGTGGCCATGTAGCCTCAGAGTCGTTCTTGTGGCAATGATGCAGATCTAGTTTTCTGAGACTTTCCTTACATCTCATCTTTACTTTAGGGACCAGCCTGTCGGCAACCCTCAGTACATTCCCAGATTGTTTATGCGCTGGAGAGTGTGTGTTCCATGCTTGTGCTGCATACCTTAAGAAGAGTCCTACAGGATTCCTTCTTGAGATTACTGAAGATGTCTTCACACTTGGCAGCCTTGCTACTGAAGAATGAGACACTTATGCAGCATTTTAGGAATCTTTATTGAGGAAACGTTTTGCCAGCCACGATGAGGACGATGAGGAGAATGCAGTATATCAGGATGAGGGACTCATTACTTCATTCTCCTCCCCATCACCCACTGCTCTCTCTATTGGACTGAAGAAGGCACTGCCTGGCGAAACGTTTCCTCAATATAGATTCCCAAATCTTGCACAAGTGTCTCATTCTTCAACTTGTCGGTTTTCTACACTATTTACATCACAACGTTGTTGTGTATACGCAGTGTTGTGCATACGCCATGTTGTGCATACGCCGTGTTGTGCATACGCCGTGTTGTGCATACGCCGTGTTGTGCATACGCCGTGTTGTGCATACGCCGATCTTGTTCTTCAGTAGATGAAGGGTGATTTCTGTTTTCTAATTATTTCCTCGCCATATGCTTGGAGTTTTAAGCACGAAGGGGAAATAAATACAAATGCAGTATGTAGTATAATGCGATCCTTTACTGACTACGTTTCAAACGCCCACAAAATGGGCTTTATCAAGTCACAAACAAATCTACCTGGGCAAAGAGTACATGAGGATATATATATATATATATATATATATATATATATATATATATATATATATATAAAAAAGTGGAGAGTCGTATACCGCATTTTTCTGCATATAAGACAATGTTTCCAAGAAGTTGTAACGTTAGTAAACAACTGATAAAGCGTAACACAAAGCCAACCCGTGATCCTGACCTTGAGCATATAAGGCGCAGGTTGATTTTTCCAAGATTTTTTCTTATATGCCGGAAAATACGGTACCTCCAACGAAGTAAGAACTTTTTATTTCTGCAACTACTTGATCCAGTGTGCTCTCGCTTAAACCAGAGATACAACTTCTCATCATGGTTTTGAAAGTGATATCTGGTTCAACTTATTTACTGCTCCTCAAAGACAAGAATTAATGCTTGCTTACCACAGCTCTTATCGCTGTGTAACCTCTCGCTAGATCATTTCTGCAGTCTGTAACAAACCATCTATCACCAACCGTTGTGTGCTCATCAATTTGGACTTCTAAAGGTCGATTCCTATATTTTTTTCGCCCTCTCTAGTTACTAATTACTGGCCTCAGCAGTGGTATGTATGTTCACCTATTTGTACTGAATTATTCTTGTTTACGAGAGCCGGTTCTCGGCTCCTGATCCATAATAAACTTCGTTGATCAGAAATAACAAAAAGGCACAATACCGTGACTGGAACAATACACAAATAACCAGCACATAGAGAGTAGCTTACGACGACGGGTTATTTGGGTTTCGTTGATCAGCATTACTGGCGGGTTAGAAAGACACCTGAGCAAACACTAGGACATGTTAGAAAAAGTTTCGGTCCTGGATGAGAAACAACGTAGATGCTAGGACCGTTCCTTGGGGGTACTGAACCTTATACATTCCTGAGACTGGACTTCGCAAGCAGGTTCAATTCTCCCACCGGCTTAAGCCAATGCCTTAACCTAGTCAGGTCAGGTCACATAAGGAAGGAGCACGGCATCTGACCTAGTAGCATAAGCTAGTCAGGTCCAACTCACACCCACTCATGTATTTATCCAACCTATATTTAAAACTACACAACGTCTTAGCTACTATGACGGTACTTGGGAGTTTGTTCCACTCATCCACAACTCTATTACCAAACCAGTGCTTTCCTATATCCTTCCTGAATCTGAATTTTTCCAACTTAAAATCATTGCTGCGAGTCCTGTCTATGCTAGATATTTTTAGCACTCTATTTACATCCCCTTTATTAATTTCTGTTTTCCATTTATACACCTCAATTTTATCCCCCCTAATTCTATGCCTTTCTAGAAAGTGCAGATTCAGGGCCCTCAGTCTATCCTTATAGGGAAGATTTCTGATACATGGGATCAACTTTGTCATCCTCCTTTGTACGTTTTCCAGTGCATTTATATCCATTCTGTAATACGGTGACCAAAACTGTGCAGCATAATCTAAATGAGGCCTAACCAAAGATATATAGAGTTGAAGAACAACCTGAGGACTTCTATTATTTATAGTTCTTGATATGAAGCCAATGATTCTGTTAGCTTTATTGCGAACACTTATGCAATGTTGTCTTGGTTTCAGATTACTGCTAACCAGAACTCCTAAATCCTTCTCGCAATCCGTAATATTAAGATCTACATTATTTAGTTTATATGTGGCATGTACATGGTCACATTTGTCAAATGCCTTTGCAATGAAACACACACACAAAGGAGGCGACAGAAACTATATTGTGGTCCCTGCTAACATGGTGAGCGCACACAATACCTAGTGAGGAGGGAAGGTACAGGGAACGTGTCCTTCCCTATATTTTGTTACCTCCCTCACGGCCACACCAGTCACAAATTTCCCAGCAAGCGACCAATAAGAGCCAACCACTAACTACCCAGTAATCAATAATAAGAATAACTATGACGAGGAAATAAACGTAACAAGGGCCACACACAGCGGCAAGATGACCAGAGACAAGAGTAATGTAGGGACGACAATCAAGAGTGCCACCATTACTACACCCCCTTCCCCATCACTGTCACCACAACCACCACCACAACTTGCTACCCTCACCAAACTGCCACCACCATTAACGACATCCATCAAACTGCCACCACTACTAACTACCCCCACCAAACTGCCACCAACACTACCTCCATCAAACTGTTACCACTAACTACCCCATCAAACTGCCACCAAAACTAAGAATCCTCACCAAACTGCCACCAAAACTAAGAATCCTCACCAAACTGCCACCAAAACTAAGAATCCTCACCAAACTGCCACCAAAACTAAGAATCCTCACCAAACTGCCACCAAAACTAAGAATCCTCACCAAACTGCCACCAAAACTAAGAATCCTCACCAAACTGCCACCAAAACTAAGAATCCTCACCAAACTGCCACCAAAACTAACAATCCTCACCAAACTGCCACCAAAACTAACAATCCTCACCAAACTGCCACCAAAACTAACAATCCTCACCAAACTGCCACCAAAACTAACAATCCTCACCAAACTGCCACCAAAACTAACAATCCTCACCAAACTGCCACTGCTTCAACACTACCCTTACACACACACACACACACACACACACACACACCACCTCTACCCTTTTATACCATAGTCGCATCCTCCAAGCTAGCTTGATTCTGCATTTTTGTATTTACATTTTTAGCCCATAGTTCTTCACTGTGTGTGTGTGTACTCACCTAATTGTGGTAGCAGGGGTCGATACTCAGCTCCTGGCCCCGCCTCTTCACTGTATGTGTGTGTGTGTGTGTGTGTGTGTGTGTGTGTGTGTCGGGGTTCGCACATGGACAGCGTGCCGGTAATTGGGTTAAAGAAGGCTGGGCCCACATTTGAGCCATTAATTGAACACCCGGGGAGGACCTGAAGAGTCCCTACATGCCCTTGTGGAAGGGAAGAGCCACGGACACACACGTACTCAAGGACGAGAGCCAGGGACACAAGGACGAGGGTGAGGGACAAAAGGACAAGAGCAAGGGACACAAGGAGGCCCTGAGACACAAGGAGAGCCAGGGACACAAGGAGGGCCAGGGGCACAAAGCTAGTAAATAAAGATAAAACGAAGATGATAAGCAAAGATAGGTATATGAACCTTAGCTAACCTAACCTCAAAACTAATACACAAGTTCCACACTCAAATACTATAATAATATTTGAATCACTTCAGAAACTAATTTACATCCGTCAAAATTTCTTTGCACAATATATCTCGTAATCTTTACAAAATAAGTTTATGGTACGTTAAGATGTATATACAGACAAGACAGCTCAGTAGTGTCATGGGAACTTAAGTTTTAGGCTATAATGATGACTTTAAATTAGTTGGTAAGGCTGACAGTGCTATCAAGAAACAATCTCTCTCTCTCTCTCTCTCTCTCTCTGGGGGATGGGAGGGTCTTATCTCCTCACCAATATACAAGTAGACACTTGTGCAACACTTGGGTATCTTTATTGTGCAAACGTTTCGCCAACCATTGGCTTCCTCAGTCCGATACAGAGAAGAATGGTTGAAGATCAGAAGGGGTTTGAGGTAATCAGTCCCTCAGCCTGGAGTCGATGTGATCACTCCTTCAATCTTGGGCCGAAGAACTGATAACCTCAAACTCATCCTGATCTTCAACCATTCTTCTCTGTATTAGACTGAAGAGGCCACTGGTTCTCTGAACCATTTATCTAACATATACAAGTAGCATTATACTAATTGTTATTATTATTATTATCGGAAGTGGCAAAATCATCTTTTTTTTTTAAATCACGAGTTCTTGAGAGCATTGTAAATATATGTTGAAAATGGTATAAAAATAATGATTAAGACACATGTACGACAGTTGGGTATCTTTATTGATGAAAGGTTTCGCCTACACAGTAGGCTTCTTCAGTCAGATACAGAGGCAGCAGGTGTAGCAGTGAAATAGTATTTGAGGTGGTCAGTCCCTCAGCCTGGAGAAGAGTTCAGCTCTATGGTCTGGAACGATAAAGCTGAAGCATGAGAATAGTCTTTAATACTATCGAAGGTGAGGTGGAAGAACTCGACGACGTTTCTCTTGTGTGGGCGAAACGTTTCATCAATAAAGACACCCAACTGTTGCACATGTCTCTTAATCATTAGCAATGTGAGAAATTTACAAAGTTGTCCTAACTTTGTAAGTTAAAGGGGACACAGGTGCTGTCAACTCAATTGCTATTTACACCGGTGACCTAACTGAACAGCACAGTGTGATGTGCTCACTCAGCTGTGTTTGGGGGGTTGAGCCCCAGCTCCAGACCTCCTTTATTTTATTTACAAAACACTAACTGGTTAGTCATCGACTTGAAAGATTTTTCGTTTAAAACACTAACAACTTAGCACTGCCATTATCAACTTGCTACTGCCATCAACAATTGGCACTGTCGTTGTCAACTTGCTACTGCCGTCAACAATTGGCACTGTTGTTGTCAACTTGCTACTGCCGTCAACAATTGGCACTGTCGTTGTCAACTTGCTACTGCCGTCAACGATTGGCACTGTCGTTGTCAACTTGCTACTGCCATCAACAATTGGCACTGTCGTTGTCAACTTGCTACCGCCATCAACAATTGACATACCCGTTACAGTGCGTCAATTTCTACACGGTCTAAACTGATACCTCATTATTCTTCAAACCTAAATATTATTAGAGTTATTCTAGTTTATGTGGTACGTATTTTCGGGCATATAAGGCGCGCCTTTTTTCCCCATAAAGTCTTGGAAAATTACCCTGCGCCTTATATGCTCAAGGTCAGGGTCAAGGGTAGGCTTTGTGTTGCGCCTTAGCGTAAAGTAAGAGGGTAATTAGCTCTTAAATATTAATAATTTACAGTTATGATAGTTATGTCGTGCGCCTTATATGCCGGAAAATACAGTAAACATGGGTTATATCTACACATTATTTACGCCAATAACGAAATTCTATAAACGATGAAAGTATATAACAGCAGAAGAATCATCATAAACACTTAAACAGTTGATTATTATTATTATTATTATTATCATCGTAACCAAGCACTAAACCCGTAAAGGTTATACATCGCTGCTTAAACAGTTGAAAACCACACATTCACAGTGCGAGGCCACACACTACATAGCTCAAGGCTTATTTCTATGAAGACGTTGAATACTTAACGTGACCAACGAAGGTGTTCCCGGATAATGACACGTTAGGTCGCGATCCTCGTCAGAGTGATATATAACTCAGCTTTATCTGCACTACCAACGCCCATTCCTCACACTCCACACATTCGCAAGGCTAAACTAATTAGGCGTTTCAATATCATAGAGAAACGTGGCGGAGGTTCTCAACACACTGGTGAAGCTGCAACCGTTATTACTACTACTACTATTACTACTACTGCTGCTGCTACTATTACTACTGCTGTTGCTGCTACTGTATCTGTAGTAGATTCGCCGGTCTTGTCCCGGCCCGGGTCTTTTCCAGATGGTGACCCAGCGCTGGGCCGTCTGGGCCTTGGCTGCCGCATCATTCCCAGGGAGGCCGATGTGACTTGGGATACAGTTGAGCGTCGCTCATCGGCGCTGGTCAACAAGCCTCTGCAGGACGCTTCTTATGGCGGTGATCAACTTCCTATGGTGTAGAAATATACCTAGTTGGATGAATCTTATTGAAGCTAGCTGGCCTAGTGGCTTACGCGACGGTCTAGAGTTTTGAGACTCTCTGACCGCGGGTTCGAACCCCAACCGTGGTATGGTTTGTTTGCAATCGTGTCATTACGATTTCGTGAGTCAGAATCAACTGGATGTTGTCCCTCGGTTCTCTGTGCACGATCGCCTGTATCGCCGCCCTGAAGTACGTACACGTGCTGCACTGCTACTACTGTTGCTGCTACTGCTACTACTGTTGCTGTACTGCTACTACTTGCTGTCTACTACTGTGTTACTGCTACTACTGTTGCTGACTACTACTGTTGCTGTACTACTGTTGCTGCTACTGTTGCTGTTACTGCTACTACTGTTGCTGCTACTGCTACTACTGTTGCTGTACTACTGTTCTGTTGCTACTACTGTTGCTGCTACTGCTACTACTGTTGCTGTTACCTACTACTGTTTCTGTTGCTACTACTGTTGCTGCTACTGCTACTACTGTTGCTGTTACTGCTACTACTGTTTCTGTTACTGCTACTACTGTTGCTGCTACTGCTACTACTGTTTCTGTCTACTGCTACTACTGTTGCTGTTACTGCTACTACTGTTGCTGCTACTGCTACTACTGTTTCTGTTGCTACTGCTACTACTGTTGCTGCTACTGCTACTACTGTTTCTGTTGCTACTGCTACTACTGTTGCTGCTACTGCTACTACTGTTGCTGTTACTGCTACTACTGTTTCTGTTGCTACTGCTACTACTGTTGCTGCTACTGCTACTACTGTTGCTGTTACTGCTACTACTGTTGCTGTTACTGCTACTACTGTTGTTGCTACTGCTACTACTGTTGTTGCTACTGACTCTGCTCTACTATGACTGTTGCTACTACTACCACTACTACACTGCTGTTACTACTGACGCTATTACTACTATTACTATTACTACTTTTTCCACTATTATTACTGCGGCTGTTAAAAAGGATCCTCCTCTTTCCTCCTCCCGCTGTCGCCGCCGTTTTTCAGACACTAGCTACTAAGAGATAATTCAATAAGTGTAATGGACCCTAGACTCATGAACAACCACCCTTCATATATAAAAGGAATTAACAACAGATGCTTCTCTTCAAGAAAGAACCTGACAAGTTCTTCGAGTCAGTTACTGATTAGCTAGGATCTGGTATCTTACACTGGAATGCGTAATGCCAACACCACCAGTCTGGCTGATCGGGCCATTAACCAGGAGACGCTGGTTTGAGACCGGGCTGCGGGTCGATGACCTGAATCAACAGTAGGTAAATTTCTCGACCAACCACTGGACTACGAAGCTTCTAATAAGTCATGTCAGGTCCCAAATCTACACACTACCATAACTTATTGGAGTAAGAGATATGGGAGAGGTGTAAAATAAATCTAGCAAAAGGTAGAGGCGCCATAGGCACGGTAAGAGAACACTGTTATCAACATCCGTGGTTCAAGACTCTTCAAAACGATACCAGCAGATACCAGAAATATCGCCGGGACAAATGCAGTCATCCTTAAGATTAAACTGGATCACTACCTCTACAAAATGTCGCATCAATCAGGCTGTGAAGGCTATGTGGACCAACTGGCCGCTAACAGCAACAGCCTGGTTAAACAGGCACTCAACAAGGAAGTTTGACCAAAGGAAGGGATGGTAGGGAAAAAAAACCCTGGAAATCGATCACAGGTACATCTCAGGTACATTATTTTAGCGACTTACAGAATTCCCAACATTATCCGGAAGAAACCCAAGCACAACATAGAATAATGAAAGACTTAAGAAATGCAGTACAGTTTATATGTTGCAGTGCAATCCAGGCCTTGTCACAGACCGGGTCGCGGAGGCGCTGACCCCCGAAACCCCCTCCAGCTATGTACCATACTAAATGTTACCTAGCAACCCTAAATAATACTTTGTTATAATAATTCTAGTATGCATAAATATACCCTGATTATTTTCAATAATTGTTTATTTTTATTATAATTATTATTAATATTATAATTATTATTATTATTTTTAATATGAAGAAATACTACAATTTTATCTTTAGACAGATGATAAATGGTCTGGTAATACAGACAAGATGTGGAAAAAGACACTTATGTACAGTTCACGACATCTGTTAAAGGAAACGTTTCGCCAAGAGTGGCGAAACACTATAATAAATGTCCTCAACTGGGTTGGACTGACACTTCTAAGCCTCATTTCGTACTAGATAAAGTTTGCAGTAAAGTTCGGTGACGAACCAGAAATTTCTTAAAAAAATTTTTGGAAAGACCCCATCGACGGGAAGAATAATTCTCAAAATGGCTAAAAGAGGATACACTAAATCCCGTGGGGAATTTTTTTTTAATAATTAGTGTAAAATCACAAGACATTTTGTCCTAGTGGGATGTCTAAATCTATATGTAAAAATAGATACGACTTTTAGGTATTGATTTGGCAGTGAAAAAAAAGAAACATTGCAGAATAAGAATTGTGACAACGTTTTGCTCTTGTATACAATACCTACTAGTTGAACACTTCAAAACAACCACTTCAAGGTTGATGGAGTGATCCTGTCATCGTTACTGCTTCCCCTCTCTCCATATTTTTGTCACCTCTGTATTCGACTGAAGAGGACTACTGTGCAAGAGACACGTTTCGAAATGAAGATCCCGGAGTGTTGCACATGTCTCACTCAGCTTTGCCAAGACATGACTTGATAAGATTCTACACAGAGCACTACGTTGTGCCAATGAAAAAGGAAAACGTGTTTTTTTCACTTTTGTCAACAAGATGGCATTTGGATTCAACTTGTCTTAGCAGAAACCTAAATTAATGTTGGTAGAATTACCGACAACATGTTTGGTAAAAGGACACAATTGCAACTAATGTGACATTTTATTGTGGCAACGTTTCGCTCTCCAGGAGCTTTGTTAAGCCGGTTGTTAAAGCTTGACAAAGCTCCTGTCACATTAGCTGCACTTGTGTCCTTTTACCTAACTTAGCATAAGCATTGGGGAGTCAGGGGACAACATGGGTTAGTAGGGTTATTGAGGCCTAGAATTTAGGTAGCTTTGAAAATAGCTTAGACAAATGTTTAAGTGAGGGAGGAGGGAAGGGTGAGTTAGACTTGAGAAGGACATGCCAAGTATAGGCCAACAGACCAGCTGCAATGTTCCTCCATGCTTATGTTCTTGCAACATGGTCAACCAAGACAACATGGTAACCAAGACAACATGGTAACCAAGACAACATGGTAACCAAGTTATTAGTGTCCAAGGTCATCACTAGGAGGGAAAGGACAAATTATTGTGCTATCAGGAATGTCAACCTCCACAATGCGAGAACAAACACACCTCAACTGTATTTTCCACTCTCCCACCTTTAACTGATAAAATAAGAAAATACTACATTATTTTTTCTTCACAAAACGGCAGGTGTTGCGACCCCATGAACCCCCCACACACACACACACACACACACACACACACACACACACACTCGGACAAAATGGTAACTAACACACAGTGATGCATGATGGAATTTAATGTAAATAAATGTCCTGGAAATGGGAAGTACAATGCCTGCACTTTAAAGGAGGGTCGAGATAGTGACAGCTGGGAGGGACTTTTCTCAGCTGTAGTATTTGAGCTTCTGCAAAGACAGTGATTATGTATGAGTGTGGTGAAAGTGTTGAATGATGATGAAAGTTTTTCTTTGGGGATTTTCTTTTTGGGTCACCCTGCCCGGTGGGAGACGGCCGATTTGTTGAAAAAAAAAAAAAAAAATGCCATGTAATGGAAATTAGAGAAATAAACCAGACCACATGAATACAGACTGTGTGACAAAATACTGAAAGTATCAGACAGAGAAAGGAATATAGGGTTATTAACGAAAAAAATCACCGGAGGTCTGGTTATGAAGCGGGGCGCGGGGGCGTTGACCCCGGAACACCCTCCAGGAAGATCATGTACATGAAATTTTGAGAAACTCGTATGTTACGCTGGTAAAAATAATTTCAAATATATTGATAATAAAATGTTAAGGAAGTTATTTATAACTTACATTAAGCCAAACATGAAATATGCAGCGATTGTGAAATGCCCATACCTAAAACATTTTTGTTGCTAGGGTTGAGAAATATGAACTATGATGAAGGTTGAACACATCTCCAGACTGAGCGACTGACCACCTCGAAATTCTATACTTCAGCTTTTACCTCCCCACTGCTGCTCCTGAAGCACTGCTAGTTATAATTATAACCTTAATTTTTAAAGGGTGGGCTCGGTAAGCCAGCGGAAGGCCTCGGTCAGATGACCAAAGCTCCAACGGCGGGTCATCATATGGCTAAGACCCGCGTCAGGAAACACTTGTCCTGTTTCCTGACGAACCTAACCTAACCTAACTGCTTCTGGTGGCTCCACTTTAGCCTCCTCTGCACCACTGATGGAACCTGTGTGGGCGAAACGTTTCGGAATAAAGATACCCAACTGTTGCGCATTTGTCGTTCTTATCAACTTGTCGATAATGTCTACCATTATTCTATTCATGATTTTTAAAAAAAACTTAGTAACACCTGTTGTGTAATACACAAATAACTCGCACATAGAAGAGAGGAGCTTACGACGACGTTTCGGTCCGACTTGGACCATTTACAAAGTCACACTGTGACGTCGTAACCTCTCTATGTGTGGGTTATTTGTGTATTGTTCCAGTCACGGTATTGTGACTTTTGTTGTTTATATACTGTGTAATTTCCTACATTGACATAAATACTACAAGAAACAAAGGATGAAATATATTTTAACATACAAACTTAAAATTGATTATCTACATAATTTTGAAAATTTCAGCAAATACGAACATAGGGTAAACTACTGGAGTAAATAACATTATGAATGACGGTACCATCAAGGTACCACCAGGTACCATCAGTTACCAACAGGTACCACCAGGTTCAATCAAGGTACCACCAGGTATCAAGGTACCACCAGGTACCACAATGTACCACCAGTACCATCAAGGTACAATGTACATCAGGTACCACCAGGTACTAAAATTTCTAATTTACATAAATGATTTTTTTAGAGGAAATGAAGAAATACATGAGTAAGTTTGTTGATAATGCAAAATTCTCTAGTAAAACAATATGAAAATGACCGTAAAAACTTGCAGAAAAATATGTCATGTGACTGTAATGGCCCCCATTGTGTGGTGAATTTTTAAGATGTGTGACGAAATTTTAAAATTGATAGAAAGTTCTTGAGGCGATAAAAATGTAATCACTAAATAAAATAAGCACAAGTACTAGAGAACCAATCATGCAACACAAACTGTTTTAAAAATAAAATACAAACATATACGTGGAGACAGACAGTGTTTTACCAAACAGAAAACACAGTTTAAATAAAATACAAACATATACGTGGAGACAGTGTTTTACCAAACAGAAAACACAGTTTAAATAAAATACAAACAGTTTGAAACCTGAAATGTGAATTAAAGATAAGAGGAACTTGAGCTACGAAAAAATAGATATAAAAAAGTAAAGGCTCGATCCTCCTTCCTGGGACTGAAAGAAGGAGACTGAAGACACTAAACTTGTCGTTGTTGATAGTAGGAACGAGAAGAATTTCAGTGATATCATAATCACTTAAAAGTTCACAACAGACAACGAAAAAAACGGATAAGGAGAAAATCTCTTGGAGTCATTATCGGGGTAGAGAAGCGCACACTATCTTAAGATACGGAACAAGCGGTGTAAAAACTATTACCGTAAATGATGAGTTTCGGGTCTCACTACTCTCGGAGCCAGGTCATGGGCCAGGTTTAGAAGTTTGGACAGATATAACAGGACACCACGAGCCAAAGTCTACTCGGGTAATTATGGACAGGTCACTCCAACACATGCACACACAACCATTTGTTAGTGGTTCTGTTATTGACTCCGTCAGTGGCCCTGTTATTGGATTTTCTAGTGGTTCTGTTATTGGATCTGTTAGTGATTCTGGAGATTATCTTCCCCATGCCCCGGTCTCAGACCAAGCCTCCTAAGTTGGAGAAGAAATACTACACGATCAATAACTATTAAGAAGCCCATACGAAAGTAATGTTTATACTGAATGTACGTAAAAGTTTGTAAGATTTACCTCTCATCTTCCTCGTTCATGACACAGAAAAAAGCACCAATTTTTTAAAGGAGTGGACGGGTAAGCCAGTGGAAGGCCTTGGTCAGATGACCAAAAGCTCCAATGGCGGGTTATATGACATAAGACCCGCGTCAGGAAACACCTGTCCCATTTCCTGACGAATCTTACCTAACTTAACCTGACAGTACAAAAAAAAAAAAGGTTTCCATTTTACACTCATTTGAGGGAACGAAAGTACCTCCCCAGATGGTCTCTGTTTACCAACCTACTACCTCTTGAGCTCAGCCACGGGTTTGATTCCAGAGCAGGGAGAGACGTATGCACTAATCGTATTGCTTTGCACTAGCTATCCATGTTAACCTATCAGTAATGTCTGTACCAGAGTGTTAGCCGACTGCTGTAGGTCGCATCCTAAGAAATAGTCACGTACTTAAGATACAGGAACACTTCCAGCATATCTCTGTTCTTGTAACCCTAAGTAATCACAAATATTTAATCACACACCCACACACACCCACCCACACACCCACCCACACACACACACACCCACCCACCACACACACAAAACAAGCCAAAGTGTCTAATGGACAAATGCCTATCCAAAAAAATGGTAACTAACAAACAAACCCAAAAACGCTACTTGCAATCATTGTTCCAACTGTTACATTGTTCCAACTTTTTCCAACTTTTTGTTCCAACTGTTACATTGTTCCAACTGTTAAAGTGTTCCAACTGTTACGTCCTTATACAGCTGCGTCGTAACTCTTGTCCAGCTGACAAGATAATTATAATCATGGGAAAGCGCTAAAGCCCTAGGGGTAATACAGCACCTGGGAACTGAGAAGTAATTTGTTTGATCAGAGGAAGCGAAGCTGCAATTCCTTGGATCGAGAGCCTTTCACCAGCATGAATGTAATCTTTTAAAGGGCATAGTGACCATCTTAGTATGGCCAGTTGGAGTACAGTGTACTCAAAGATGTCTGTTGGCCAGCTGAGTGTGGCGAATTGGAGTACAGTGTACTCAAGCCTGTCTAGTGGCCAGCTGAGTGTGGCCAGATGGAGTACAGTGTACTCAAGCGTATCTAGTGGGAAGAGCCCCTGATCATGTCGCACAATGAAGGATCATTGTACAATTACTGCTCAAGGATGAACACACCACAACAACACATTATATTCTTACTACCTACTCTTGCACCCTCCCCACACACACACACACACACACACACACACACACTCACACACACACACACACACACACACACACACACACACTACACAAAAATAACCATTCAATGAGGGTGTTACAAATGTAGAGCCTTGTAAACCAGCTTCCTTCTGTGGCGTGTACGTACACACATGTACACGTTCGTGCGTGCACACACACACACATGCCAAGTGTCTATTTGAAAAGAGACTGACAGATGGTAATTGTTATCAGTACTACTACTACTACTACACACACACGCGCGCGCTACACACACACACTAGCGTTACCCTTGCCCTACAGCGTCAAATGTTCACCTTTCAAGGTCGCTCATGTAGTCCAGACAACTTCATAACTTATCTACTGTTTTTGCGTTGTTAAAATACAACCGATAAAATAATTACAGTGAGGTCAATGCAACATTTAATTCTGGATCTTGATAGTAGCCATTCCAAATTTAATATTTAAAGAAACATGTACTGCTATATTAAGTTATAATATTAACAATAACTGTAACTGTGTCATAAGTAATCACAAATGGTTATAACTATGACCATTATTTTTAAAGGGGTGGACCGGTAAGCCAGTGGAAGGCCTTGGTCAGAAGACCAAAAGTTCCAACGGCGGGTCATCATCTGACTAATACCCGCGTCAGGAAACACTTGTTCTGTCTTCTGACGAACCTTACCTAACCTAATTTCATAGTTTATCATATTTGGTAAATATTTCCAGTCGAGTAAAGAACATATAACAAATAACCCACACATAGGAGAAAGGAGTTTACGACGACGTTTCGGTCCCACTTGGACCATTAACAGTCACACTGTGACTTTGTTAATGGACCAAGTTTACCTATATCTCCCATGTGCGGGTTATATGTATATTTCTACTCAAGTGTATGTAACAATGGTTGACTCCTAAAATAACACCAGTATCCTCACACATTCTTTGATTCCCGAGGAGTGATTAAGCTCCTTTTTTTCCGCTTAGTCACCAGAGATGATAATGCTAATAGTGTGTTAAATGCGTGAGCTGTTCTCTAATGGAGGTGAGTGAGACACCTATGCAACTCTTAGGTATCTTCATTACTGCTTTACTGGATTGATAAGGCTTTACCGGATTGATAAGGTCACTTGTTGGCGAAACGTTTCAACAGTAAAGGTACCCAAGTGTCTCAAACCTCAATTTACTAGTTTTCTCAACTATTTTTGTAATGTATTGTCATTATGACGGTACGGTCACTCACAGGACGAGTGGCGCTGCCCAGTAAAGTAACCCCTTAGGAAAAAATATAAGAGTGGAGCCTCATAGGTGGCAAATGTATTAAGTACCAGCTTCCTAGGTCACAAAATATATTAAATACCAGTTTCCTAGGTCACAAAATATATTTAGTACCAGCTTCCTAGGTCACAAAATATATTAAGTACCAGCTTCCTAGAGCACAAAATATATTTAGTACCAGCTTCCTAGGTCACAAAATATATTAAGTACCAGCTTCCTAGAGCACAAAATATATTAGGTACCAGCTTCCTAGGTCACAAAATATATTAAGTACCAGCTTCCTAGGGCACAAAATCTAATAAACACCAGAGCTTAAAATACAGCAAAATAACAAGTAATGTTTGGAGAAACTGAAGGCCAGAGAGAGGACCCATGTTGTAACTGATGCCGACCTTCTGAGTGGGCCATGCTAACACCTGCCACAAGACCACCACCAGTAGTGACCCATGTCAGTGCCCAGCCCTCTCATTTCAACTTTAACGAGTGTGTGGTTTACAATTATTTGGGCGATGACGGTCTCTCCCACATTTAATCTTCATATTTATGGAATGTTCTTATTAGCCGTCGAAACATACACAGCTTACTCAGGGTTAGGTTATCGGAAGAGTGTGCTAAAGTATATGTATAGGCAAAAATTTGGGTACTATCCCATCTGTTGAGAAATTTCTCCAACAAGGGGGCTAAGCCCCCTCTGTTCCCACACTGGGGGTGCAGGTATGGGCTAAGGGGGTCACGATCTCTGAAGACGAGGTCGTGATAACAGCCCACACCTGCACCGCCAGTGTGGGAACATAGAGGGGGCTTAGCCCCCTTGTTGGAGAAATTTCTTCATACCATTATTAACCTTAACTAAACGTAACCTACAATAAGCAATATTTAATTTTGCCATCGGTGTGTATTGTGCAGAATCTGATGCACTGGAACACGTTGCAAAAAAAAAAAAAAACTAACTTGATATCTGGAACACGGGTTGAGTACCATACCCCACCATAAATAGTCCGTTCGTGTTCCAATTTGTGTAGAGTACATCGATTTCTGGCCGACGTAAACCTAGAGCAAAATCCAGTACCTGAACACAAAATACGAAGCGGTCCTGGAATGTTGGTCAGCATAAGAAAAATCATAAACAAGTGTTGGTCAGCAGTGTGCATGTCTCCCTCTCTCTCACCCTCCCTCCCTCCCCTGAGGCTCAGAGTTACAAGTACCAGACTGACCTATAAAATATACCACCACCACCCACAGCTCACGCCCACCGTTCTATATCAAGATGCTCTCTAATGTGGCGGTTTTTAATACGTTAAAGTTTTGTTACATCCATAAGAGAGAGAGCATAATGACATTACGAAATAGTCACTTCACCAAATGAAATAGCTGGCCCACAGATGACTCCAACTTCATCCTCCTGTTTACTATTGGAATATCTCATAACAATAAAAAAGCTTTCAAATGAGCTGATGTAGGCAACAGCTCTTAGCTTGTAAATAAACCCTGCATAAAGCGTCTCAGCGTGGCCATCCAGAGGGGAAATGCATGCTGCATACTTGGCTCGCGTCCGGCTTCGGAGGAGCTGGAGGAGATTCATAATCTTTGACATATTGTACCATTGTATTCATGTTCATGTTTGTGTTTTCTATAAATGTATTCTGTCTATTAATAAAGCATTTATATGTATGTATGTGTGTATATAGGATGGGGTGGTAGGAGAAGTGGAATATTCAAATGGCATCAGGAAGAAATCCAAATATTCTTCCTTGAAGCCTTTTTATCCACTTCTCCGAGGCTATGGGTCCCACAATTTGCACTAGAGGTGGACCCCATCCTATATTTAAAAAAAAAAAAAAAAAAAAAAAAAAATATATATATATATTTGTCGTGCCGAATAGGTAAAATTGGTCATTAAGCAAGAACTCGTTTAAACTTAACTCCTAAAATGTTCTCTTATACGTTTAAAGATTTTTTCATTTATGTTAATGTAAAAATTAATAATTTTATACCAAAAGAACCATAGAAAACTTACCTAACCTTATTATAACAAGCACAATTTAATTTAGCCTAATCCAACTAAAAATATTTTAGATAAATTTACAATAATTTAATAATAAACAAACACAATGAAATATTCTTTTTTTCGTTAGGTTCAGAATGATTTTTGCCAAATTATTGCATACACAAAATTTTCGCTTGCCTTATTCAGCAAGAAGAGTGTTGTTATTTAAGCCAAAATCACAAGTTTTACCTATTCGGCACAAATAGGTAAGAGTAAAACACACAAGCCGTGGCTGCTGTATTAGTGTAACTGGCCAGCCTTCCATGTAAACTTTCAAGCCACAGAATGGCCTGCTCTTCTCAAGGGCAATTATAGTATATGCTGTTACCAAGTACCTGGATCGTCACTACATCAGTACCTTACACCATAGCCGTTAAACCTTTCTTACAGCTTGGGTATGTTAGGGAGCAAAACGCTGACACCAAGTTTTCAAAGGTATTTAGAACACGTTTCACCCACCAGTTACTATCAGTCGTCACTGAGAACTGATGAATTCCTGGTAAGCGAAACATCAGTAAAATGCTTTTTACTGTTTTATTAACACACAGGCATCTCCACAACGAGAGTAATGTCCTCGTCGACAGTATATGACCTAGTCTTTATGTCATTACAGAATGCCTCATTCACAAGTTGCTGTCGCAGATGAATTGATCAATCAGATGCTTGAGGATGGTGTTATCGCACCTAGCAATTCACCTTGGAATGCGCTCCTGATCTTAGTACCTAAGAAGGACGGTACTTAGCGCCCAGTGATTGATTTGAGGAAGTTAAATGCGAAAATAATTCCAGATCGCTTCCCACTTCCTGTACTTGGTGACCTTTTGTGTAATATCGGAGATAACAAAGTCTACTCGACCATAGATTTGTTACAGGGGTTTTGACAAGTCCCTCTCCATGAGGACAGCCAAGAGCTAACCGCATTCTCCACTTGAACAGGCCATTATCACTTCCTCCGTATGACTTTTGGTTTACAGTCTTCGCCTATCATATTCTTGAGGTTAATGACTAATATCTTTAGAGGCCTCATAGGTAATGCACTTATGGTGTATTTAGATGATGTGATTGTCATGTCAGAAGACGTGGATATGCACTTGAAAAGACTTGACGTGGTACTTGGTAAGCTTGAAGAAGCCAATTTAAAGATCAAACTGTCTAAATGTCAATTTTTCAGATCAGAAATCAAGTTTCTTGGTCACATAGTCACTCCAAGAGGGGTTACAACTGAGTAAAGTAACTGCAGTATTAAATTTTCCATCTCCCAAAACTGCTGATGCCGTAAGATCTTTTGTGGGCTTAGCAGGTTTTTATAGATCTTTCATTGCTAATTTTTCTTCCACAGCAGCTCCTCTAACTGAGTTGCTTAAGAAAGATGCTCCATTTGTTTGGACCTTCCATCAAGAAAGAGCATTTCAAACTCTCAAAGAAAAGCTAACATCTGCTCCAATTTTGAAATTTCCAGATTTTTCTAAGCCTATCTGACAACTGATTCTAGTTCAATTGGCATAGGTGCCATACTAGCTCTGAAGGCCGGTAGCCAGTTACATGCAGTTGCATTTGCTAGCCGTGGTACCTCTACTTACGAGCAGCTCCCAACTCGAACAATTATGTAAGTGTATTTTTGTAGGTGCTTTTGTAAGTGTATTTTTGGGGGTCTGAAATGGATTAATCTAAGTTTCATTATTTCTTATGGGAAAAAATTCCTTCGGTATCGGCACTTGAATAGCTGTCTGGAACAAATTTTGCTCGTAAGTAGAGGTACCACTGTATTATATATCAGTACTACTCTGTTCATGTCTTGACAGACCATGCCCCACTGATACCTTTATTCCAGAATAAACAACCTACTGGAAGACTAGCCAGATGGTCCTTGACTATCCAAGAGTTCAACCCTACCTTTGAACATTTACCTGGCAAGTCAAATGTAGTTGCAGATGCTTTATTGCAACATGTTAGTATAGTAACTGCAGATCCTCCATTTAGTGCCGAGGACATAAAGAATGCTCAAAGAACAGATCCCATGTGGTCTGGTGTGATTCGATTCCTGCTCCAGGAAGATCTTATTCTTATTGTGAAGCCACCAGCATCCATCAGTGACTTTGTCATGAACCAAGAATTACTGACTCAAACAGCCGAGCTGGGTACTCCTAGTAGAAGGGTATACCAGTTAGTAATTCCACAGTCAATAGTGAATGTAGCCTTACAGCTAGTTTATGATGTACCAGGTGTTGCACACCCTGGTATGGATCATTCTGTAAAACAAGCCAGATTGAAATACTTTTGGCCTTGTATAGCAACTGATATTACTGAGTATGTTAAGAAATGTAGTGCCTGCATGCAACATAAAGGTAATGTTAATGGTCCTAACCCAATCCAGGTGTATCCAACTACTAACGAACCATGGGAAAGAGTTGTGCTAGATATGTTAACTAATTTCCAATGTTCCCTCCAGGGCAACAAACATCTGTGTGTTATGGTAGATCATTTCACCAGATATTGTGAGTTAGTTCCTATTGCAGATAAGACTGCAGAGACAGTGGCTAAAGCATTTAAAGAACATATAATCTGCAGACATACCACTCCTAAGTCCCTAGTAACAGATAATGGAGGTGAATTCTGTAATGAGATTCTTGAAAATTTGTGTACTTTGTACAAGATCTCTAAATCGACCAGTTCTTCACCATCCTGCCAGTAATGGTTTAGCGGAAAGAACTAATAAGAAAGTACTTGATGTCTTGAGAGCCACTATCAATCCCACTAGTGCAACCTGGGATGAAGTTATACCTGATGTTCAGTGTGCAATAAATTCTGCTTACAATGCTTCAATAGGTGACACTCCACATTATGCACTGTATGATGTCAATAAGCGTTTGCCTTATGAGTTGTTATATTCTAATCCGAAACCAAATTACAATCCTGATGATTTCATGGCAACTCGTACCAGCCAAGCTCAAAGAGTTTTCAGAAGAATCCGTGAAACACCTAATAAATCAACAGCAGAATTTACTAGAGTCACTAATACTCGAGCAAAATTAAAGGTTCAAGAGTTATGCTGACTAACTTTAACAAAACGTCCGCAATGCCTAAGCTTGATCAAAAGTTTGTTGGTCCTTATCGAGTAGTTGAACATATTAATGGCAATAAGTGTAAGGTTAGAGAAATCGGTACTGGTCAGTATAAAGAATCGCATTTAGATCATATGAAGTTAGTATGTGATGATGAGCACAAGGTCCCTACAACCAGACAAATGAGACAGACTGACAATCTTCCTGATGCTGTACCCTCTACCTCTAATAATCAGTCAGACGATTAACCTGAATGTCGTTATTCCCTACGTACACGACAAGTATTGAGAAATCCTCAAGTATCATGTGTGAATACCAATTGAGATCTATCTCAACCACAAATTGAGTTACCCAATGCAACAGAGTTTGATCCTCCCAGAGATGATAACCATTCTGCATATGTCAATCTCACCCTAGCAGAGTTGGGGTTAAATGTAAATAACCTGTATAGATGAATAATATAGTTTAAATTGTATTTCAGTTGTCTGCTACAATATCAACTTGGTATCATTCAAAAAAATTTTTTTTGTGTGTTCAAGTTCTCTCCGAATTCTGAGATTTAACAGTCTAGATTTGAGTGCACCAAGTCTGCCTTTTCTGTTAAACACTTCCTTTTGTAAATATATTTCCTCTTTTACTGTATTATTCCACCGTTGAGCCTATTAATTCCTATGAATTGTGATATATCATACCTTGTAATGCATTACAATAAGATCCATTACATTGATTTCCATCCTGATAATATCCTTATGCATAGTTATAATGTTCAACTGTTGTATACTTTGACATTTGTTAGAATCAGCCCAGAGCCGTATGCCTGTTGCCTCTTGTTTCTATTATCTTTATGTCGGGACGCCATACGTAACATGACTGAACTGTCAGTAGTAGTATTTGTTAGTGAGTCACAGCCTTCCCCGTGATCAATGACCGTTACTAGTCTTTCTGCTGACCTAGCAATGTCATAGGTCACCCTTTGAATGCCGTGAGCGTCTCTCGCTCGCTGGCCTCAGTTCAAGACAGGATAGCAGAGAGCACACAGGTCAGGTGAGAAGGCTCAGAGTGTTCTCGCATTTTTATCACTAATATATAAGTTACCAACCAAGTTACGTTTGTGTTTATTACCAAATCCATCATCAAGAACCCACACAACATTTATATCAAGCTTTGTTTGGATATCTCTGCCTCACAGCAGCAATATCCAAACAAAGTTTGGAACAAGAATGGACTATTTTCGAGGAGTCTGGCATTGAAACTGTGTTCCAGATATTAAGTTCGTTTTGCAGCACTGCTGTGAGGCAGTGGTATCAAAATGCAGTATTTTGATGAAGCACAAAAGGCTTCCTTCTTAAAAAAAATCTCCACAGAAAAGCCTCTTTGGATATTGACGAAGTCAGATGCTGGGCCCTATCCAGATGACAGGCAGTCTCTCTCTCTCTCTCTCTCTCTCTCTCTCTCTCTCTCTCTCTCTCTCTCTCTCTCACACACACACACACACACCAGGAGCTGAGTATCGACCCCTGCAACCACAATTAGGTGAGTACACACACACAGGAGAGGTTTGTACCCAAGGGTAACAGAAATAACGAGAAAGCAGATGAGCCCTTGGTTCACCCAAATGTGTAGAGAGGTAAAAACCAAGTGTGCTAGAGAAAGGAAGAAGTGTGGAAGGCAAAGTACCCAGGAGAATAAGGAGAGCAGTCGTAGAGCCAGAAATAAATACGCACAGGTAAGAAGGGAGGCCCAACGACAATATGAAAATGACATAGCAGCGAAAGCCAAATCTGACCCGAAGCTGTTGTACAGCCACATCAGGAGGAAAACAACAGTCAAGGACCAGGTAATCAGGCTGAGGAAGGAAGGAGGGAAGATCACAATAAATGATTGCGAAGTATGTGAGAAGCTCAACATAAGATTCAAAGAAGTGTTCACAGTGGAGACAGAAGGGACTCCAGAAAGACGGAGAGGTGGGGTACACCAAGTGTTGGACACATTACATACAACCGAGGAAGAAGTGAAGAGACTGCTAAACAAGCTAGATACCTCAGAGGCAATGGGGCCGGATAACATCTATCCATGGGTCCTGAGAGAGGGAGCAGAGGCGCTATGTGTACAACTAACAACAATCTTCAAAACATCTATCGAAACAGGACGACTACCTGAGGTATGGAAGACAGCAAATGTAGTCCCAATTTTTAAAAAAGGAGACAGACACGAAGCATTAAACTACAGACCAGTGTCACTGACATGTATAGTATGCAAAGTCGTGGAGAAAATTATCAGGAGAAAAGTGGTGGAATACCTAGAAACGAATGAGCTTATCTACGACAACCAGCATGGTTTCAGGGACAGGAAATCCTGTGTCACAAACCTACTGGAGTTCTATGACAGGGTGACAGCAGTAAGACAAGAGAGAGAGAGGGGTGGGTAGATTACGTTTTCTTGGACTGTAAAAAGGCTTTTCACACAGTTCCACACAAGAGATTAGTGGACCAGACAGGGATAACAGGGAAGGCACTGCAATGGATCAGGAATACCTGTCGGGAAGACTACAGCGAGTCATGGTACATGACGAGGTGTCAGAATGGGTGCCTGTGACGAGCGGGTTTCCACAGGGGTCAGTCCTAGGACCGGTGCTGTTTCTGGTATTTGTGAACGACATGACGGAAGGAATAGACTCAGAAGTGTCCCTGTTTGCTAATGATGTGAAGTTGATGAGAAGAATTCAATCGGACAAGGACCAGGAGGAACTACAAAATGATCTGGACAGGCTGCAGGCCTGGTCCAGAAACTGGCTCCTGGAGTTCAACCCCACCAAGTGCAAAGTCATGAAGATTGGAGAAAGACAAAGAAGACCGCAGACGGAGTACAGTCTAGGGGCCAGAGACTACAAACTTCATTCAAGGAAAAGGATCTTGGGGTGAGTGTAACACCGGGCACATCTCCTGAGGCACAGATCACCCAAGTAACTGCTGCAGCATACGGGCGCCTAGCAAACCTAAGAACAGCATTCTGACATCTCAATAAAGAATCGTTCAGGACCCTGTACACCGTGTACGTTAGGCCTATATTGGAGTATGCAGCACCAGTTTGGAACCCACACCTAGCCAAGCACGTAAGGAAATTAGAGAAAGTGCAAAGGTTAGCAACAAGTCTGGTCCCGGAGCTAAGGGAAATGTCCTACGAGAAGAGGTTAAGGAAAATTGACCTGACGACACTGGAGGACAGGAGAGATAGGGGGGATATGATAATGACATATAATATACAGAGGAATTGACAAGGTGGACAGAGACAGAATGTTCCAGAGATGGGACACAGCAACAAGGGGACACAGTTGGAAGTTGAAGACTCAGATGAATCACAGGGATGTTAGGAAGTATTTCTTCAGTCATAGAGTTGTCAGGAAGTGAAACAGTCTGGGAAATGATGTAGTGGAGGCAGAATCCAAACATAGCTTTTAGAAGAGGTATGATAAAGCTCATGGAGCAGGAAGAGTGACCTAGTCGCGGCCAGTGAACAGGCGGAGCTATGACTCGACCCCTGCAACCACAACTGAGTACACGTGTACACA
Source organism: Cherax destructor (assembly GCA_009830355.1). Taxonomy (NCBI): domain Eukaryota; kingdom Metazoa; phylum Arthropoda; class Malacostraca; order Decapoda; family Parastacidae; genus Cherax; species Cherax destructor. The sequence goes on along the minus strand of WNWK01000338.1, from coordinate 198,195 downwards.
CACACACACACACACACACACACACACACACACCGAACAGGCCAGTGTCTTATCGGCAAGTGCCTTTGACAAAATGGTAACACACACACACAACAAACACAAACTCAACCACACCACACACAACCGGACAAGTGTCTATCAACACGTGCCTTTGACAACTACTAACTACACACAACTGGCGTGATGAAGAGTGGATCCAAAACCTGATAATTATTGATCAAGAACCAATAAGGATATATACCTAGGGCCATAATGCCACCTCCAGATGAATACGACGAGACTTGTCATAAACGTCAATCAAGAAAACCGCCGACATGCTAGCAGATCATTTTGCTATCAAGAGTTAAGTAGCAGTTACAGATAATCAACCTCTACGTTTAGCTGCAAGAACTGCAGCAAAGTTGTTTACTAACTTAGCACAGGTTAATGACTCTTGCAGACAGTCAGCAACTGCAAACTAAATGAAAGCAGTTTCCAAAAAGATCACTTTTTAAGTGATGCATGTAATCTCTCTACTATATTTCACCAGTCACTGGATGAATCTAAGTTCAGCTTTGTAGCCGCAGTGAACAGTGTTGGTGCCTTTGACAAATTATAATACTTGGAGCTACTGGAAAAATCAAAAGCACCAGGAATATGGGACGCCATTCTATACCTCTTGACCTACTATCCTCAAGGTTATCTTGGGTGGTTCTTAATGGTTTACTACTATGATATATCTACTTCAGTGACCTACTTCAGATTATCTCCGATTTCATTGCCTATGAAGATATATAGAGACGATGCCCAATGACAAAGGTCCACCAGTCAGCAACTTGTAGCCATGTCTGCTTGGGACAAGCAATGGAAGGTTACAGATACTCCCTAGCAAACACTACAAAAATTATTACTGAAGTGAGAATGAATGGGAAAGACTTAGTATTCAGGGTGGTTGACGTGTCACTTCCGCAGAGAGTTCGATACCAGAGATGATGATGGTGGTGGGTTACATCCCACATTTAGCCCAATTTCGTGGATAGGTAGATTTCTATATCACAAGACGGGCAGTCATCAGCAGCTTTACTTTGACTGTAGCTTTCTCAAGGCTATCACTCAGTGATCAGTGATTCCTCGAGTGACTTGGTCCACGGGTGTACCCGAGCCAGCTAAGACCTTACAACTGTGGTGAGGTTTGAATGCGCTCGAAGTAATGTGTTGTACCAATGGTGGATCAGCCAGACTGGCGGGTGAATGAGTCAAGTGAACTAGCTGGCTATCTAGTACTGGCGCTTGCTCGTCCATGAAAGTTACCCTGACTCCCTAGCCTTTAGTGGCTGGCCCAGAACCTGTCGCCACCACCACCACCACACCAGGGCCACTCTCACCACCCCTCCCATGGGGGTAACTTCTCCCACCACCTCACCATCACCACCACCGCCTCTCCTATTAAACCACGAGTGTTTATCCAGCAACTTGGTCACCATAGTCAGGTCCTGTCAGGGAAAGGGTGTTAAACAGTGTAAATATGTACAGCACAGTGACGAGCGTCAATAGGTACACTTAAAGCCTTGACCTATCAAACTTTCTAGTCAGCCAGCCCGTAGTGAGGCGGGTGGGCAGAAGGCTGGGGACAGGGCTTGGTGTTGTTACTGCATTCGTCCGTGATAATAACATGATAAGAGTGTATCGTAGGATGAGGCGTTCAGTGCTACCATGGCGCTGTGTCAGGGATGCGGCCACCACCAACCACGGACGTGCTAGATGAGGTCATCATCCAACCTATCCTTATACTACTATAGAAGATGAGGTCATCATCCAACCTGGTGGTGTGAACAGGTGATATTCAGCCTTAATGACCTCTGTATATACGATAGGCTTTAAACTCCATTTACCAGCCAAATCGTGGTGCTAGAGTGGGCAAGGATCTGGAGGTAGGTGAGGTGGGCAATGTGGATCACTAGGACCTTGTAGTAAGTCCCAGCAGCAGGAGGAGGTCACGAAGACCTTGCAGTCAGTCCCAGCAGCAGGAGGGGGTCACCAAGACCTTGTCAGTCAGTCCCAGCAGCAGGAAGGGGTCACCAAGACCTTGTCAGTCCCAGCAGCAGGAGGGGGTCACCAAGACCTTGTAGTCAGTCCCAGCAGTAGGAGGGGGTCACTAGGACCTTGTAGTCAGTCCCAGCAGCTGGAGGGGGTCACTAGGACCTTGTAGTCAGTCCCAGCAGTAGGAGGGGGTCACTAGGACCTTGTAGTCAGTCCCACCAGCTAGAGGGTGTCACTAGGACCTTGTAGTCAGTCCCAGCAGCAGGAGGGGGTCACTAGAACCTTGTAATCAGTCCCAGCAGCAGGAGGGGGTAACGAAGACCTTGTAGTCAGTCCCGGCAGCAGGAGGGGGTCACCAAGACCTTGTAGTCAGTCCCAGCAGCAGGAGGGGGTCACAAAGACCTTGTAATAGGTCCCAGCAGCAGAAGGGGGTCACCAAGACCTTGTAGTCAGTCCCAGCAGCAGGAGGGGGTCACCCAGACCTTGTAGTTAGTCCCAGATCAACTTGTGGTCTCATTGTCATGCACGGAACGAATTTACGTACCGTATATAGCGCCAGGCCGCCAGGCATGGCTTACCTGAAGGTTACCTGGAGACGATTTCAAGGGTCACTGCCCCCGCGGCCAGGTCCTAGACCAGACCTGATTGATAGCCGCTGGACTGCTTTTGCTAATCGCAAGCAGTCCAATGTAGGCGCACTGCCCGACTGGTCAGGAACTAAGTACATGTACAACTTATACAGACCATAGCTGACATCAATGACATACTATATAGAAAACCCCTTGTTATGCAGAGCATTTCGGGTGCGACCCACACCAATCGACTAACACCCAGGTACCTATTTTACTGATAGGTGAATAGGGACAGCAGGTGTCTTAAGGAAATATGTCCTAATGCTTTCACCCGTACCGAGGATCAAACCACGGACCTCTTATGTGAGCCGAGTGCGCTAGCAATAGAGCTACGTTACACCGTTCCTTCTTGAAGACAAGCCATGTATCTGGTAACTACCCTTATGTATCAAGGATGGGTGTTGAAAAGTCTTGGTTCCTTTACACTTTTTATCTTATCACTTTCTTGCTTTCGTAGGGAGTAGTTTTAGTGTGCTGATTTGTGACTAATTCCTCCAGTATTTTCCAGGTATAAATTATGATGCATCATTTCTTGCCTACATTGCAAGGAGTACAGTTCGAGGACTTTCAGGAGTTCCCAATAATTTAGGTATTTGAGATTATACGACCAACGAAAGTTCTCCGCACATTCTCCAGTTCTGTAATTTCACCCTCCTTAAAGTGTTAGTATAGAGCAATATTCCATCCTGGTGAGAACGAGTGACTGAAGAGTGTCATCAGTGGCACCTCACTGTGTTTCCTGCTCATCCTAATCTCTGTATGATGATGATAAGACACAGGTCCATCACTCGGGTATCTTTACTGCCGAAACGTTTCGCCTTTACAACAGGCTTCTTCAGTCAAATACAGGCGAATGCAATACTGGAAATAGCATTAGCAGTGGTTTTGCAGTGATCAGTCCGTCAGCCTTGGTAGGTGGTGGTCAGTACCTCAGCATTGTCCACCATCAATAATACCATACTAATCACTGTATGCTTGCGAATGTCATTCAGATTATCATTTTTATTTTAACGGGGAAGCTGTTAATGTGTAGGGAATGGGAAGCAATTAGATTTGATAACAGAAAGGGGAGAGTAGATGCAAATCCCTCTATCAAGAGCCCTTTACTAGTATCAAGGTATGCCCTATAAAGGGAATATCAATCAGAGATACTGATAATAATATTTATAAAATATACCTATTGGTAAAAAAAATGGGGTGGTAGGGAAAGTGGAATGAATATTCAGATGGCTTCAGAAAGAAATACAAATATTTTTCCTTTGAGCCTTTTTATCCATTTCTCTGAGACTATGGGGACCACAATTTGCACTAGATGTGCGTGTGTATATAATATATTATTGTAACCACGAACGAGTGGTATTGATCAATAACAACACTGCGCTAGCCAGGGTTCGAACCCATGTTGTACTGGCCCGTCATTGCTTGGTTCTTGTAGGATTGGGTGGTTCTGTGGGCAAAGGCGTCATGTGGTTCTCGCTCACAATGACGGGCCAGTACAACATTGGTTCGAACGTGTTGTTATTGTAATATATATATATATATATATATATATATATATATATATATATATATATATATATATATATATATATTTTCTCTGTATAGTTTAAATAATAGCAGTGTCAAGTCTTATCTTTATTCACTTCTTAAAGTGGTGGACTGGTAAGCCAGTGGAAGGCCTAGGTCAGATGACCAAAAGCTCCAGTGGCTGGCCATCACATGACTAAGACCCGCGTCAGGAAACACTTGTCCTGTTCCTGACGAATCCTGCCTTATCTACATTAACTGTATCGTATCCAGTGAGAGTAAGTTTGGCCTGTGCTTCAGAAATCAGGAATGAACCTGATTTCTGAGAGATGGTAGAGTGCAAGTGGTGGCGCCACGATCAGAGCAGATTCTAAGCAGAGTTTGGCACTGGGGAAGTAGCATATACGCAAGAACGAAGTGCGTACAAGAGTATCAGCATCGTATGTGCAGAAACAAAGTGATTAGAACAAGCACAAACTGATTAGCATATACGCAAGAACAATGTAGCATGTACGCAAAAACGTGACATGTGGGCAAGAAAACAGCAACATGTACGAAATAACAAACTGCGTATCAGAGCAGCACACCCGCAAGAAAAATATGCGTATCAGAGCAGAACGTAAGCAAGAGTAAAGTATAAAAACAATATTGTACAAGACCCAATTTTTCCCCTCCTCCCTCCACTACCTCTTCCCCTTCCCCTACCTCCTTCCCTTCCCGACTAACCTACCTTCATATCATCCTTCCCCAAGCCCCCTTCTCTCTCTTCCCTGCCTCACCCCTCCACCAACCCATCCCTGCCCTGCCTCCACACAGCGCCGCCCCTCCCTTACCCTGCCTCGCCTAAACATCCCCCCGTCCTCCCTAGGCATCTTCCCCCTGTCCCCAGGTACCCCTCCCTCCCCCCAGCAAGAAAAACACGTGTTTTGTTTTGGCATGCTTGTCCTGACTAGGGGTACGGCTTCTGTTTGTGCACGCCAATATTAGCTCCAGCTGGTGCTTCAGGCACGTAATGTATTCCAAGCTATAACACTGGCAGCCGTGTACAATGATCCAGCACGGACCGAAACGTCGTCACAGCTGTCCTCTTTAAAGTGAAGGTTATTTGTGAATTATTCCAGCCACGGTATTGTAGGTTATTTGCGAATTATTTCAGGGACGGTATTGTGGGTTATTTGCGAATTATTTCAGGGACGGTATTGTGGGTTATTTTCGAATTATTTCAGGGACGGTATTGTAGGTTATTTGTGAATTGTTTTAGGGACGGTATTGTAGGTTATTTGTTATTATCGTCATAATCACAAGGAAGCGTTAAACTCTTAGGGCGCATTCAATGAATGGGGATTGGGAGGTAACGAGGGGTTCTTCAGAGAAGTGAAGAGGTAAGCCTCAGTTCCTTGAATGACGAGCCCTTCACCGGCATCAAGGGACATCCTCCAACACCCATTCTCTTACCTTTGAAGGGTGAGTGGAGGTGCTTGACAAGTGTGTGTGTGTGTGTGTGTGTGTGTGTGTGTGTGTGTGTGTGTGTGTGTGTGTGTGTGTGTGTGTGTGTGTGTGTGTGTGTGTGTGTGTGTGAGTGTGTGCTTCAACTGCAGGCAAGTACAGTGACTGCTGGAGGGTAAACAGGTCACCAAGCATAGATTTGTCTTACACACTCTTCTTCACACCACTCTCACCCAGTTCTTCACCCCACTCTCAATCCCTCCTTCATCCCACTCTCACCCCCTCCTTCATCCCACTCTCACCCCCTCCTTCACCCCACTCTCACCCCCTCCTTCACCCCACTCTCACCCCCTCCTTCACCCCACTCTCACCCCTCCTTCACCCCATCCTTCACCCTACTCCCACCCCCTCCACCCCAGTCATCCCTCCTTCACCCCACTCTCACCCCTCCTTCACCTCACTCTCATCCCCTCCTTCACCCCACTCACCTCTCTCCACCCCAATCTCACCCCTCCTTCACTCCACTCTCACCCCTCCTTCACCACACTCACCCCTCCTTCACCGCACTCTCACCTCTCCTTCACCCCACTCTCACCCTCCTTCACCCCACTCTCACCCCTCCTTCACTCCACTCACCCCTCCTTCACCCCACTCTCACCCTCCTTCACTCCACTCTTACCCTCCTTCACCCCACTCACCCCTCCTTCACCCAACTCTCACCCCTCCTTCACCCCACTCTCACCCCTTCCTTCACCCCACTTACCCCTCCTTCACACCACTCTCACCCTCCACCCCACTCTCATCTCCCCCACTCACCCCATGCTAATAAGTTCAATGAAAAGTTTTAATATTGGTCCAGGAACAATGTTCAGCTGACCCACAAATTGGAATAAAGCGGAAGACTTCATGAAGGACGGACCGTAAGCTGGTTCAAGTTTCATCTCCAGTGTGTGTTCAAGTTTCATCTCCAATGTGTGTTCAAGTTTCATCTCCAATGTGTGTTCAAGTTTCATCTCCAGTGTGTGTTCAAGTTTCATCTCCAGTGTGTGTTCAAGTTTCATCTCCAGTGTGTGTTCAAGTTTCATCTCTAATGTGTGTTCAAGTTTAATCTCTAATGTGTGTTCAAGTTTAATCTCTAGTGTGTGTTCAAGTTTCGTCACCAGTGTGTGTTCAAGTTTCGTCACCAGTGTGTGTTCAAGTTTCATCTCTAGTGTGTGTTCAAGTTTCATCTCCAGTGTGTGTTCAAGTTTCACCTCCAGTGTGTGTTCAAGTTTCATCTCTAATGTGTGTTCAAGTTTCATCTCTAATGTGTATTCAAGTTTAATCTCCAGTGTTCAAGTTTCATCTCTAATGTGTGTTCAAGTTTCATCTCTAATGTGTGTTCAAGTTTCATCTCTAATGTGTGTTCAAGTTTCATCTCTAATGTGTGTTCAAGTTTCATCCCTAGTGTGTGTTCAAGTTTCGTCTCCAGTGTGTGTTCAAGTTTCGTCTCCAGTGTGTGTTCAAGTTTCGTCTCCAGTGTGTGTTCAAGTTTCGTCTCCAGTGTGTGTTCAAGTTTCGTCTCCAGTGTGTGTTCAAGTTTCATCTCTAATGTGTGTTCAAGTTTAATCTCCAGGTTCAAGTTTCATCTCTAATGTGTATTCAAGTTTCGTTTCCAGTGTGTGTTCAAGTTTCGTCTCTAATATGTTAAGTTTCATCTGCAGTATGTGGGTTACCTGTCCATAACATAAATCTTTACTCTGGCTACGATGTTCATACATCTTGTGTGTGCCAGAAAAGGTTCCTGTATCGACGTCCTTGTGAGTGAAGAGTGAACGCTCTCTCTCTCTCTGTAGGGATTCTACAGATGACTTACAGTGTCGTCTCTACATTAGCGGTGAATATGCTTGTTGAATAAACATTAGCTGCAACACTTGACCCACTCCGCACATATCCACTCCATTCTATTTGTTTACTCAAACCCTGGAAGTCGAAAATTCACTTGGTTTAGTGCATGGTTGACTTGAGTGTTCTTATGAGGACCGAAACGTCCTCATAAGATGCCTAAGAGCAGGTTTCGGGTGAATATACTTTGGTGCACATTCTAATACTCTACACACGCATGCACATGCGTATGAGTACACATACACGAACACACGCCCAGGAACTACATGAAGATAGAAGCAAGCATCATGCACAGTTTCACGGGAGGGTATAATCGGGCACTAGAGGCCAGGAATCAATAAAGTCGGTCGATAAGTGGTAGGAGATAGAGGAAGGAATTATGACTACCCTTCCAAGAACTCGGCCCATTCTCACACCACCACATATAATCGTGCAGATTTCAACGTTTCCTGGTTACGCTCCTTGCCAGATTGTCCATGGCAGTCTTCTTATACTTGAATTTTTTTTGTGGTTAAATATTTTTTTGTATTGTTTTATGCACCCTAGGTAAAGAAATACTTACGAAGGGATTCACGGAAAAAGGTTAGCCGGACTTGAGTCCTGGAGGTGGGAAGTACACTTCCTGCACCCTGAAAAAGGGGGTGGGGATGCTATAGTTCGGATTCTTCAGGATTGGTTGAAGTACCTGGTAATTACACTGCCAGCAACAATATTTCGTATGTCGTAGTGTCACACATCCTCAAATGCTTTACAAATATTACAAATTAAGAAAAATATGTCTTATAATATCTGCTGCTTTCTCAACGCACCAATTTAAGCGAACAACATTTAGGTAGAAACGTGTTCATGGCAACACAGACTAGTGTGGGGCGGCCTAACCTCCGCCCTATTGACCAACAAGGCAAAACACACATACGTACATGTACACACAAGCCATACACAGTTTCAAGAGTAAATATGATAGGGCTCAGGGGACTAGGAACCAACAAGGCCAGTTGATTGTCGGCTAAAAGGCAACTCCAGGAGTTGACACGATAGCCACTCCCACCTCCACCATTGCAAAAACACTCGTACATACATACATTCATAACAGTAATAGTAGCAAGCGGCGTTAAAAACAAGCGGAGTCGTACATGAATCAGTTCTTAAACAGATTTTGTTTCTGATATATGCAAATGATCTACCTGGGAAAATATACTCCTTTATATCAAAGCTTGAGTATGATAAAAAATTAATGAAGGGAGGGAGGGACGAGGCAGTCATCATGCTAGATGAAGACTCACAAGCTACTGTAATAGTCCTACAAGTGAGGGAGGATGCAGTCATCATGTCAGATGAAGACTCACAAGCTACTGTAATAGTCCTACAAGTGAGGGAGGATGCAGTCATCAAGTCAGATGAAGACTCACAAGCTACTGTAATAGTCCTACAAGTGAGGGAGGATGCAGTCATCAAGTCAGATGAAGACTCACAAGCTACTGTAATAGTCCTACAAGTGAGGGAGGATGCAGTCATCATGTCAGATGAAGACTCACAAGCTACTGTAATAGTCCTACAAGTGAGGGAGGATGCAGTCATCAAGTCAGATGAAGACTCACAAGCTACTGTAATAGTCCTACAAGTGAGGGAGGATGCAGTCATCATGCCAGATGAAGACTCACAAGTTACTGTAATAGTCCTACAAGTGATTACTGAACTTTAATCTCAGCAAATACAAAGTGATGAAGAAAAAAAAAAATTAAAATCTGAATTGAGGAAGGTCCTAAAGGTAAACATCACATGGAACACCTCGCCTGAGGCACACCAACAAAATACCATCAGAGGTATATGTAAAGATGGCATATATAAGAACCTTAAGAAATCTAAACAAGGCGAAATTCAGACTACTGTACGTATTTATCTTGCGCAAGACTGGAGTATGCGGCACCAGCCTTTAGTCCTCATCACCTGAAGAAAGTTCAAAGGTTTGCCACAAGTCTGATCCCTGAACTAAGAGAGCTGGTATATAAAGATAAATTACGAGAGATAGTAGTAGATCGAAGACTGACAAGAAACATGACCTCTACTTACAAGAAACTCAGAGAGAGAACGTGGATAATGAAGACTGTCACAAGTGCGACAACTGGCTATCTTCACCTGTCGGGTATCTAGTCTTCTGTGCATAATTCTGAGACACTCATTACCTCATATTCCACTATTCTCGTATATCATATCTGCATTGAATTGAAAATGTCATTAGTTAGCGAAACTTTGATAAGTTTTTCTACTCCCAGAGCCCGGCCTTGGGAACTCTGGTGCTTGCCTGGTCAACCAGGCTGTTGCTGCTGGTGGCTCGCTGACCTACATATCCAGATGTTGTCCTCGTCTTCTAGGTATTGAATACCGTTAATTGCAGTGATACTTGTCTGACGAAGTGGATAATAACGCATTCTACATAAGATGGAACATGAGGAATACAAAGAAAAATGGAAGTTCAAATAAGCCAAAGCTAAAATAAATTGTTCTTTAGGTGTAAGAGTAATGAGCACGCGGAACGCATTAGGAAGATATGTAGCCGAGGCTAAATCCATATATAGATTCAAAAGTAGATAAGGCAAAGCCCAAAATAGAAGGGAGTAAGTCACACCAGATAATCGATGAGCAAAGCGGGGCCCAAGAGCTAGAACCTAACAATCTACAGATATAAACAGAAAAGAACAAACACTTTGCTTTTGTTTATCAGAGACCACAGTGAATGTTGAGACAGAGCTCAGCATTCACTGAATGATATTTATAGTGGTCCATCACACATCTAACCGATACTTCTAGTGGACCATCACACATCTAACCGATACCTCTAGTGGACCATCACACATCTAACCGATACTTCTAGTGGACCATCACACATTTAACCGATACTTCTAGTGGACCATCACACATCTAACCGATACCTCTAGTGGACCATCACACATCTAACCGATACCTCTAGTGGACCATCACACATCTAACCGATACTTCTAGTGGACCATCACACATCTAACCGATACTTCTAGTGGTCCATCACACATCTAACCGATACCTCTAGTGGACCATCACACATCTAACCGATACTTCTAGTGGTCCATCACACATCTAACCGATACTTCTAGTGGTCCATCACACATCTAACCGATACCTCTAGTGGACCATCACACATCTAACCGATACTTCTAGTGGACCATCACACATCTAACCGATACTTCTAGTGGTCCATCACACATCTAACCGATACCTCTAGTGGACCATCACACATCTAACCGATACTTCTAGTGGTCCATCACACATCTAACCGATACTTCTAATGGTCCATCACACATCTAACCGATACTTCTAGTGGACCATCACACATCTAACCGATACCTCTAGTGGACCATCAAACATCTAACCGATACTTCTAGTGGTCCATCAAACATCTAACCGATACTTCTAATGGTCCATCACACATCTAACCGATACTTCTAGTGGTCCATCACACATCTAACCGATACTTCTAGTGGTCCATCACACATATAACCGATACTTCTAGTGGCCCATAACACATCTGATACTCCAGCTCATTCAACGTATTGGTCAACGTATCCAGTGTAACTTTTCCGATACCATCACATATTCTTGCTTAATACATATGTCAAGAACCTTAATACCAGTAACCTTAATACCAATCCATGTATCAAGAACCTTAATACCAATCCATGTGTCAAGAACCTTAATACCAGTAAGCAGAGAGCTGCATTATCAAATGCTTCATCATACTGCTGTAATACTTCTTTAAAATCAGAAAGGACTTTGTGGACACTATTATTCTTGAGCCAGAATATATATATAAAAACCAGAAAGAACCACTACCACTACTTTTTCCTCCTCTCTTTCGTCCTTGAAAGAAGCTATTTGAATATTCCACTTCCCCTACCACCTCATCTTTTATATATAAACTTTATTTCAAGACAAAATACATTGACAAGAATACAATAGGGAGTAAAACAACATAGATAACAACTCAGAGCTACATGTCAAATACTTCGTCCAGCTCCCCGGCAGTGGGCCGCGTGCCCAGAACGCTGCAGGCATTTCCCCTCTGGATCGCCACACTGAGTCTCTGAAAGAGGAAGCTGGTCGCCCTGTGGTCCTTGGTTTCTATGATGAGTTTCTCACCCAGCTCTTTGAGAAACTTTAGAGCACACTTGCCCCATGCTCCGAGGGTCTCCGACCCTATTGGGATGAAGTTATAGCAAGGGGGAAGGTCTTCATATTTGCGAGTCTTCTGGGTCTCCCTGTGGCTGGCAGCTCCACCCCCTTCGGCTGCGGAGTATGGCAATATATATATATATATATATATATATATATATATATATATATAGTGACTCACTTTCTTCTGTCTGTGTGACTTGTGAATGCTCCAAGACAGACCGAAACGTCGTCATCAGCTTTTCTCTCTCCTATGTGTGGGTTATTTGTTTATAAACCATTTGTGGAAGTGACCAGAGCAAAAATGATACGTGAAACAAGATGCCGGCTTCAGCAAATATGCTTGTGATATATCAGTGAGGGGTTTTAAGCATTTTTGTTCAACCATAGTAAGTCTATTTAGGTACAGGTACACATATATACAGTTACGTAAATTATCATACATAGCAGCATATGTGTAGATTACCCAGGATAACCCCAAAAAGTCAAAGTAACATTTCCATTGGGGTCCTTGTAATAACTTATTACTTAAGCAATCAAAGGATAAAATATCTCGCCCTGGGACCAGGCTCTTCTACTGGTTACCTGTTTAACAAGGCTGTTGCTGTTCAAGACTCGCTGGAACATATATTCATCACAGCTTGGCTGATCTGCCATTTGGAGGTAGTGATCCAGTTTCCTCTTGCAAACTTTTACACTTATTCCAGCAATATTTTTATCAGCTGGTAGCAGGTTGAATAGTCTTGAATCACGGATGTTGTCACAATGTTCTCTTACTGTGCCCATGGAGCCCCTGCTTTTCACTGGGTCTATCTTATACTTCCATATTTCTCACTCCAGTATGTTATTGTAGTGTGTAGATTTGGGACCTAGGCCTCAACTAGGTCACAACTCCCAGAGTGTTTACTTAGATGTTATCCAAAGCTAAAGATCTCTCCCAGATCAATGATTCATTGCCTCATTAGAGGGTACAGGTCTGGAGTGTGTAAGTGGTGCTTCAGTGCCAATAGGGGAGGTTTGGAAATGTCTTGGTTGCCGTCGACGAAGACTTGCATAAACGTTGATGTCCCAAAGATCTAAACGATAGTTTAGTAATATTAAAAAAAAAAATAGTGTCACAGCGTTACGCGTCAAGATTCGATAATTAGAACATCAGATAATTGAATCTTAATCACAGAAAACATCGATAAATAAGACTGATAAGACTGAGGCCATGCAAAGTGATGAAATAAAAAGTAGAAAATACAAAGGAAATGATAAGCGTGGTAAATAAAAACACAAATTAAAGTGGGAATTATAAATACAGCAGAGTAACTAAAATTTACTGAAGGAAACTATCAACCCAAAAAAGTTATCATTTCTGGATGTGCCAAGAACGTTTGCAAATGTTTAAAAACATAAAAGGGATTAAAAAAGAAGGATGCATCAGTATGATTACGAAATACATTTGGAATGTATAAGAGCGACCATATAGCACTATACAAAGGAGCTATAATGAGAAAAATATAAAAGTCAGCCCCTAAAATTTACACTCGATTAAGGAAAAAAATCTTAAAAAAAAAGACTAAGGAAACATAAAAACTGTAAATCCATAACCATTAAGTCAAGACACACTGCAATAAACAAAAACAAAAATCAGGGCATAATACTAAATTTTTTTGTACTTAGTAATAGGTCCAAACTTACCAACGAAATGGGTTTTCATGACTGAACTGGGGACAGAGAGAAATACAAAACTTAAATGGAAACAATAAGGCAAAGTACTCTTACTGTAGCTATAACTAAAAAATTATTTGATATATATGTTACTCCCTCTATAAATATGCACATCCTGAAGTCTACCCATCAACATTTTATACACAAATACCTAGTCCAACAAACTACTGGCAGTGTGGCCCGTACTTTACGTATTATAAAAAACGGATACGACAAAACAAAATATACAAGACCGTATATATACAAATTTGTCTCAAAAGGAAAGAGGTAAGAGATACGTATTATGAACAAAGAATATAGACTATAGTATAAAATACTGAAAATATTATGCAGCTCAGTTTTGGTCTCCTTACTACAGGATGGATATAGATTCATTGGAGAACATACAAAGAAGAATGACTAAAATGATTTACAGTATAAGAAATCTCCCGTATGAAGATAGACTTTTAGCGTTGAATCTCCACTCTCTGGAGAGACGTAGAATGAGGGGAGATATCATCGAGGTGTACAAGTGGATGATGGGCATAAACAAAGGAGATATTAATAAAATACTGAGGATATCGAACCAAGTAAGAACCATAAATAACGGATTTAAATTGGATAAATTTAGATTTAGAAAGGACATAGGCAAGTACTGGTTTTCGAACAGAGTTGTAGATGCGTGGAACAATCTTCCGAGTACTGTGATAGAGGCTAGGACCTTGGGTGGCTTTAAAAAGAGATTGGACAAATATATGAGTGGGAGGGGCTGGGTTAGATTGGTGTCGTGAGTACGGGAATAAATTCTTAGGTAGTGGTGGTTTTGATATGGACCTGCCTTGTATGGGCCAGTAGGCCTTCTACAGTGTTCCTCCATTCTTATGTTCTTATGTAATAAGGGATAGCAATAATGGTAGAATTACCGACAAAATGTTAGGTAAATGGACACATGCAACTAATGTGACATTTTATTGTGGCAACGTTCACAACGTTGACCAAAACTGGAATACTGCTGATATTGTGCCCACACCTACAAAATCATGTAGATACAGACAAATTAAAGAATCGTGCTACAATATGGCCGCCACAAACCGAAGTGCAACAACAGACAGCAATGAAAATGCCATCGTTCCTTGGAACTCGAATAAAAAAAAAGTATTGTAAAATTATGGATAAAAGTTTTTTTCAAACATTAAATGGTAGAAGACATCACAAGTGCAAACAAAGATAATGAGCTGAACAGATAGTAAGAATATGTAGTCCAGGTGGACTACATACAAAAACGAGAAACTTTTAACAAAATAATGTAACAAACTAAAATACTGAAGACAAAATTACAAGAGCAAACGGTGACTCTGCTACTGTAACTAAACAAAGGTAGTTTAAACCACGTACAATTTCAATCTCTCAAAATCAATCTCTTATATGGTATTCAAACGGGTCAAAGTGCTGAGGTTTCGCGCACAAGCAGTTATTGGTATTGACACCAAGTTGAAATTACATCAGCTGGCAGTTTGCAGCCTATTGCTGCACACTGCCCGCATATATAACCTAACCTAAAACTCAACCTAAAATGATAAAACTTAATACAAATCAGCAACCATAAGAAATACTGCCGTAACAGTCTTTCAGTGGAAGTATATAATTCCCTAGAGGAGGTGCCTGTTCAACCAGGTTGTGATATATATGCGAGCAGTGTGCAGCATATATATTGTTCAACTGCCTCCCAGCATACATCAGGGGGATTACCAACAAACCCCTGGCTGTCTTCAAGCAGGCACTGGACAGGCATCTAAAGTCGGTACCTGACCAGCCAGGCTGTGGTTCGTACGTTGGACTGCGTGCGGCCAGCAGTAACAGCCTTCTCTTTTCGTGCCCACCGCACCCCTGCTTTTCACTGAACTTATTTTGCACTTCCTCCCATATCTCTCACTCCAGTATGTTATGGCAGTGTGCTGATTTGGGACAAAGCCCTCAAGTACTTCCAGGTATATATTATCACGTATCTCTCCTGCCTAGTATGGGCCAACAGGCCTGCTGCAGTGTTCCTCCTTTCTTATGTTCTTATGTTCCAGTGAGTACATAAAGACTTTAGAGTGTTCTCAGTAATTTAAATGCTTTATTGGCTCTATGCGAGCTGTAAACGATCTATGTATTTGTTCCAGCTTTGATATTTCTCCTGCCTTGAACGAGGCCGTCAACACTGAGCAATAGGCTGGCTGATCAGGGAAGAGGGGTATCAAGGAAGTCTGGCCTTAGGCTGGGCTAAGAATGGAGGAAAAAAATCTCTAAATATGAGCGCCACCACTGAAATATCCTATACCCGTGACAAACCTGTAGCCGATTTCGAGAGCTTTTCTAGCCTACCAGCCCGGCTTTTGGCCAAACTTTCTTGATGAGTGGTTGTTCAACCATTCCTGGCAGCCACCCGCAGGCTCACATAGACATCAAGCCTAGTCACTTTGTGGAGCTAGTGATCCAGCTTTCCCTTGAAAATCGCATTTGTCCTCGGGTCATTAGTAAGACCAGTGGTTTCACGTGAGCGATATAAAATGAGAAAGTTTTCATAACAAAGAAACATGGTTTCAAAACACCTGAGGAGGGAGGGTTACCCAACACATGAACAAACCTTCATAACAATTAAGGTTGCACAATAAATGAACAAGGATACCCAACCTATGAATAAAGCTTCGTAATAAATAAAAAAAAAACGTTTATAACACATGATTAAGGTTTAACAACACATGAAGCCTTGTTTAACAAGCGTTCTTACAGGATTGGGTTAAGAGTTTGTACCTTTATCTATAAGTTAAGAGCTGTTGCATACCTCAGCCCATTGAAACGCATTTCCTTGAATTATCTATATTAAATTTCTATTATGAAACATGAACAAGAGTTCGTAACGAAAGAGAAGGTTTATAACACAATCAAAGATTCATAACACATGCACAGATAGATACTCATAACACAAGCAAAGGTTCAAAACACACAAGCAAAGGTTCAAGGCACACAAGCAAAGGTTCAAGGCACACAAGCAAAGGTTCAAGGCACACAAGCAAAGGTTCAAAACACACAAGCAAAGGTTCAAAACACACAAGCAAAGGTTCAAAACACACAAGCAAAGGTTCAAAACACACAAGCAAAGGTTTAATGCACACAAGCAAAGGTTTAATGCACACAAGCAAAGGTTAAAAACACACACAAGCAAACGTTCATAACAAAACCAAAGGTGTAAAACACGCAGCAAAAGGTTCATAACACAAAAACAAAGGGGCATAACACAAGCAAAGGTTCATAATACACAAGCTAAGGTTCATAACACACAAGAAAGAGTTCATAACAAAAACAAAGGTGCATAACACTACCACAAGCAAAGGTTCATAACACAAGCAAAAGGTCCATAACACAAAAAACAAAGGGGCATAACACACAAGCAAATATTCCTAACACGCAAGCAAAGATTCGTAAAACACGAGCAAGTGTTTCCATCAGTCTAGAGATGGGGCACAGCACAGTATACACTGGGGTCACTCAGCCTCTGAAGGACACACCACTAGATACACACTGGGTATGAATATGTATGCCGGGGGATTACACCGGGCTTGTGTTTCATTTATATTTATAACAACTTACGGGAGAACTAGAATAACATATTAACTACTTGATGAAAGTGTAACAGAGAACACCCAAGCGAGACGAATTCAAAATTGTTCCTTGTGTGTCAAACATAATAAAAAGGGTGTTTTGCTGCAACTTAATCAACTCAATTTTAATAATTATATCCATGAGGAAAGCACTACATCCGCAGGAGTCATACAAGTGATGAGAACAGGACCATCACTGATGGTATTTCTCTGTATTCAAAGTAATCTTGATCCACCTTGTTATAATTTCCGGTCTCTCCTATATTTGTTGTATTGTATTCTTTGAATGACAAATCATCTGATATTATTCCTAAGTCTTTTGTTTTGTATCCTATTAGATGGTCTACAAGCTTTCTGTATTCTGTGCTCATCCTCTTAGTTTGTTCATTGTTCCCATGTCTGAGTAACTGAAATTTGCCACAAATGACCATCAAGTTAATTTTTATTTGTCCACAAAAAGTTCTGTTGAAAACTGATTGAAATTATTCCGCATCTTCCACCGCATCGACTTCCATGCTTGTTTTGGCATCGTCCGCAAAGGATGACATGAAGCTGTGACTAGTGCTTTTATCTGTTTGCTAGTAGGATGAGAAACAGGAACGGTGCTAGGACCATGCCTTGGGGTACGAATCTTTTTACTTTGCCGCGACTCGACTTTGTTTTGGTTACTACATCTGTGTTCAATGTGAGAAATTTGAATATCCTCTTCCCTACTTTTTCTGCTATACTTGTTGACCTCATTTTGTTATCTCTCGCTGAATCGTCACAGTTGTCATAAGCCTTTGCAAAATCTGTGTAAACCACATCTGCGTTTTGGTGTCCCTCCAAAGCCTCAGTGATTTTGTAATAATGATCTAACAGTTGTGACAAGCATGATCACCCAGCCTCTCTAACTCCATGATTTAGAGTTGCGCAGGCTATGCGTTTCCATAACAAAACAGTAAAACGACGTCTTGATCACCCTTTCAAAAATTTTCATGATATGCAGTGTTAGTGCTACTGGTCCAGTAATTTTTTGCAATAGCTCTGCTGCCACGGTTGTGAAGCAGAGGTACGTCTGCATTTTGTAAGCTCGATGGAATTTTACCTGAATCTAGGCTGCTCCAGAGAACACTTGAATCTAGGCTACTCCCGTGGACACTTGAATCTAGGCTGGTCCCGAGAACACTTGAATCTAGGCTGCTCCAGAGAACACTTGAATCTAGGCTACTCCCGAGAACACTTGAATCTAGGCTGCTCCCGAGAACACTGGGAAATGCTAATATCGTAAGGTTCATAAGGTGACTGGGAAATGGGAGGAAATCCGTTCTGATCCTTGAGGATAGCTGCAATTCCTTGGACTAAGAGCCTTCCAATAAGCATCCTTGGTACCCCTTTCCCCACACATTTTAAGAGGATGCCATATTAGTGTTTTGCTTGTGTGTATATGAGTGTATCAAGAGCCAGGTTAAGTTTACATGAGTATATCAAGATGCAGCTTGAGTGTACATTTGTGTATCAACGTGCAGCTTGAGTGTACGTGAGTGTATCAAGGTGCAGCTTGAGTGTACATGAGTGTATCAAGGGGGGAGCCCAGCAAAATGATGCACCACAAACATCAAGGTAATCACCTGATCTTGCAAGTCTCCACCACCATTATCAAGGTCATGATGCAACCTTTTCTCCGATACAAGAATACATAACTTGACAAACTGCCTTTCCTTCATTCCACGCTTTCGAAAGTGTAAAGAAATTATAAAATCTGGTTTAAAGTCACGTGAGCAAACACTAGGACAAATTTATCAGAAAACGTGACGGTCCTGAGACCTCGATCACTTGTAACGTTGTCTCCTATCTCCAACTATATCCTAGTGCTCAATCGCGTTTTTTAAACCAATTTGTCAGTATCAATTACCAAGGTTTATAACATTAAAATATTTCTTATTCAGGGTTAGGTTCAATTTCCTTAGGTTAAAGTATATTAACCTACATTATATTACATTAATTATTTAACAATATACATTAATTACTTAATATATTAATTATTTAATACATTAATTATTTAACAATAATGAAATTTAAAATAAAACTGAGGTGGGGAGGGGGGTGAACGAGGGATTATGTAAAACCTCGAGCGTTTATTTCCTTACGAAAGATTGAAAAATGTGAGGGGTGAGCTGCAAGATTTGTCTCGTTCACGTTCTCGTACGATTGACCACAACTTGCATGTTCGTACGATTGAAAAGAACACGGTGTTCCTGAATGCCCGTATGGTTTACTTAATTGCTATTTAATTTCCCAAACTGTGTAGTATTATTAAAGAGGCTGGATGTGCTTATTATGAGCAGGAACGCGCACACGCACGAGTGTGCACGCGAGTGCTCCTGCGTGCTGGATTACATGTGATTGGCTATTTGTAGTTACAAGAGAAGAGCAATGCTGGTGGTGTCCAATCTCTGTCGTATATAGTACTTGGTAAAGAATTCAGTGGATGTAGCACAGACCGTAATGGATACGTGGACCAGCGGGTCACCAGCAGCAACAGCCTACTTGACCAGGCAAGCTTCTGCTATTTCCTCCGTATTCAATTGACGAAGCCTATTGTGGAGGTGAAACGTTTCGGCAAATAAAGATGCCCAGTTGTTGCACATGTCTTATTTATCTATTAATATTTTATTGTGTTCTCACTCTGTTTATAAGTGTGGTCTCTAGCTCTCACTGTTTACAAGTGTGGTCTCTAGCTCTCACTGTTTACAAGTGTGGTCTCTAGCTCTCACTGTTTACAAGTGTGGTCTCTAGCTCTCACTGTTTACAAGTGTGGTCTCTAGCTCTCACTGTTTACAAGTGTGGTCTCTAGCTCTCACTGTTTACAAGTGTGGTCTCTAGCTCTCACTGTTTACAAGTGTGGTCTCTAGCTCTCACTGTTTACAAGTGTGGTCTCTAGCTCTCCACTGGGTTTAGCCAAGTTCAAGTGGTCTCTAGCTCTCACTGTTTACAAGTGTGGTCTCTAGCTCTCACTGTTTACAAGTGTGGTCTCTAGCTCTCACTGTTTACAAGTGTGGTCTCTAGCTCTCACTGTTTACAAGTGTGGTCTCTAGCTCTCACTGTTTACAAGTGTGGTCTCTAGCTCTACTGTTTACAAGTGTGGTCTCTAGCTCTCACTGTTTACAAGTGTGGTCTCTAGCTCTCACTGTTTACAAGTGTGGTCTCTAGCTCTCACTGTTTACAAGTGTGGTCTCTAGCTCTCACTGTTTACAAGTGTGGTCTCTAGCTCTCACTGTTTACAAGTGTGGTCTCTAGCTCTCACTGTTTACAAGTGTGGTTCTAGCTCACTGTTTACAAGTGTGGTCTCTAGCTCACTGTTTACAAGTGTGGTCTCTAGCTCTCACTGTTTACAAGTGTGGTCTCTAGCTCTCACTGTTTACAAGTGTGGTCTCTAGCTCTCACTGTTTACAAGTGTGGTCTCTAGCTCTCACTGTTTACAAGTGTGGTCTCTAGCTCTCACTGTTTACAAGTGTGGTCTCTAGCTCTCACTGTTTACAAGTGTGGTCTCTAGCTCTCACTGTTTACAAGGTGGTCTCTAGCTCTCACTGTTACAAGTGGTCTCTAGCTCTCACTGTTTACAAGTGTGGTCTCTAGCTCTCACTGTTTACAAGTGTGGTCTCTAGCTCTCACTGTTTACAAGTGTGGTCTCTAGCTCTCACTGTTTACAAGTGTGGTCTCTAGCTCTCACTGTTTACAAGTGTGGTCTCTAGCTCTCACTGTTTACAAGTGTGGTCTCTAGCTCTCACTGTTTACAAGTGTGGTCTCTAGCTCTCACTGTTTACAAGTGTGGTCTCTAGCTCTCACTGTTTACAAGTGTGGTCTCTAGCTCTCACTGTTTACAAGTGTGGTCTCTAGCTCTCACTGTTTACAAGTGTGGTCTCTAGCTCTCACTGTTTACAAGTGTGGTCTCTAGCTCTCACTGTTTACAAGTGTGGTCTCTAGCTCTCACTGTTTACAAGTGTGGTCTCTAGCTCTCACTGTTTACAAGTGTGGTCTCTAGCTCTCACTGTTTACAAGTGTGGTCTCTAGCTCTCACTGTTTACAAGTGTGGTCTCTAGCTCTCACTGTTTACAAGTGTGGTCTCTAGCTCTCACTGTTTACAAGTGTGGTCTCTAGCTCTCACTGTTTACAAGTGTGGTCTCTAGCTCTCACTGTTTACAAGTGTGGTCTCTAGCTCTCACTGTTTACAAGTGTGGTCTCTAGCTCTCACTGTTTACAAGTGTGGTCTCTAGCTCTCACTGTTTACAAGTGTGGTCTCTAGCTCTCACTGTTTACAAGTGTGGTCTCTAGCTCTCACTGTTTACAAGTGTGGTCTCTAGCTCTCACTGTTTACAAGTGTGGTCTCTAGCTCTCACTGTTTACAAGTGTGGTCTCTAGCTCTCACTGTTTACAAGTGTGGTCTCTAGCTCTCACTGTTTACAAGTGTGGTCTCTAGCTCTCACTGTTTACAAGTGTGGTCTCTAGCTCTCACTGTTTACAAGTGTGGTCTCTAGTTCTCACTGTTTACAAGTGTGGTCTCTAGTTCTCACTGTTTACAAGTGTGGTCTCTAGTTCTCACTGTTTAAAAGTGTGGTCTCTAGTTCTCACTGTTTACAAGTGTGGTCTCTAGTTCTCACTGTTTACAAGTGTGGTCTCTAGTTCTCACTGTTTACAAGTGTGGTCTCTAGTTCTCACTGTTTACAAGTGTGGTCTCTAGTTCTCACTGTTTACAAGTGTGGTCTCTAGTTCTCACTGTTTACAAGTGTGGTCTCTAGTTCTCACTGTTTACAAGTGTGGTCTCTAGTTCTCACTGTTTACAAGTGTGGTCTCTAGTTCTCACTGTTTACAAGTGTGGTCTCTAGTTCTCCCTGTTTACAAGTGTGGTCTCTAGTTCTCACTGTTTACAAGTGTGGTCTCTAGTTCTCACTGTTTACAAGTGTGGTCTCTAGTTCTCACTGTTTACAAGTGTGGTCTCTAGTTCTCACTGTTTACAAGTGTGGTCTCTAGTTCTCACTGTTTACAAGTGTGGTCTCTAGTTCTCACTGTTTACAAGTGTGGTCTCTAGTTCTCACTGTTTACAAGTGTGGTCTCTAGTTCTCACTGTTTACAAGTGTGGTCTCTAGTTCTCACTGTTTACAAGTGTGGTCTCTAGTTCTCACTGTTTACAAGTGTGGTCTCTAGTTCTCACTGTTTACAAGTGTGGTTTCTAGTTCTCACTGTTTACAAGTGTGGTCTCTAGTTCTCACTGTTTACAAATGCGGTCTCTAGTTCTCACTGTTTACAAATGCGGTCTCTAGTTCTCAAAATTTTAAGAATCTCGTGTTATCATGTGTTGTGTTGTCAATGTATCACATTAGCTTTTAATTTGCATTTACATAACTAGGGTAAATTCGGTAATCCATTCGTTACTCCACGTGCTCAATATACCTGGGATCTTAATTCAAATAATATGTCATTATCTGCCCTCTCTATTCGCCGTAAGACTTCGTACGTCGTAATCATCTCTCCCTTTGTCCCTCTTTATGATAGTCAATGTTCAGTTTCTTCAACCTCTCCTCATAGTGCATTCCTCGGAGTTCTGGTACTAAGCTGGTAGCAAACCTTTGGATCTTTACTAACTTCCTCAGGTGCTTGACCAGGTGTGGACTCCATGGTGGGGCAACGTGTGTCGTGTCAGTATCATAGATACACTTGTTTAGTATATCTTTATACAGCTGGTCCCTTTGCGTGTGATGTCACGGTACCCGCTGACGTCAGAGGCTCAGCGCATGTGCACAGCCTATCATAGGCAGACTGCCTCACTAACGTTAGACCTACAGGCGAGACAGACGGTGTGCGGGACTCTCCTTCACTTACTGTAAATATACCGTAACCATCCAACAAGGAGTATCTTTGACCTCCTATATATCTCTCCCAAGACCCACACGACACGTGTTCAGTGATTGGCCTAACATATGTTGGCGTATTCCAACTTTAATATTTAATATATCAAGAAATTTTGACCAGCATTTGATGATCCCTGGCGGTGGGTGGGGGTCAACGTGAAGATCTCCCATGCAGTGCGCTTTGATTTTATTTTACGTATAAAGTTCTAGAACTAATTAGTTATTCGTCGCTTTAAATACTTATCGTTGCTAACATTCATTATCAAACTGACACTATCATTAGAAACTTGCTACTGTCGTGACTCATTCACTCTCATATTTTAAAATCATAATCACAAGGCAGTAAAACTATTCAAAATATTTCTTTTTTTTTCACATTCCGTAATCCACCTCCATAATTCGTTCCTTGCCATCGGTAGTCAGCAAATGTCGACAGGGTAAATAACCCACCATTTATGCCGAAATGAGAAACTGGGTTATTAAGTCAAGCCAACACCCTATGAGGAGAGTTACATCCTTCCTGGGGAAGACTCCTACCTCTAGACACAAACTATAACCACACCAGCACCGCGTTAAGGTGACCAGCGTCAAGAGTGAAGCACTTTAAGCAGAGGTATGATAAAGCTCATGCGAGGAGTGACCCAGTAGCGGCCAGTGAAGAGGCGGGGCCAGGAGCTTTGACTCGACCCCTGCAACCACAACTAGGTGAGTACAACTAGGTGAGTACTGCGTGGTGACATCCATCATGCAGGATTAATTAGTGTCAAGAGAATAAGTACGACGGTGAATATAGATGTACACAGTCGAATACAAAGCTCGTAAAACAACTAAATAAGCACTTGGAAGTTACAGGCAGTTCCTGTTGTAAAGTCCATTAGTGGCGAATAATTGTGGCTATGCAAAACGCCATTTATACACGTGCTTGAAGACAGGGTCGTGTAAAGTGCCCCAATAAAGGGAAGATTACTAGGGTGAAGATGCACCAATCAATATTTAGAGGTTAGGATGATACATGAAGCGCACATCAATTTCTGCTGGAAGTATGACCTTGAGATCAAGGCTAAACATCACTGACTGTCTGCTGCTACTGTTGCTGGTGGTGGAGGGTAGTGGTGGTGGTAGGGAGGGTAGTGGTGGTAGGGAGGGTAGTGGTGGTGATGGTAGGGAGGGTAGTGGTGTAGAGAGGGTCGTGCTAGTGGTGGATAGGGTAATGTTGGTAGTGCTGGAGAGGGTAGTGGTGGTTGTGGCGGAGAGGGTAGTGGATGCGGTGGACAGGGAATGGTGGTAGGGAAGGATGTGGTGGTGGTGGTGAGGATGATGGTGGTGGTGGTTGTGAGGGGATGGTGAGGATGGTGTTAGTAGTGGTGGTGATAAGGAGAATGAGAATCAAAAGATAAAAGAGAAGCTGAATGAGGAAGAGCAAGAGGAGGAGGAAAAGCAGACGAGGGAAAAGCAGCAGCAAGAGTAAATAATAAACTGAAGAAGCAGAAGAAAAAAATGAATTACAAGAAGAGAAGGACTTAGCAGCAGCAACAAGAACAGCAGTAACCACAGCAGCAGAAGCTATAGAAGGAAGTTACAGCAACAAGAGGAGAGGCAGCAGCAGCAACAAGAACAGCAGTAACCACAGCAGCAGAAGCTATAGAAGGAAGTTACAGCAACAAGAGGAGAGGCAGCAGCAGCAACAAGAACAGCAGTAACCACAGCAGCAGAAGCTATAGAAGGAAGTTACAGCAACAAGAGGAGAGGCAGCAGCAGCAACAAGAACAGCAGTAACCACAGCAGCAGAAGCTATAGAAGGAAGTTACAGCAACAAGAGGAGAGGCAGCAGCAGCAACAAGAACAGCAGTAACCACAGCAGCAGAAGCTATAGAAGGAAGTTACAGCAACAAGAGGAGAGGCAGCAGCAGCATCAAGAACAGCAGTAACCACAGCAGCAGAAGCTATAGAAGGAAGTTACAGCAACAAGAGGAGAGCAGCAGCACAAGAACAGCAGTAACCACAGCAGCAGAAGCTATAGAGGAAGTTACAGCAACAAGAGGAGGCAGCAGCAGCAACAAGAACAGCAGTAACCACAACGCAGAAGCTATAGAAGGAAGTTACAGCAACAAGAGGAGAGACAGCAGCAGCAACAAGAACAGCAGTAACCACAGCAGCAGAAGCTATAGAAGGAAGTTACAGCAACAAGAGGAGAGGCAGCAGCAGCAACAAGAACAGCAGTAACCACAACAGCAGAAGCTATAGAAGGAAGTTACAGCAACAAGAGGAGAGGCAGCAGCAGCAACAAGAACAGCAGTAACCACAGCAGCAGAAGGTATAGAAGGAAGTTACAGCAACAAGAGGAGAGGCAGCAGCAGCAACAAGAACAGCAGTAACCACACAGCAGAAGCTATAGAAGGAAGTTACAGCAACAAGAGGAGAGGCAGCAGCAGCAACAAGAACAGCAGTAACCACAGCAGCAGAAGCTATAGAAGGAAGTTACAGCAACAAGAGAGGCGCAGCAGCAACAAGAACAGCAGTAACCACAGCAGCAGAAGGTATAGAAGGAAGTTACAGCAACAGAGGAGAGAGCAGCAGCAACAAGAACAGCAGTAACCACGCAGCAGAAGCTATAGAAGGAAGTTACAGCAACAAGAGGAGAGGCAGCAACAGCAACAAGAACAGCAGTAACCACAACAGCAGAAGCTATAGAAGGAAGTTACAGCAACAAGAGGAGAGGCAGCAACAGCAACAAGAACAGCAGTAACCACAACAGCAAAGCTATAGAAGGAAGTTACAGCAACAAGAGGAGAGGCAGCAACATCCACAAGAACAGCAGTAACCACAACAGCAGAAGCTATAGAAGTAAGTTACAGCAACAAGGAGCAGAGCAGCACAAGAGCAGTAACCACAACAGCAAGCTATGAAGGAAGTTACAGCAACAAGAGAGCAACAGCAACAAGACAGTAACCACAACAGCAGAAGCTATAGAAGGAAGTTACAGCAACAAGAGGAGAGGCCAGCAACAAGAACAGCAGTAACCACAACAGCAAAGCTTGGGAGTTACAGCAACAAGAGGAGGCGCAGCATCCAAGACAGCAGTAACACAACAGCAGAAGTATAGAGAAGTTACAGCAACAATAGGAGGCACAACAAGAACGCAGTAACCACAACAGCAAAGCTATGAAGGTTACAGCACAAGAGGCAGCAACAGAACACAGGCATACGCACACAAGGGCAGCAGCTATGCAGCACAAAATGTTGACATAACATTACAAGATGTAGACACAGCAGGAGCTATAAAAACAATAACAGCTACAGCAAAAGCAGCTCCATCAGCAACAGCAGCTACAGCGACAACAGCAGCAGCATCATGCTGAAGTCAGGAGGCAACATTCCTGAGGCAGCATTAAACCCGCAGCAGGTCGCGGCGGGGCTAGATCAATCCCGGGTCTGGTTATTAAGAGTAAACATGAGAGGGCGGCAGAACCCCGCTAATTGACTGTATTTGTCGCCACATGAGAGTGACGGACACCAATTGCAATTACCACACACCAAAGTGGCCGGTGTAAGCTGCAGTCACGTAACGAGCCTGGGGTGGTTAGATGAGGGGACGCGGGGAGAAATGAGGGGATGTGGGGAGAAATGAAGGGATATGGGAAGAGGAGGTAGGAAGTTAGGAAAGGGTAGAAAGTATACTGAGGGGATGAATGGGAGATGATTTTTGGCACTGTTGCCTAGGAATCATGCCTAGCTAGAGGGAGATAGTGTCAACACCATCTTCCCCACAGTCGCACCATCACCACAACTATCACGTATCTCCTCCTTGGCCATCACAGCCATCAATATCACTAACAGTATGATAAGCTTGACTGTACCTTGACAGAACATATCCAACCAGACGACCACCGCCACCAGTGTGGGAGTCGTCGACTAAGCTTGACTGTACCTTGACAGAACATATCCAACCAGACGACCACCGCCACCAGTGTGGGAGTCGTCGACTAAGCTTGACTGTACCTTGACAGAACATATCTACCCAGACGACCACCGCCACCAATGTGGGAGTCGTCGACTGTGTTCCTACAGAGCACACCCACAGCCAGGTCACTGAGCCCTAAGACCGTCAAGCAACAAGGAGATTTCTAGGGAGAACACACTGAGCTTAAAGAAGTAAAATAGAGGAAAATCACTGCAATAATTTAGGTGTTTGAGTTAGTGGATAGGTAGGTAGTGATTAAGGAATGGGAAGCAGAGAGAAGAGAGAGAGGGAGGAAGAGAGGTGGATGAGAGTTAGTATTCTGATGGTGAAGGAGATAAGCACTCAGAGAGCAAGGCAAGGCCGGCCACTGATACAAACCTGCTGCTGCTGCTCCCTGCTCTCTCCCCAGCTCACTCTCACACTCCCCAGCACATATTTCCAAGCTCTCACTTCCCAGCACCCTTCCTAGCTCACTTTGAGGCTTCCCTCTCACTCCCCAGCACACACTCCCAAGCTCTCACTTCTCAGCACCCTTCCTAGCTTACACTCCCTAGCGCCCTTCCTAGGTTACTCTCACACTCCAGCATACATTCCCGAAAGCTCTCACTTCCTAGCTCACTCACCGGCTCCTCTCACTCCCCAGCATTGCTTAGTGTGGCACATTAACACGGTCCGGATACCCATCCAAGAAATGACAGAGTTCGCAGAACTAAAGCAAAGCTTCTGATAACATGAGATATCATCCACATGGGAACAGAATAAGATAACTGTAACCCGTACGGGGAAGCTGAAATGTGGAGAGCAAACCCGAGACTATATTAGTGAACTTTGTGAACTATCACAGACAGACTACGGAAATATCAGGAGATAAATCTGCAAGACTGGATATATCTCTTACCCTTAAATGAATCGGACATGAAGGAAACAGAAAACGGTGTGCCACTTGGAGCCATTGACCAGCCTACATTAAACTATCTGGTAAAGGGGGCACTTGTAAAAAGAAGAAAAATATGAGGAAACGTTGATCAATTGACAGCGAGACAGTGCATGAGATGGAGAGGGTAGATAGGAATTCTCATCCCACAGATTTATATACCCCGAGAGGAAGGAAGTCGTAAAATTTACGTAGCGTTTTGAACTATGAGGTTATTCAATACATGACAATTAAAAAATATATATACAGTATTTAACAAACACATAAGCCAAAAATATCCTCCCATTGAGAGAACAAAACAAATATAAATACCACCACAAAGTCAAAAACTAGCCTGTAATAATTTAACCCACCAAACTCTTACTGTTAAAGGCACCTAAAATTTCACCGAGATCCCTAAAGACCCGAAAGGAGGAATGATAACCTAATACATAAAGCTATGATTGAACCAGAGCTGCAAGGAGGCCAAAGCAAGGAGCTAAAGGGTAGGAAGACAAAAAACGGTAGGGAAAAAAAGTGATAAGTCAGGAAATCAAACATGCTATAAAGTATTATCGGTAAAGTTAAGCTCAGGAACAGTGTAAAAGTGGTTCACAGCCACACAGGAAGATGAATATTCTTAACAAAACTAAATAATACAAATGACGGAGGAAGAAATACTCCAGGGGATGGCGGGTAAAGGTGAGGAAGGGAGCATGAGATTTAAGGCCTTCATGATGGAATCTGGAGATTCCAGAAAGAGATGGAAAAGAATACTTGTGTATAATTCTGAAAATGTATTAAAAGAACCTTTCACCTTCAGACCAATGAAGCAATTCATGGCGAAATGTCCAGAACTGCAAAGGAGACTTCGTTTCCAGTCTGTTGGTATTACCATGCAATTTACAACCATTCCAGAAAGGAGGTAGTAAAGGACAGATAACAGACACTGAATATCCATATAACAAATAAGGGGGTAAGACGACTTATATCCATGAACTGAAAAGATAAGTAGCAGAGGCACTATGTGGACCTATAGCAAAGATCTATTATAAGTCCTTAGACTCTTAAGGTACAAGATAGCTGGTAACTGATGTTCCGAATGCGAATATAATGCCATTTGTTTGTTCCAAAGAAGATCGTACAAGAGACACTACACTACAAACATAAAATTGATATTAATGCTGTCCGAAGTTATTAGAAAATATCAGGGGGATAATTGTGGAGTACTTAAGAGATAACAGGATTTCATATAAGGAGGGTAAATCGTGCCTTGCTAACCTGCTGCAATTATTATATTGAGAGGGGGGGGGGTAAATTTCATCTTATCGGAATGTATAAAAGCATTTAACTCTGTGCTCGAACACTACAATATGAAATGAAACACCTGTCAGATAAGAGATACGGTGATGGTAAGAGAAGAGGTTATCAGGACGGTCAAATACAAGGAGTGGGCTTCCCCAAGAATCAGTACATTATACTCGCAAGATTCGACAAAGCAGCCAAGAAAAAACGTTTGAGACGAACCAGAAGCTGAGAGACGACTCCAGTAAACATATAACTACCTGACTTAACTGAAATTCACGTTACCAGTTAGCAGATTCACGCATCCCAGAGTTGTATTCATCATAATGTTTTGTTCAGCAAGCTAAGTTCATGTTCAGCAAGCTAAGTTCATGGATCAGCAACTTGAGTACCCTAACTCCCGATCCCCAAGTATGATGACTGCTAGACACCTATGGCAATTGTGGTAGGCATGGCACTTGCCATTGTTAGCACGTGTGTACACTGATGAATGGTTCACAGAACCGACAAGTTGATAAATTAGACACATGTACAACACTGGGGTATCTTTATTGTGGAAGCGTTGCGCCACACAGTGGTTGCATCAGTCCAATAGACAGAAGAATGGTGAAGATCAGAAGGAGTTTGAGGTAATCAGTCTCTCAGCCTGGAGTCGATGTAATAACCACCAATTTTGATAAGAATCCTTTCCACAATCAAGATACATATGTGTCTGATTTACCACGCCGAATACTGTATTACCTCTTTTGCTGACGTATCTTTCTGTGTTGCTATGGAA
Organism: Cherax destructor; assembly: GCA_009830355.1. Taxonomy (NCBI): domain Eukaryota; kingdom Metazoa; phylum Arthropoda; class Malacostraca; order Decapoda; family Parastacidae; genus Cherax; species Cherax destructor. Next base: position 168,300 of record WNWK01000338.1, on the reverse strand, counting down.
TGTACACAGTACTAGCTAACTGCAAATGTCTCCCACAAATCGTCGCGCGAACATTTTTCCAACCCAAGGTACTCTCAAGGAATGAGCCAAAATAGTTCTCTCTTGAAATTATTAATAGGATTCTCAGGCGTCTTGAGACTGGTTATTGTCCATTACCCGTTGTGTACGTCGAGATAGTTCCTAGGATCATCGCCAACACAGCCCTGTCTTGGACCAGGCCTCCTGCTTGATAGCCTGATCTGTCAGGCTGTACGTGGTAGCTATAAGCATTAGGTTGTATGCACCACAGCTTGGCTAATCGGAGGTGATTAAGGCAATAATGAGCAGGCTATTCACACAGTAAGAGCCAATAGAGAAGCAATATTAATTTAAGTGTCTGAAGGGCTCACTGCCGACAGGAATGAAGGCAAAGACACAGGTGTCAGAACAAGCCTTTATTGTTGTAGTTTCGCTCACATCAGGGCGAAATGTTAAGTGTTTTGATCTTCAATAACATCAGTCCAGCACCCAACATCACTCACTACAGAGGTAGCAAAACCTAACAGGACCTGACTGATGGAAAGGATGACATAGGAAAAAATAACTGAGGTAGAGACTAGCGCCATCAGAGCCAGGGTACGATAGTACAATCATCTCAAACAGGAAGAAGTTAGGTCAGCAAATGCAGAGGAATTTGGCGCAGGTAAAGGCTGGTTTAACAGGTTTGAGAGACGTCACACCCTTCACGGCACAAAATTTATATATGAAGCTGCTAGAGTACATACTGATGCTGCGAAATTCCCAAATGGTTAGTAAACTAAAAGGCTTATGGGTACACATGTAACAATTATTTAATATAAAGGGTACCAGACTCTTCTGGAAATCTAGGTTCAGTTATAACCTAAATTTCAGGATAAGAACATGTCCAGGTATATACCCACCTTGAACGCCTCTGCAAACGGGGATAACGAGTGTAATACATGTTTTTCTATAACTTTCAACCCTCGTGTTCTAAAACAATGAAGAACAAGCTTACGAGAGGAAAATAAAATGATAGGAATGATGCTGGATGGGTAGCCTTGTGCGATGCTTCTTTCCACACAAGTTGAACATTATTATCGCGAACAAAACAGCGTTCACGGTTGATTGTGTTTGTCAGCTGACTGACAGCGCACACAATCAACTTCAAACTATAAACAGTAATGTTTCCAGTGGTGTTCATGCCACTAAACATCTTTAGTTCACGTCATCAGACATGCATGAAGCCATCATCTTCACGTACCTTCAACGCATGGTAACACCAATGTTGGAACCCACTGTCCCGTAGCTGGGTTGGTAGCGCACTCACCTCACACACTGAGGTCCATGGTGCGATCGGTACGGGTGGAAACATTGGGGGCGTGTTTCCTTAAGACACCTGCTGTCCCTCTTCACCTAGCAGTAAATAGGTACCTGGGTGTTTGCCGACTGGTGTGGGTCGCATCCTGGGGACAAAATTAACCTAATTTGCCCGAAATGCTCCGCATAACAAGGGGCTTTCTATTCAGTATATAATTAATGTCAGCTACGTCTGTATAAGTTGTATCATGTACTTGTAGAAACAAAGATTATTTTTATTCTTATACTGATCTCCCCCAGAACGCAACTCGGCAAGTATGAAGTCCAAAACATCAAGGGTGACTGCGATGAAATGAAGAACTCCACGACCAATGAAGTCTGGGAGGTGTGACCTGAGTTTACCCTTGACAAATCTTCAAATGAAGTTGCATCTTACAATGGTAGACTCCTTGGGAAAAATACATTTGACTGCAAATTTATAAAAAAGTGACATTTCGAAGCTTCGGAAATCACACGAAAAAGAGGTAAATGTTGAGTTCAAACAAGAAATAATATTATTCAAGACTACGGTGCTCATCACCTGCTCCTACGCTGAAGGACTGCTGTCTCATCTTTCACTATTTCTTGTATATATTTCTATTATGTCCATGTATTGTATTGATAGTCACTGGATGGCGAGATGCCTACAATTAAAGATACAGGAAGGCCTCGCTTTACAGCACTTCGCTTTACGGCGTTTCGCTAATGCAGCGGTTTTCAATTATATCCATTCTTCATTTATTCATCCAACAATAAATATATTCACCACTCAATATAAGCTAAGGACGAAAATATTTTAAGGTAAGTAATGTGTGTATTGTATATGCATATTTTAGGCCTAGCTCTATTGCTCACTTAATATATGATAGTGCAAACATGTTATCAGGCTTTTATATGCATTTGAAAGTGAAAAAAAGGCTATGTTTCACTTCACAGCAATTTTCGCTTTACAGTAGTAGCCCGGAACCTAACCTGCTGTATAAGCGAGGCCCTCCTGTACCATGATGCTGCACTAAATCATCGACAAGAGGAGGCAATATCTAGAGAAGAACCTCTGACCACGAAGTGCTCATTTCTTGAAAATTGTGAAAAAAAAAACGCCGAGAAAGCAGTTAGCTTTAACCCAAACCTGGAAGTAGGAGGGCTGTAATTAGCACTCGTCCCATAGATGGAGATTTAGCCTAAAAAGACATCGCGCAGCAAAGAATTAGAAGCAACAGGTTTACTGTGGATGCCATACCCATCTTGTGGACAGTAACACGTGGATACACACAAGGCCTAGAAATTAAGCCCTACAAAGATCAACAGGAGCCCAGGAACCCACAATCGTACAGTTATTTCTTGTAAGACTCCCCACCAACACAACTTCTTGAAGAAATGCTTTGAAAAACCCGTATGTTGAGGAATGAGACACGTGTAACATTTGGGTAGGTATATTCTCCAGAATAAAGACATCCAAATGTTGCACAAGTGTCTCATTTATCAACTTCTTCAAGCACATCAACGCGTATTTCAACTATAGTGGGGCCTGGGAACTCTGAAGCAGATGACCCTGACGGTAAGAACTCCATAGTGGATGACCCTCAACCTGCCACTTGTGCTACTGCTACAACTGTAGTATACACTACTGCTACAACTGTAGTATACACTACTGCTACAACTGTAGTATACACTACTGCTACAACTGTAGTATACACTACTGCTACAACTGTAGTATACACTACTGCTACAACTGTAGTATACACTACTGCTACAACTGTAGTATACACTACTGCTACAACTGTAGTATACACTACTGCTACAACTGTAGTATACACTACTGCTACACTGTTATACTTGCTACAACTGTAGTATACTACTGCTACAACTTGTATCCCTACTGCTACAACTGTAGTATAAACTACTGCTACTGTAGTATACACTACTGCTCAACTGTAGTACTACTGCTCAACTGTAGTATACTGTACTCAACTGTAGTATACACTACTGCTACTACAACTGTAGTAAACACTACTGCTACTACAACTGTACTATACACTACTGCTACAACTACAGTATACACTACTGCTACAACTACAGTATACACTACTGCTACAACTACAGTATACACTACTGCTACAACTACAGTATACACTACTGCTACAACTACAGTATACACTACTGCTACAACTACAGTATACACTACTGCTACAACTACAGTATACACTACTGCTACAACTGTAGTATACATTACTACAACTGTAGTATACACTACTACAACTGTAGTATACACTACTACAACTGTAGTATACACTACTGCTACAACTGTAGTATACACTACTGCTACAACTGTATACACTACTGCTACAACTGTAGTATACACTACTGCTACAACTGTAGTATACACTACTGCTACAACTGTAGTATACACTACTGCTACAACTACAGTATACACTACTGCTACAACTGTAGTATACACTACTACAACTGTAGTATACACTAAGTGGACCTTCTGCCACTATTAATCCTCGTCACTTGTCCCACCAGTGTATTGATTTCAAAAGCTTAATTTCTCATTTACCTTTAATATAAATGCATGACATATTTTTTTTTACTACATAATGAAGGGAGGATGAGTGGGTGGTGGTTGTGGGTGGAGGGTGGGCGAGTGGTGGTGGCAGGAGGGTGGGCGAGTAAAGATGGCAGGAGGGTGGGCGAGTAAAGATGGCAGGGTGGTTGGCTAGTGGTGGTGGCAGGATGGTGGGAGGGAGGCAGTAGCAGGGTTAGCGGGTGGTGGGTATCAGAAGGGCGGGTAGGTGGGTGGGTGGGTGTCATGTGGTGGGCGGGAGGTGGTACCATCAACAAGTGGTGATGCAACAGGTGGTGGCGGGCGGCACATGTATGACCCTTCCTAACACCTGCCTTAACACCTCTGTTGTTAGCATATGATCAAGCATAACACCTGTCTCAACCCTATTGTTGTTAGCACATGATCAAGTATAACACCTGCCTCAACCCTACTGTTGTTAGCACATCAAGTATAACACCTGGTGTGGTACCATCACAAGTGGTATAACACTGCTGCGCGCTACATGTTGTTATACCTTCCTAACACCTGCCTTAACACCTCTGTTGTTAGCATATGATCAAGCATAACACCTGTCTCAACCCTATTGTTGTTAGCACATGATCAAGTATAACACCTGCCTCAACCCTACTGTTGTTAGCATGATCAAGTATAACACCTGCCTCAACCCTACTGTTGTTAGCACATCAAGTATAACACCTGCCTCAACCCTACTGTTGTTAGTACATGATCAAGTATAACACCTGCCTCAACCCTACTGCTGTTAGCACATCAAGTATAACACCTGCCTCAACCCTACTGTTGTTAGCACATCAAGTATAACACCTGCCTCAACCCTACTGTTGTTAGCACATGATCAAGTTGATAAGAAACATTCATTCACATATAGTTTGTGATATTATTAAAGTGTTTCTTACGTGTGTGTTAGTTACCATTTTGTCCTAGGCACATGTCGATTTGACACTAGGCCTGTGTGTGTGTGTGTGTGTGCACGCACACCTTGACCGCTTGTGTCTATAATCACCATTTCAAAAATTTATGTTTGCGGGGGTCGAGACTCAGTTCCTGGCCCCGTTTCCTTGACCATTTTGGCATCGCTGATAACTAGCCTCCACTAGTTATCCAACGACTCCTCCGTGTCTTCAGCTTCCACCCGTGTCCCCTTGATACTGGTCGTCTTAATTCAAACAGTCTGCTCTTGCCCTTATGGTAGACACACCGACACAATGTTTGGTAAATGTTTGTAACGGCTTGACAAAGCTGTTACAAACAAAAATGTCATATTAGTTGCATCTGTGTCCATTTACGTAACACGTATTTGCCCTATCAATTCCCATTAAGATCTGGTATGTAGGATAATATTCATGTGTCCTTCTGTCCTTTCTGCCAAGGTCGTCAAGTTCAGTTCTTTCAACCTCTCGTATTGCATTCCTCTCAGTTCTGGTACTAGCCTGGTTACAAACATTTGACTGTACCTTTTCGAACTACTTCACGTGCTTTATCGGGTATGGGCACTATGCTGGGGCCGCATACTCAATGTCTGGCCTAAGATATGTCATATAATAGGTTCTGAAGGATTTTTATTCAAGTTCCAGAAAGCTATTCTGAAGTTTGTTAATCTTGCATATGGTGCTGACCTCAGCACCATATGCTAGGTGTTATATTTACTGCAAGCCCTATTTTACTCCCTGACATTTTCAGCTTCGCTCCTCTCAAATCACATGACCTTGCATTTGTATGGATTGAACTCGAGAAGCCACATGTCTGACCACATCTGCAGTCTAGGAGGTCTCCATGGAGTTCATTACTGTCCTCTCCTTTTCTTATTTTTCTCGTTAGTTTTACATCGTCAACGAACAGTGGCTGGTAATTCATTCACGTATTTTAGGAACAGTAGCAGTTCTAACAGTGATCCTTGCGGAACCCCACTCATTACTCTCTCCCATTCTGATGTCTACTTTTCCTTACTGTTAGCCCTGACCACTGCAGCACTCTGCCTTTTAGCCTTGTCTCTTCCTCTAATTTCTGTACTAATCTCTTGATGTGGAACCGTATCAAATGCTTTGTTACCGTCCCAAAAAGATCCAGTCCACCTCTATCTTTCTTGTTTTGTCTCTGTGATTCTCATAGAATTTCAATTTAGGATTTTCCATCCCTAAAACCGCGTTAGTATTCTGTAAAGAATCTTCTCTCCTGGTGTCCCCATATCCTTTTCCTCACTATCTTCTCCAAAACGTTTGACAATATGAATGTTAGAAATACCTGCTTGTAGACGAGTACCTCTTCTGTCTCGCTTTTATAAATGGGGACCACAATTTTCTGGCAGTTGTCCTGATTCGAGATTGGTTAAATACCTTGGTTGTTGGGCTTCATAGTTCCTTTCAACACCAATGAGGATACGTCATTTTGCTCTGCTTTTTGTTACATAAAGCCTAGTAGTTTCATCACTTTATTTGTGTTGATAGTCTGACCACAGAGCAGGCCTTTTGATAGCTCTCCACCTCCTTTTAAGACCTCTTTAAATCTTCTAAGTTCTTCGCATACCTGGAGAGGGGTTCGGGGGTCAACGCCCCCGCGGCCCGGTCTGTGACCGGGTCTTCTGTCATTCTCCCTCAGCATCTCATCTTCCTTCAGTATTATCATTTGGACCCTCACAGTTGTCATTTTTCTTTTATGGTTCTATTATGGTCTTTAATGCTATACCATTTTTAATTTGTCTTCCAGGTTTCCGTTTTATTCTCGTGCACTCATTTCTACCTCTCCTGCTTGATTCTCAGTTATCCGAATTTGCTCTATATTTCTTCCAAACTATTTTGCTTCTTTCTTTGGCTTCTCTGCGTTCTTGATTGAACCATGGGTTTTTCTTCTTTTTATTGCTTCTCTTCTTGTTTGGTACTAGTCCTTTGTCTCTATTACCGCCATCCCTTCTAGTACAGGTTTGCACTCCAGTAGGCATTCCCACTGGACCTCATTTAGTTTTCATTCCGTCAAAAATGGGACTTTCTGTAGTCCCATTTTCTGTTATTCCACCATTCACATTTACAACTTAGTACCACAGTACTGATGGCACTTAATGGTTATCCATAAGTAATTCTGCTGTCATAATCATTTAGTGTAAAACCAGGTCGACTCTTGCTGGCTCATCTCCCCTCCCATTCTTGTTCCCTTCACATGCTGTCTCAGAAAAATTATCGGTAATGTTTGTCCTCAAGTGCAATTTATAATCTCCAATATTAAGTAGGTTCTGCTACAGAGAAAGATTTATTTTGCGCAACTGAGAAAAATCTAAAGAAACCTAATATAATCTCAATATAACCTAGAGTAACAGAACCTAACTTCGTAATCGGCAGAAATGGAACTGGCGTGTCTGTATTTACATTTGTTGTGAGTTGTCCGGGGCGTCGACTGACTCACAATCTAACACTGATTGACCCTGACGTGGTACTTCAGCCAAAGTATAGGTAATACCAGCCAAAATAATGATATAATTTTCCAAAAATTTCGCAAAAACAAAAACATGCACAATATCCGGCTGAAGATGTTTTCTTTTTTACCACCACATAGGCCGTTTCTCACCAAGGCAGGGTGGCCCGAAAATAAAAACTTTCATCAATCACTCCATCACTGTTTTGCCAGAGGCGCTCTACACTAGTTATAAAACTGCAACATTAACACCCCTCCTTCAGAGTGCAGGCACTGCACTTCCCATCTCCAGGACTCAAGTCCGGCCCAACGGTTTCCCTGGATTCCTTCATAAATGTTACCTTGCTCACACTCCAACAGCACATAAAGTCCTAAAAACCATTTGTCTCCATTCACTTCTACATGAATGCTATACAATAAATAATGTCTTAGTTCTGAGAGAACCAAAATTCAATAAGGGTTGATGGTCACCCACAGTGTCCTAATTTTCCCCAGACAATCTTCTTATGATTGGTATCTCCTAGTAACTGTTTGGTTTTTGCTTCGGTGGCAAACACTAAAAAAAAATATCTCTGTCACCATCAGCAATATGTAAATCATCGTCCCGTTGTGCTGATCATGCTCCTTCCTCACCCTTGTATTCTTTGGTTGTGATATACATTTATATATATATAATATATACATGTGCCGAATAGATAAAATTGGTCAATTAGCAAGAACTCATTTAAAATTAAGTCCTTTCTAAAATTTTCTCATATACGTTTAAAGATTTATTTTTTTCATTTGTTAATGTAAAAATTAATTACCTAACCTTATTATATCAAGCGCAATTTAATTTAGCCTAATCCATCTAAATATATTTTAGATAGGCTTACAATAATTTGATAATAAACAAACACAATGAAATATATTTTTTTCGTTAGGTTCAGAATGATTTTTGGGAAATTGTTGCATACACAAATTTTCGCTTGCCTTATTCGGCAAGAAGAACGTTGCTATTTAAACCAAAATAGCAAGTTTTACCTATTCGGCACGACATATAAAAAAATAGTGAAATTTCAAGCGTTTTTATGATTATCACATTATGAAAAATCACGAAAACCCCTGGAATTTCACTGTTTTTCACAGTGGTTATTCTGCATATTGTGATTTCACCTGTTTACTGTGATCTCTGTACTACATTAAAATGCCTGCTATAATTCCCCCATCTTATTTCCAGGTCTCTTAGTTCCTCAAATCTTCAGTGGTTTCTAATGATCATTGCTACTGCTCCTTTGTTTTTGCCTCTTTTTTTCTTACTATTTAGTAGCTCTCTGGGAATATCACATTTGTTATTATTCTTTAGAATTTCGTCTCTGTGACAGCTATAATATCAGGGTGACATCTGCTACTCATTCTGTCATAACGTCACAGTTGTTGGAGGCTCCAGTTACATTTGAGTACCACACTCTGATTCTTTTAATCTCTTACTAATCTCTGGGTAAGCTGCTATTTTACTTCACTTCTGGAGATACTAGGCAAAAGTGGATGTGAGTGCGTGGAGTTTGTGCAGTGGTACCTGTGGAGGTGGTATAGTGGCACCTGTATAGGTGGTGTCGTGGCACATGTAAAGCCGGAGATGCTCTAATGTTCATATCTTACCTACTCGCCTCCCGGGTTTCCCCCCCAATGTTACAAAAATTGTTCGTCCTGTTATCTTTACAATTAACTAACCAGCACGTTTTTTTTGGTGTGTGTGTGTGTGTGTGTGTGTCCATCTCTCCAGTGCCAAGGTGAATCAAGGCCACTTCTAGTGTGGGGACGGAAATTAATGATTGAAAAGACTGAACATTAATGCCATCCACAGATAAACGTTGAATAAGCGAGTGGATAGAGGCAACGAAAAGAAAATATTGAAATGTTTTGGTTTAGCATGTTCTTAGCCTGTAAGAAGGCGGCATTTACTACTGTACCTCCCAAAAAACTGGCATAGAACTTGAGGATCATGCAAGAATATCAGGGACTGGACTACAGTACATCAAAGAATACTTTATGGGAAGAATACAAAGATGATTATCTAAGAAGAAATGTCAGAATGGGAAGGTGTAACAAGCGAGGTTCCGCACTGATTGGTATTTGGATCAATACTGTTTCAAGGTGTATGTGAATTACAAACCAGAAGAAATTGCCAGACATATTCCTATTTGAAGATGATGTAAATTTAACGAGGACTAAAAAATCGACGAGGACAAGAAATGGCCACAAACAGACCTGTTGAATGTAACATTAGTGCAACATTTAGGAATCTTTATTACGCAATAAAGATTTCCAAATGTTGCACAAATGTCTCATTCTTCAACTTGCCAGTTTTCAACACCATTTATATACTAGACCTGGACAAACTGCAGGACTGTTCCGACAAGTGGCCACTGGAATTCAACCCCAGCAAATGCAAGACTATAAAAATTAGGGAAGGGGGTAAGAAGTGTAGAAACTGAGTGTAGACTCGTGGAACAGAGATTGCAAACCTCACTCAGGGAGAAAGATCTGTGGGTGAACAAGCATATCGCCAGAGGCATTCGTTAGTCAAATAACCTCTGCAGTGAATATTCGTCTAACAAATTTAAGACTAGGTTTCAGGGATGTCAAGAGAGAGTCATTCACGGCGCTATACGAGTATATGCAGTATGCAACACCAGCATGGAACCCTCACATGATAAACCATATTAAGTAACCCATAAACGTGCAGAGGTATACAACAAGAATATTCCCGGATAGGGAAAATGAGCTATGAGGAGAGGATAAAGGAACTGAACCTGATAACAGAGGACAAAAGAACCAGGAAAGACATGATAATAAAATACAAAATACTCAAGAGAATTTGATAGGGCGGACAGAGACAGACTGTTCGAGATGTGAGATACAGATACACGAGGGCACAGTTGAAAATTCGAGACAGGACTGTCATGAAGAATTTCTTCAGCATGAGGACGGTCAGTTGGTTTAATGACCTGAATGAAGAAGAAGTGGAAGCAGGCTCCATTCATACTTTTATGAACAGGTATGACATGACCCACGAGGTTAAAGGGAATAAACCCATCAAGTGGCAAGAGGCAGAGCCAAGAGCTGTGAAGCGACGACTCTTGAAACCACAAATGGACTACACACACACACACAACAGCTATGAATATTACCTAACATTATCAAGAGGAAGAACAAGATGTCATAAACAAACTAAATAAGTAGAAGTGCCGAAAGAAAACTACCAAGTTGTTCTTGAGAGTAGTAGAACAAGTTGTTCTTGAGAGTAGTAGAGCAAGTTGGCCTTGAGAGTAGTAGAGCAAGTTGGCCTTGATAGTAGAGCAAGTTGGCCTTGATAGTAGAGCAAGTTGGCCTTGAGAGTATTAGAACAAGTTGTTCTTCATAGTAGAGCAAGTTGTTCTTCATAGTAGTAGAGCAAGTTGTTCTTCATAGTAGTAGAGCAAGTTGTTCTTCATAGTAGTAGAGCAAGTTGTTCTTCAAGAGTATTAGAGCAAGGTGTTCTTCAATAGTAGAGCAAGTTGTTCTTCAGAGTAGTAGAGCAAGTTGTTCTTCTGAGTAGTAGAGCAAGTTGTTCTTCTGAGTAGTAGAGCAAGTTGTTCTTCTGAGTAGTAGAGCAAGTTGTTCTTCTGAGTAGTAGAGCAAGTTGTTCTTCTGAGTAGTAGAGCAAGTTGTTCTTCATAGTAGAGCAAATTGTTCTTCAAGCGAAGAGCAAATTGCTTTTCAAGAGTAGTAGAGCAAGTTGTTCTTCAAGAGTAGTAGAGCAAGTTGTTCTTCAATAGTAGTAGAGCAAGGGAATGAATTAAAAGAGACTGTAGTAATTGCTACAACCACTGAAAAAAATACAAAATAAGGATGGAAACTGTGTTCGCGTAGCTGTAAAACGGTAAAAATTGGCAATGTGTGACAGGCTGGAGCATAGAGCCTTAGGTTCATATGAAAGGTTTACGACAAGGTTCCCTTCTGGAAGTGAGGTAATGAACTACAAGGAGACTAAGGAACTCAATCTAACAATTCTACAAAAAAAGGAGGACAATTGAACGGGGAGATTATCAAAAATACAATAGTGGACAGAGAAAAGCTGTGAATAAAAGGAGAGGGGAACTAGGGGAAAACAATAGAAGACGAATACTTATTGACCCACAGACACACGAGGAAATACCTTTTTACCCTCAGAGTTGCAAGTGAAAAAACACTAGAGGAATGCATTAGTTTCAAAAGTAGGTATGAGCGGGCTCTTCATGCCAAGAACTGGCAAAACTGGCCGATAATAGCTGAGGTTGTGGGCCTGGATTCGACCCTCTGCATGCACAAGTAGGTGAGAAGTACACACACGGACGCCGGCAAAACACATCTCGAGGGGGGGTAAATTGTGAAGACAGACTCGGAGCCTAATAGCTCTTTAAAAGCCCTCGGGGTTAGAAATGAATGAATTCGGTTGAGACAAGTTAAGAAGCAGAACCAGGAGCTGTGGATCGACCTAGGTAAGCGCGCGCACAGACACACACACACACAAAAGTAATGCCGCTAGACGAAGCTCAAAGAGGCGGGACCAGAAGCTGAGACTATATCCCACAAACAGGAATGAATACGCATACATTTATACATTTCTAGAATAACATTCTAAACGAACACGGCAAAAATCTCTTAACATCAGCGGGTGAATACTCATATAATTATTATGTAGAGGATCTCGTCAAGGAGAAAAACAATGATAGCTCCCTCAGTCATGCAGATGATGATAGACGCCGTGGCTGAAATAAATAACAGTTAAGAGCGTATATAACAGCCTCGACCCCAGGAACGACAAGCAGCAGCTGGGCCAGACTGTTAACTGGCCACGGAGACGAGGCCATCATACGAGCAGCAGATTAAGCTGACCTTGAAGGATTCCTTGGCATGTAGAGGGTTCTCCGTACTGCTGATACCTGCCAGGAATCCCCAGCGACTCTTGCTGGTTATGTCTTTCTTGTTACTCTCCCATCGTTACCGTTCTAGAGGAGTCTCAGCAAGCACTCTGGCAACTCTGAACGCATTATGGGGTTACTGCGTTCACTTGGGCACAAACACTCGCCCTATCGCTCCAGATGGAATATAATAGGAAAATAGTTAGCTTTTATTTTCACTGTGCAACAAACATATATAATAGGGGAGCAGCACACTGCTCATATATTCAGTTTTGCTATAAAACAAAAAGGTTAATCTTGATACACTCGTGCACCCTGGCACTCCAGGGTGAGCACTAGCCCCTGATCACCCTAGCACGTACTAGTGCACTCCGATCACATATAATGAATAACCTCAGCCACACGCATGTCACTACACTAGTGGCCAGGCCATACGCAGTAATTTCACCCACGGGGAGCAATAAGTATGAAGGAGAGGAGCATCCACACTCCATGTTATCGTTCAGTATACCAGTCTATCCTCACACGTCTTCAGTTATCACGTGAAGCTTCAACATAACCTTCAGTCGTGTAGCTCATGGAAGGAGAGCTCTTTCTGTAGTGTCTACTACCAAAACGCTCCACAGTCAAAGGCTATCGCACCCTTACACATGACCTTAGAGACTCAACAAAAACTTCACAGGGACGTAAAAAAATCGTCTCAAGATTAGTATAGACATGAAATAAACTAGAAGTTGAGGTAAAAACAGATATATACGCAGTATGATAAAGTTACAATGGCCAGAGAGCAAAGACCCGTGTCAGGGGATTTTCCCTGACGAATAAACGAAGGGGAATTACCGATAGATTCCTAGGTACCTTCAAGAGGGAACTGGAAAGTTGAGGTTAGTTCCTGATAAACCTGGCTGTGTTTCCTGGTTAATCAGGTCATCAAGCAGGTCTGGTCTGGAACCGGGCGGCGGGGGCGCTGACCTCCGCAATCATCCTTAAGTAACCTTCAAGTGACATCAATATCCATCCCATCTGTTTCTTTATTACTGAAGTCTCCTATTTCAATCATTTCCGTTTTTCAATGGTCATTTTCCATTAATGTCTTTAATCCCTCCCTTATTTTATCAAATTATTTTTCTTATCTCGCCTTGTATTATTATTTTTAATGTAAGTAGCGTGTGATTATTTTTACCAGTATTTTAATTCGATTATACTATTTTCAACCTGCTTAAGGAGAGGTTCATTAACGCTACATTATTCACTGTTTGTGCTTCCAACTTAAGTTTCAGTTAAACCCACAATGTCTGGTTGTTATTCGTTTACGTTTCGAGGTTCTGTTCTTTGCATATTCCTGTTTTGATAACAAAAATTGTTAGTAATAAAAATTACTTGGTTGTTCGCAATGAATATTGGTATTGTTTATATGACGTGATGTGTATGTGTGTGTGTGTGTGTATTTACTTACGTGTATTCGCCTATTTATGGTTGCAGGGGTTGACACTCGGCTCCTGGGCCCTAGTAGTGTCGTGGGCCCTGTCTTACCTGCTCTCAAAACTACGCAAGTGTGTGTGTAGAGAAAGAGACTTGCGAGTAGAGTAACAAATTCAGAGAAAATTTTCTGATCAAGATTAAATTACAGAGTTGACACAAATTTTCCTAACTGTAATACCGGTTTCCATGTGTAAAACACAAAGTGCATGAACACAGTAACAGTGGCGAGGCTAAGTTCTTAACAAAGGTTTACATTCGCTAATAAAACTGTTTAAAACCCTGAGTACTCCAGTTACTAAGGCCAGGGCTTCAAGTATCACTCATAATAAAAAAAAATCCAGAATAATTAGCACAGTTTCTGTCTTTTTCGTTCTGGCTGGACAGTTGCTGAGCCGACCATTTACATACGTAATCACTGATATGTATCCTTGTATTATCTATCACACGGTAGCAAGTACCAAAAAAATAGATAGCGATAAGCAGATATATTTCACGTCTGGGTCATGTGACCATGAGGGAAATCTTGACTAACAAATCTAAACAATAAAGCGAAGTTCACACACTTAGACAGGAAGATACTAAACTGATAAAACATCCAACAACCTTACACTTGAATTTATAGCATCCCCATCAGAATATATATATATATATATATATATATATATATATATATATATATATATATATATATTATTGCAACCGGAACAACAACTGTGAAAAAATAGTAAAATTACAAGCGGTTTTGTGATTTCTCACATTCCTTGATAATGTGAAAAATCACGAAAGTTCTTGGAATTTCACTATTTTTTAACAGTGGTTGTTCTGCACATTGTGATATCACCTGTTTACTACAGTGATCTTATTGCAATATATAAAATATTAAATTTCTAGCATATAGTGAGGTAATATTGACTGGCGACTCTCAGCCTCAGAGCCCCTCAAGGGAGGTTCCTTGACGCTGGTGAAAGGCTCTTGATCTAGGGAATTGGATCTGTGCTCCAGTTCCCTCACTTGATCCCGAAAACCTTCCATCCCTCCCTCACAGGCGCTGTATAATCCCTAAGGGTTTAGTGCCCCCACATGATTATAATAATCAGCCTCAGAGAACGTGCTTTTCTTAATTATTTCTTTAAAAACAAATACACTTTTAAAAAATGGTAAAGAGAACATGTTGCTAACTGAGGATCCGCAGCTACATAGAAGAGAATAAAATTATGTAAATGAAATTTCTTTAAAATTATACACTGGGAATAAAATTAATGTCAGCATTTAACCTTTGTCAAGTTGTCAGTAGGTAGGTCGTGTGCCCAGGATGCTGCACGCATTACCTCTCTGGATCGCACCACCGACTTCCATAGGAATATGTTTACCATTACTAGTTATGTCTCCCAAATGGTAAAGTGTCACTTGGTATACCGTCATGCACACAACTACCTCAACTCAATGACAAACAAATATGGTTCATTGAACCACCATAAACCCCGAACTCAGGAGTTAAGCCTTATGACGACGTTTCGGTCCAGTCTGAAACATTGCCAAGTCACAACTTTGGAGAGAAAGTAGAGGCGGCCTAAAAACCATACAGTAGAGGGGCGGGGATGGTGAACTGCATGCATGAGTAAGGTGCCCAGAGGTTAAGTTAATCAAGATGCTGGACACACCACACTCACTCGTCCATACATGACCCTGTATTTGCAGCCACCACAAAACTGCACACGATGCATGCATTTGTAATCACCGTCGTTCCTTTCAACTCACCTCAAACTGGAGTTTTGCTCTTAGCTTAAGCGCGATAGTCAGTGTGTATACCTTTGCAATGTGTATATCTCACAGTGTATATGTATCATTAAAGTATGTATATCTGAGGATAACTACATCGTTATGGTATATTTAAAGTATTTCTGATAGTGTATAAGCTTTAAATAACGTGCAGTTGACTGGGCTTTAAATCAAACTAAAATTATATCCATGTATTAAGATACTTATGAAAAATGAAAGTGCTTTAGAATTATCACTTACAAAATCCAAACATACGTTAGCATGAAACAAACTTGTAAATAAAACACACAATGCCGGTTATGATTTTAATGTCAAGACGTTTCGCTCATCAAGTACTCCATCAATTCACGTGAAATGATAAAATTCCCTGGTGGGCGAAACGTCTTCACAGTAAGTGCCATTAACAACCTTGTATGTCTTATCTACACACTGTCGGCATACTCGCATTACCATGAAACAAGCATAACGATAGGAGTGTAACCTACACAGGATGAACTTCTTGATGGCCTGTAACGTCCCTGGGACATCGAAGATTTTCTGTTAGTAGGAACTTCGATGTAATTTATGACTTCGATCATACTCTAATGTGAGAGCCTTGGCAACGTCCAGTGTCACGACCTAGGGAAATGTCTTTCCCCTGCTCAAACTATCTCTTCGCCAATTTGTACTGAAGTACAAATTGGCGAAGAGTGTAAGCTTGAGGTATCTACTTACATAATAAGACGACGTTTCGCTCTGTAGACTTGATAAAGCTCTATACAGAGCAAAACAATGTTGGCAAGTGTGCACTTCTTGTACACACCCGGTCTTCCTATCAGTGATATCGCGGGGACGTTAGTCAGGTATATTAAATGACTGCCATTATCTCTTGTTCGGTTACTCTGCCACGTGTACTCTTTTTGGCACTGTGCCATATCTGCCATGGCACCGTAGAACGTTGCATTGGCAGTGTGCCATAGTAGATGTAGTATAATGCCAAATGAACAGGTTGGACAATATGCCAGAGCAGGTGTGGCATTGTGCCATATCTGGTGCAGTGGCACTGTGCCATTTCTGGTGCTATAGTATTGTTCTATGTTTGGTGTAAGGGTGTTGTGCTTGGACACAAAGCCCTTTACCTTTGATGAATTTCGAGAGTCTCACTACTCTCGGAGCCCGGCCATGGGCCAGGCTCGTCTGGTGCTTGCCTGGTCAACCAGGCTGTTGCTGCTGGAGGCCCGCTGCCCCACATATCCATCATAACCTGGTTGATCTGGCACCTGGTGAAGATACTTGTCCAGACTTGAAGACTTCTACACTTGTTACAGCCGTGTTTCTGACATCTTCGGGTAAGCTGTTGAATAGTCTGGTGCCACGTACTGTCGCCAGTACTGAATACAGGCAGTTACAGATTTTTTTTCTTGGGCATCGTTTCACTCTACATAGAGCAAAACGTTGTTGCAATAAAGGCTTCCTTTGCATCTGTCTTTATGATACGTTTGCTATTTTGAGTCTTACATTTTTTTTATGAATCGAAACGTTCTTTTAAATATATACTCTTTAATTTACAAGGGCTGAACCCACATACAAAAATGGACAAAGAGAGACGGCTTATCACAAGCTGAACCAAGACGAGGGAACACAGAAGGCAGACTAAAATCCCAATTAGGTTATTACAAGCACACAAATGCATGCACACCTGCCTGTCCGCCTACCTGAATATAAACTAGGTTCACATAACACGAGAGAGTACGCTCGAAGATTCTCATATTTATTTTGCATTAATATGAGAGTGTGGAGAGTACCTCTTTCAACCTCTCACGGAATTTAAAGCACTGTTTTGTAATCACTCTTGGTCTCCATTCATCACTGAGTCAATCTCCAACCACCATCATCACACAGTTGTCAGTCTCCACTTACCACTGATGAAGGATTTCGAGGACATTTCTACTCTACTACCCTGGCCTTCGGCCTAGCTTCCCTGTTGAATGCCTTTTCAAGCAAGCTATTGCTGTCAGCAGCCAACTGGTTGATATAGCCATCACAGCCTGGTTGATCTGGCACTTAGAAGAAGTAGTGATCCAGTATCCTATTGGAGACTTCTTCATCTTTTCCTGCAATATTCTGATATCTGCTGGTAGCAGGTTAAAAAGTCTTATTATGCTTTTCAATGGGGCTATTTTTACACATCCTCTCATATCTCTCACTCCAATAAATTGTTATGGTAGTATGTAAATCAGGCCCTCAAATATCATCGAAGCATATACAGTTGAGAATCCTTTACCCAAAATGCTTGGGACCGGAAATGTTTCGGATTTCGGAATATTTGCATCTATAAAATGGGACAGCTTGGTGATGAGACCCAGTTCTAAACACGGTACTGTACCAAAAAAAATCACTGCTTGCAAAAAGAAGATAAATGCAGACCCAGACTACGCTGTTTAGATAATTATCTTATAGTTGTGGTAAACATGATCTTCGTGCATTAAATCCATGTAAAAATAGGTTGTGTAGGTCATACAGGAGTCTTATCACCCTTTTGAAGACTTTTAGGTCATGTGGTATGATTTAGCTCCTTGTCTGCAGCCTTTTTTTGTCATGTTTTCTACTGCCTCAGTTATAAAAGGCTAAGTCTGCAATTTTTATGGCCTCTGGAATTTCACCTAAATTAAGCTCCTCCTAACAGCACAGTACTTATGCTAATGGTACTATGCATTTATTTACAAATACAGAATTCCAGGAATCAGGACCCGGTGATACGTGAATGGGCATGCTGCTCGTATTATTTTTGAAGTATCTGTGCTGATGCCACATATACAGTATAATTCGAGGGTGGAGATAGTTGATGAAAAAATGTTCAGGGTCTTCAACTCTATGGTGTCGATTGAATTGCTGAGCTAATTCTTTCAAGATAGAGCTCCTAGCGGTCTCCTCACCTGTGTATACGTCTCCTTTGTATGGAGGACCAATACAGGAAGAAGTGATATTTGATAGCTTTTTCTTCAGTAAAGCTTCCTATGTTTTCTATGACTAATTTCCTTATAGGGTTTTTTAGCGGGAAATATTTTAAACAGACCTTTGTACATTTTTTCATTCAGCTTTTCCATGGATTAAGAAATAACTGTCAGTCATGGTTTATTTCATCCCGGTGAATTCTTGGAATGTTGAAATTAAATTTATTAAACATCCTTCCCGTTGGTTATCTCTTAGGTTATCATAAGATAAAGCATAAATATGTTTTATGCCCTTCAGTGAGATTATGATAAAGACTTATACGTCTCTGATTAGGTCACTGTTTGTGTAGATGAAATCTAGCGTATTTTGCTTTTCTAGTAACAGTCTTAGGAATTACATGGTAGGTGCTTGTTGGGCCAGAGTATTTCTTGGTACTATTTCTGGTACACTGTTATTTGTTTATCATCTTCTATTTTACATATGGAACGCTGAACTCTTCAAGGAGAATATTGGTGAGGGATTCTCCAGACTTTCAAGTCAGATATCTATCTTCCATTTCCGTTCGGTGAATTCCGTCGATAATGATGATTTGTATGACCTCTGCTGAAAGTACATTTCTCCACAACACTCTTCAGACTTGTTTTCACACTCCTCTACTCATCCACTGCTAGAAAGACTGTTCTTTCAGTACCATCGGATCTCGGAGTCACCGTTGTCTGAGACATGTGCAGTCTTCCGTTTCCGCTGTCATGGCACTCGTCGACCTTCAAAGTAATAATAACCCCCGCCCCTCCCTGTCCTATCCCTCAACGTACCGACATAACTGACAGCTCTTTGACAAGGGGCAGTCACATGCCTTGTCTTCCAAAGTCACTACTCCCCTGCCTAAATGAAATAGCATCCTAAAGATACAGCATCCTTGGTTGTATTTTCATCATTCTACTGAAATCTCGCGGCTTAGTTCTCAAATTTCATTATAGCTTGTATTAACCCCATCCCATCTTGTGTGAAGTATGACCACTAAACATAGCTAACTTTTGGGAATCTTTACTGAGTCAACGTTTTGCACAAGTGTCTCATTCTTCAATGTGTCGGTTTTCTAAACTATTTATATCACATAGCTAACTTTTGTGTCTAAAATGTAACTGCCATATAGAATAAGGCAGCACTGTGGCTGTCTCTAGTCTGAAATAAAAAGAAACTGACAGAAGTCGCCAGTGACAGTGTTATAGCCTCGCCTGACACTTGCTAACATTATTCTAAAACCTGGCATTTCTGTGATCTTGATCAAGGGAATGTGAGATACCCTGCACCTGGTACAGTACCCTTGTACCATAATAAAGGGATACAGTGGAAGTCTTCTTAAGTAACTCTTTTGCTTAAGAAGACTTCCACTGTATGACTTACATCTACTTGTGGGGCACGCTCATCTGTAGCGTCAACTGCAGCTGCTTCACCTTGTTTCTGCTCTGGTACATGAGGTCTGGTCGCATGCTGAGGGACTAACCACCTACCATGGGTGATGGACTGGTCACGTCAAAACAACTACTGTCTCTGGTGTTGCATTCACATGTGTTACACTGAAGAAGACTGTTGTGCAGGCGAATTTTTTTCGACAATGAAGATACTTAAGTGTTGCACATAAGTTTTATTCATCAACTGTCAGTATTGTGTACCATCAAAAATATGATTTTTTAAAATCTTGATAGTATATTAGCGAATTTACATTTACTTAGACTGGGTACTATCCTGTGCATAAAATGCACAGGCCGTTCACAAGAGGTGTACCTCAAATATAGTTACCTTGACGTGCTTTATCCAGACAAAGAGAAAATCCACACTGTTTTACACACCAAATTGGCAAAGTCGACCTATACACTCTCAGCCTTGTTCTAAGTAGTATACACTGGTAAACGTAATAATGGTATACAATACCCACTATGGAGCAGAACTCTTCTTCAGACTTGAGGGACTGACCACCTCAAAACTACGTCCTCGAGGGTGATGGACTGATTACATCGTCTTTACAACTCTCCTGCTTCTGCTGCCTCCTGTGTCTTATGCAGGATACACTAGTGTTGAGTAAGACAATTAGAAGTTATCAAAACCGTTCAAGGAATCTAGGAATTGGCTACATGACACTGACCAGAAAACACCTGCACATGTCAACAGCTATACAAAAAGTTCCCACTGTTACTGTACACGAGTGTTGAAAATTTGAAGTCGATCGGATGAAGCATTCTCAAGTTATAAACAGAAACTTGACGGAAGAGAAAAATATATTCAGAGAACCATTTAAAGGTACCACCTCAGGGATACTTAATAAAAAGTTCATCAGTGGTGGACCTTAGTCACCCCCTCTCCCTCACCTTCACCTTCACTAGTGTTTCAGTCTCCCTCACCCTCACTAGTGTGTCAGTCTCCTTCACCTTCACTAGTATCTCCTTCACCCCACCCTCAGTGTGAGGCTCCTCACATCTTCAATAGTGTGTGAGGCTCCTCACACCTTCATTAGTGTGCGAGGCTCCTCACACCTTCATTAGTGTGTGAGGCTCCTTCACCTTCGCTAGTGTACGAGGCTCCTTCACCTTCGCTAGTGTACGAGGCTCCTTCACCTTCGCTAGTGTACGAGGCTCCTTCACCTTCACTAGTGTGAGGCTCCTCACACCTTCACTAGTGTGAGGCTCCTTCACCTTCACTAGTGTGAGGCTCCTTCACCTTCACTAGTGTGATGGTCCTTCACTAGTGTGAGGCTCCTTCACCTTCACTAGTGTGTGAGGCTCCTTCACCTTCACTAGTGTGTGAGGCTCCTCACATCTTCACTAGTGTGAGGCTCCTTCACCTTCACTAGTGTGTGAGGCTCCTTCACCTTCACTAGTGTGTGAGGCTCCTTCACCTTCACTAGTGTGTGAGGCTCCTTCACCTTCACTAGTGTGTGAGGCTCCTTCACCTTCACTAGTGTGTGAGGCTCCTTCACCTTCACTAGTGTGTGAGGCTCCTTCACCTTCACTAGTGTGTGAGGCTCCTTCACCTTCACTAGTGTGTGAGGCTCCTTCACCTTCACTAGTGTGTGAGGCTTCTTCACCTTCACTAGTGTGTGAGACTCCTTCACCTTCACTAGTGTGTGAGGCTCCTTCACCTTCACTAGTGTGTGAGGCTCCTTCACCTTCACTAGTGTGTGAGGCTCCTTCACCTTCACTAGTGTGTGAGGCTCCTTCACCTTCACTAGTGTGTGAGGCTCCTTCACCTTCACTAGTGTGTGAGACTCCTTCACCTTCACTAGTGTGTGTGAGGCTCCACCTTCACTAGTGTGTGTGAGGCTCCTTCACCTTCACTAGTGTGTGTGAGGCTCCTTCACCTTCACTAGTGTGTGAGGCTCCTTCACCTTCACTAGTGTGTGTGAGGCTCCACCTTCACTAGTGTGTGTGAGGCTCCTTCACCTTCACTAGTGTGTGAGGCTCCACCTTCACTAGTGTGTGAGGCTCCTTCACCTTCACTAGTGTGAGGCTCCTTCACCTTCACTAGTGTGAGGCTTCTTCACCTTCACTAGTGTAAAGCTCCTCACACCTTCACTAGTGTGTGAGGCTCCTTCACCTTCACTAGTGTGGAGGCTCCTTCACCTTCACTAGTGTGTAGGCTCCTTCACCTTCACTAGTGTGTGAGGCTCCTTCACCTTCACTAGTGTGTGAGGCTCCTTCACCTTCACTAGTGTGAGGCTCCTTCACCTTCACTAGTGTGTGAGGCTCCTTCACCTTCACTAGTGTGTGAGGCTCCTTCACCTTCACTAGTGTGTGAGGCTCCTCACCTTCACTAGCGTGTGAGGCTCCACCTTCCCTAGTGTGAGGCTCCTCACACCTTCACTAGTGTGTGAGGTTCCTTCACCAGGTAGTGTGTGAGGCTCCTTCACTAGTGTGAGGCTCCTCACACCTTCACTAGTGTGTGAGGCTCCTTCACCTTCACTAGTGTGTGAGGCTCCTTCACCTTCACTAGTGTGAGGCTCTTCACCTTCACTAGTGTGTGAGGCTCCTTCACTAGTGTGTGAGTCTCCTTCACCCCACCCTCAGTGTGAGGCTCCTTCACCCCACCCTCAGTGTGAGGCTCCTTCACCCCACCCTCAGTGTGAGTCTCCTCCACCTTCACTAGTGTGAGGCTCCTTCACTAGTGTGTGAGGCTCCTTCACTAGTGTGTGAGACTCCTTCACCTTCACTAGTGTGTGAGGCTCCTTCACCCACCCTCAGTGTGAGTCTCCTCCACCTTCCCACTGATGCTGGTGGTTGATGGTGGGTGTGGGCGGTGAGGGCCAGCACAGACCCCCTCTGGTACTTGGCAGAGACAGCTGGCGAGAGGTGGTGTGATCCCGGCCAACTGGGTCTTGCTACTCAACTCACCAGTGAGACGGAAGGCGCCTACCTGCTCCCACGCCCCACCACGCCCTCTGGCTCCCACGCCCGTACCTATAACCACAGGCGCCACTCCATGTAACAACCACGTCTTATCACTGATAACTTTATAAATGCCCCATAAATTGTTCTTCATTACCAATAACTCAATAAATTACAATTTATAATCGTAAGATCATCTGTTATCTAGAAAAGTGCGTATATATATATATATATATATATATATATATATATATATATATATATATATATATATATAATAAAAAATATTTGTTTCATAAAATATAAATAAAACAACATTAACTCGCAAAAAAAAAAAATACATAAAAAAATATCAATCTAAAAATCACAAGTGCTAAGAATCATAAAAAAGAAAAATTTTAGTTGTCTGGGACCGAGCCGCAGGAGCGATGACCTCCGGAAACGACTCCAGGCAGCCACCAGGTAACAGCCTCTAGAGCAAATTGTGGGGACCCATAACCTCGGAGTAGATGACAAGGCTTCGACAACAAATATTTGGATATTTTCCTAAAACTGAATATTCGTACATTACAGTGTGGCCAGTGTCTTGGAGAAGGGAGGCATTAAACACCATCACTCATTGTAACATGAAAAGTGGCCACTAGTGGGTGATGATAGTGTGTGATAGTGAGTGATTATAAAGAGATAGTGATTATAGTGTGATAGTGTGCAATAAAAACTATCATCTCTCCCTGCCCCAGGCCCCCCACCTCCCAAATAACCATTCCACCCCCTCAAAAGCCCCCACGACCTCAACCCCCCCTTCCCTAACATCCATCCAAGACGCCCCACAATTTCATAAACCTGACTCTCCAAAAGTAAAGTGTACCTGACTCTCCAAAAGTAAAGTGTACCTGACTCTCCAAAAGTAAAGTGTACCTGACTCTCCAAAAGTAAAGTGTATCGCGGAGACGCGGGTGACTGATACCCTCCCTACTCTTCCATTGTTTTCTTAACTTACTTTATGCATATACATATACATTATCAGATGCAGGAGGAACACAGAATTTTATACATGGAAGACCTGAAAGATGGCGTCCAGGACGACTACTCTTACTAATACCTGGAGTATACCTGGATAGGATTTCGGGATTCAACGCCCCCGCGACCCGGTCTGTGACCAGCCTCGTGGTGGATCAGGGCCTGATCAACCATGCTGTTACTGCTGGCCGCACGTAAACCGACGTACGAACCACAGCCCGGCTGCAAAAGTTTGCAACAATACTAGTCCCGGAGCTAATGGGTATGTCCTACGAGGAGAGGTTAAGGGGACTCAACCTGACGACGACACAGGAAGACAGGAGGGATAGGGGCACATGATTACTACGTATACTGAGAGGAATTGACAAAGTGGACAGGGCCAGAATGTTTCAGAGATGGTACAAAGCAACAAGGGGTCACAACTGGAAGTTAACTCAAGGGGAGGAGCATGCCAAAATGTCGTATCGGTGCTATCGGATCATTGATGGTCGGTATCGGCGTAAAACTGAGCAGTATCGGCCTAAAATTGAGTATCGTTATCGGCCTAAAACTGAGTATCGGTGTCGGAAATTTTTTTTGGTATCGTTCCATCACTTACTAACAAAATAAAATGCGTCACAAACGCTAAGGTGTGAACACGAGAGAGAGAAACGTCAAGGTCCTGTCACCCCCCTCTTGCCACTGCCAACCACGACAACATTGTGTCTTGGGTGTCTGGCTTTTTAACCTTACAATGCCAAGTTGATCATTAACTGCAAGTTCTAGATCATGATCAATATTAAACCGGAGGTGAGCTTAAGTCCAAGGTTCTCTCACGACTGGTCAGCATACCAGTCTCAATGAATGCACAAAGTATATCATTATAATATAAGACTTGCCAGCCGAAAAAAAACAGGCACGGAAATACAGTTTTATAGATAAGATTAAAATGTCAGAGTTTATAGAAATTTTTCTTATAGTAACAACGGTTTTCTCCTTGTAAAATTCAAAATGCATGAACACAGTAATAACATTCTTAGACTATATGATTTATAACACTAGGCTTCATAATACTAGGCTAAGTTCCTGACTTAGGTTTAAATTCATTAATAAAGGTGTTTAATACCCTGAACACTGCAAATTACAAAGGCCAAAGCCTAAATTATCATTCTTTAATAAAGTAATACAATTATATTTGTATATAATACCAACAAAATAAGGAATTCCATACATGTGAAACACCTGGATAACTTGATATAAAGACGTTTCGCCTTTATTCAATTCAATACAGAGACGATATACGCAGAAAGTATGTGATGAGGTAACCAGTGTCTTAGCCTTGTAGAACTATACACAGAAGACAGTGTATATCAGTAGTTTGTAATACTGACAAGACGATGAATTAAACACATGTACATCTATGTATCTTTATTCTGTTGATGAAACGTCTTCAGAATAGATACCCAGATGTAGCACGTGTGTCTAATTCATCACAGTAGACAGTGGACTGAACCCCGACTTCCAGGCTCAGGGACTGATTTCCACATCTGCCACTGTCTTCAGTGTACAGTCCTGCAAGGCTGGGTACCTCATCTTCTACTGTCTTCATATATCATCCCTCTATTGAATTGAAAAAGCCAATGGTTGGCAAAACGTCTTCGTGTTACAAACGTCTATTTCTTTTGATTGACTACCCTCAACTATCACCACTTTACTCAACTATCACCACTACAGTACTCAGGTATCACCACAACACTTAAATCGCACAATTCCTGTTGTTTTTTCTTTTCTGTGTTGGCTGGAGTCAACGTGGGGTTGTATTGATATCAGTGTGGGGTTTCAGAGTACCCAAACCCCATGTGTGGTTATAGTAAGGTTGTTGAGAGCACAAAACCACCTTAATCTGCTTCATGCTAACCGCCATGCATGCTAAATACGTTCCTTGTGCGACGCATTAATAACTGCGCGCTGGGAATTCCCTCGTACTCTCCTACAATGAGGCTTCTCCGCCACCTCTGCTGTAATACATTATCATCCTACTGACAGGGAAAGCCAAGGACGAATTATAGATCTTAAGTAGTGATTAGTCATGGGTCACTTGCTGTTCCCAGGCTCCAAGTGTTGTACCTTGATGAAGCAATCCTTAATATACACCTCTTAATATACATCCTGTAATAGCAAGCTCTTAATGTACATCCTGTAATAGCAAGCTCTTAATGTACATCCTGTAATAGCAAGCTCTTAATGTACATCCTGTAATAGCAAGCTCTTAATATCCTGTAATAGCAAGCTCTTAATATCCTGTAATAGCAAGCTCTTAATATCCTGTAATAGCAAGCTCTTAATATCCTGTAATAGCAAGCTCTTAATATCCTGTAATAGCAAGCTCTTAATATCCTGTAATAGCAAGCTCTTAATAATCCTGTAATAGCAAGCTCTTAATATCCTGTAATAGCAAGCTCTTAATATCCTGTAATAGCAAGCTTTTAAATTTATCCTGTAATAGCAAGCTCTTAATATCCTGTAATAGCAAGCTCTTAATATCCTGTAATAGCAAGCTCTTAATATCCTGTAATAGCAAGCTCTTAATATCCTGTAATAGCAAGCTCTTAATATCCTGTAATAGCAAGCTCTTAATATCCTGTAATAGCAAGCTCTTAATATCCTGTAATAGCAAGCTCTTAATATCCTGTAATAGCAGCTCTTAATATCCTGTAATAGCAAGCTCTTAATATCCTGTAATAGCAAGCTCTTAATATCCTGTAATAGCAAGCTCTTAATATCCTGTAATAGCAAGCTCTTAATATCCTGTAATAGCAAGCTCTTAATATCCTGTAATAGCAAGCTCTTAATATCCTGTAATAGCAAGCTCTTAATATCCTGTAATAGCAAGCTCTTAATATCCTGTAATAGCAAGCTCTTAATATCCTGTAATAGCAAGCTCTTAATATCCTGTAATAGCAAGCTTTTAATATCCTGTAATAGCAAGCTCTTAATATATATCCTGTAATACCAAGCTCTTAATACACATCCTGTAACCAGCAGCCCATTAATACACATCCTGTAACTAGCAACCCCTTAATACACATGCAAATAGCAACCCCTTAAGGGTGGAACCAGGAGCTAAGACACGACCCATACAAACACGCAACGGTGAGTATGAGGTAGCAACAGCGTGAATGGTATGACCAGGCCGCAATTTACGGACAGAGGATCAAACCTCCACCAATCCTTGCCCTAAGCACCCTCCGTAAAATTCAAACAATTAGGGTTAGCGGGCAAGAGAAAACTTATCCCTCGTTAGTGGACGCCCCTTTCTGCGGCAGCATGGCGGAATTAGGAACACAAGCACCTACGGCACCCACAGGAGCTGCACGCGCCACCCTGCTTATTGGGATTCAACAGGATACACTCGTCGACATGAGGGTGGGGGCAGGGTTAAGCCGGGGGACATACATGAAAGTTGAATGCCCAATTCAGTCAGTTTCATTGGAAATAACTTTTTTTTTAATGTAACATAGTGAAGCAGTAATGCCCCATTTTCAAGAGATGAGATTATATATTATATTGACCGTGAGTCATTCAGCGCAGAGTCTTCATGGAGGCTTAATAATCATGAGAGACAAACTCTTCTCGCACAACCAGACAAAGTCATTAAACTACAGATCACTGCCCCTGGCAAACATATCTTGTAAGTGGAAGCCTAAGACACATTTGCAAACACTTGGGTCTCTCTTCTGCAGGAACTTTCGCCTGCACAACAGGCTTCTTCAGTCAAATATAAACTAAAACTGGTAGAAGTATTTCTACTACTTCCAGTGTTATATTCGCTTGTATTAGACTGAAGAAGCCTCTTGTGCAAGTGAAAAGTTTTGTAATAAAGATACCCAAGTGTTGAACATGCCTTATTCATTAACTTCTAGGCACTGTATACCATCAATATTATGATACCATGTAAGTAATGAAGTGATAATAAGCAAGTGACCAGTGGAACACCTGGAGTGTATGACCATCATATAGCACGCAGCATAGCTTCTCAGATGGCAAATACTGTTGCATCATAAACTTTACAGATGTATGACACGCTATACAGATCAGTCAGGAAATTTAAAAGTGGTTAGATTTAAAGTTCTATGACTGATAGAAAGTTTGTTGAGGCAGTTCCTCACAGAAGATGAACACCAAGTGGAACGGTAAGTACTATGAGTATACTAGATACAAGCAAAACTGAAAGATAGGAAACAGTCCCATTGCCACTTCGACCTAATTCTTACTTCGTGGATAAATTAGAATTTTAGAATGATACATATAGATAATGATTTCATGGAACTATCTACAAGAAAGCCTGGAAAGGGTGTAGGAATGATTAGTCATGTAACTATCGAAGTTCAGCCTCAACCAATTTAAATGACTAAAATCACGAGTAATAAAAGTAGAAGACAAAATATCAGCTGGAGTCATAAAGTTAAAAAAAAATATTAAGGAAGCAAAAATCGTACCATATGTGTCCCTCGAGGCATACAAAATACCAGCGGCATATGCAAACAAAATGGTTTATATTACATTTGTAAGACAGATCCTTGAGGAAACTATACCACGGGCGGGGTTAGAACCCGCGATCAGTCATAAAACAACAGACCGACGTGCTAGCCACTGGGCCAGCTGGCTACAACGATTTCGTTGAGTCAGATCCTTGAGGAAGCAGCACCAGTCTTACTCTCACTTAGCCAGCTGGAGGAATGCACCACAGAGATATGACTGCAACATACAAAATACTCTTGGGAATACAAAATAAACAAGCTATGACATGGGTGCCACGTACGATGCACATCAGAAGTAAACTGAGCGCCAGAATTCCTTCAGCATTACTGAGGATATATTCACGAGGAAGAGCTAAGCTCGTAAGGGTTATACAGTGCATAGGAATGGGAGATAATCAATTTAATCGAGGAAGAAAAATTCCGATTTCTTGAAACATAAGCGCTTCACCAGCAACAAGGCACCCACTGAAGGGTCTAAGGATATACTGGAGACGAACTGTATACTAGAATAAAAACACACACAACTAAACACAATTAGTGGAAGATACTTTTGTCTTCGGTAAGTTGGACTCCTCAAAGGAGGTTCCTTGATGCTGGTAAGAGGCTCTGGATTCAAAAGCTCCTTATATTGAACCTAACTGTCATTCCTCCAGGCGCTGCATGACCCCTACAGGTCTACCGCTCCCTCATGAATGTAATAATTAGATATTTGGGAGCCTCGACAGCCAGAACAACTGCGTCCTATCTTGATATATGGAGTTTTTTCAAGCAATAAAGGTCTTGGGGTGAACTCAACTTGACAAAGGTCAATTAGTTCAAACTGAGCCCACAGCAAGCCAATAACAGCAGGTAGCTTGCATAAGTATGTTTAAATGTTGTGGTGGTGGGTGTGGTTGAGAGTTGTGGTGGTGGGTGTGGTTGAGTTGTGGGTGTGGTTGAGTTGTGGTAGTGGGTGTGGTTGAGTTGTGGTAGTGGGTGTGGTTGAGTTGTGGTGGGTGTGGTTAAGAGTTGTGGTATTGGGTGTGGGTGAGTTGTGGTGGTAAGTGTGGTTGAGAAATGTGGTGGTGGATTTGGTTGAGTTGTGGTGGTGGGTGTGGCTGTGTTGTGGTGGTGGGTGTGGCTGATGTTCCAGATATGTCGAGGATGTTCCAGATATGACGATGATTATCTAGATATGTCGTTGATGATATAGATACGATGGTAATGTTTCTGGTCTACCCAAAGCGCTGGCGAGAACAGCTGATTTTATCACCGTGTAAAATAACTTGGGTCTTGGTGAAAATAAACAAATACAGTGAAGTCCTTCATTTGTACAACGTTTCGCTGAACACTGGTCTTCACTAAGTATTCCACAGAATGTTTCGCCCAACTCTGGTTTTTATTTAGTACTCCATACAACGTTTTAAACAACACTGGTCTTTATTAAGTATTTATTAAGTAATAATGAAAAATATGATCCCAAACATATAAAGAAAATTTCCTAAATTTGCTTGCAACTCATAAGTGAACTGTAGATACAAATCCAGACGTACTCCTGCATACCCTTTTTGGGCCTAGTTCCTAGGCCCGTTGTGTATCCATATGCTTTTGCACGTATGGGATGCACAATAAATCATCTGCTTAGGTTGCAAAATCAAAATAATGATAAGCGAAACGTATTATCTTGCCATTCACCAGAAGAAATTCTCAAGAAGCTGGTCAGCCGGGTTGTGATGGCTATGTGGGTCAGCCGGCCACTAGCGCAAACAGCCTGACTGACCAGGCTATCAACCTGGCCACTGAGGGCAGAAGAGCCCTCGAAACCGGTGACAGGTAAAGGTAAAGCAGACAGGTAAAATTTGATCTCAAATTTTAAATTAAAATAAAGTGTGAAAGACCTGCTCTAAGAATTTGCTTGCGGGAGTTGCATGCCCAATCTTATAAAGATTACATCTTGCAGCCGAAATGGCCACTTTATTGTGCTTTCCATACCCATCCCGTGAACGGTAGCACAAGAGCATATGGATATTCAAAATTCCTAGAAACTAGGCCCCTAAAGGAAATCTGCTTAATGTGTCTGATATCTTATTTTCATTAATAAGATATACTGACATATCATATAAATTATACTGTCTATATTTATATTCCCAATAAGTGGACAATTAAGCACATAGTGTTCAAGAACACCGAGGCACTAAACAATGTAATGAAATTTTAAGCAGACAATGGAAAATCTACCCAGAATGAGACAAAATTAATATACGTTTTAGATAGGAATTCAATGTTGTATTCAAATATGTGAACAGTAATTTTAAACTTGAGTATAATCAAAATATTCAGCTGAATGCTTTTTTTTTTTAATGAATGGTACTTTAGCCACTTAAACTTTATCACTGGCCATTATAAAGGATAATGATATGTTTTTTACACATTCCTTAAAATCACTGGCCATTATATAGGATAATGATTTGTCTTTTTACACACTCCCTAAAGTCCTTGATAATGTGAGAAATCACGAAAGCACTTAGAATTACACTATTTTTCACAGTAGTTTTATATATTGTTATAACACCTGTTTACTGTGATCTTATTGCATTTCTTAATGATAATTCGTTGTCTTTTTCTTGACGTAATCGTCCATTTAATCAACACATAATTCAAGTTATACATTGGGCACACTAGAAAGTCCTTCAATTCCTGGCTTGAGGAACATGAATTAAGTATCAGAAAATGCCATCTATCTGATGTCCAGTTTGTTTATACAAGAGATTATCGATTATCCCCATTGTATTTTATCATGACAAGTACATCATTGAAAGTACATTGGGAAATACAGTACCTGTACTCTAAAGGAGGGGGTTGGGATATTTGCTGTTTTGAGGGACATCTAAATTGTTGTTTCTCAGCGCCTCTGGTAGAACAGAGATAGTGTAAATGATGGTCAAAGTTTTTTTTTTTTTGGGTCACCCTGCCTCGAGGGGAAACAGCCAGCATGATTAAAAAATATATACCGTATTTTCCGGCATATGAGGCGCACGACAGAAGTATCATAACGGTAAATCATTATCATATTCAAGGGTTAATTATCCACTTACTTTACGCTAAAGCCTAACCCAAAGCCTACTCTCGACCCTGGCCTTGAGCATATAAGGCGCAGGCCGATTTTCCAAGACTTTTTGTATAGATATTCCGTAGTTTCCTTCCGGAAAATACGGAATATCCCCATAAGTAGAATTCATATAGCATGTATAATAGTCTTCTAGTTAGCTCTGTGGCTATTGTTAGCTACAGAGCTAACAATAGGATGATTTTACAACCAGTGCTTCAGTGAAGTGGTTGTAACAGAGGCACTAGCTGTGACCCTCAGTCCCAGACGCTTTCATGGTACATCTATTTTTCCATATTCTTCAATGACATATGAGCCATCAACTCATCTTAACAGAAGAATGGACAGGGACTTGAACCGTCCATTCTTCTGTTGACCTGGTGTGCATGTAGCACACCAGGTCAAACAAATAATAGAAAAATACAATTTAACAAAAAAATAGTATCATTACGCCAAATTGCAGGAGAAGGGAGGGAGAGAGAAGAGGAGGGGGAAAATGGAAGGAGTAACCATCCAGGAAAACTACTGTGCTGTCATAAGTATGTGAAAACGGAAACCTGTTAAACGTTCTAGACTGGCAGAATTGTAGGGTTTTTCTTAGGTTCAATATACACTTACTTGAGTATTCCTATAATGTTTCCGTTACTCATTTTAGTTATGCGTATCCTAAAAGGCGGCTAAAACACAGTCTTCTAAGATGCGGCCTTTTACAAACAATTGCAAAACATTTTAAATGTTCTTAGAACAAAATCGATTTTTCGCTTATTAAAGAGAATTAACATGGTATGATAAAGCCCTGCACTGAGAGAAACGTTCTCACAATAAAAGTTTGCTCATCTGTTTTTATTGATTTTACTTGATAAGAAAGGTTATAAAATCGGACCAACACTAATTTAGCACCCGAAGAGAGCCGTATTAAACTCTAACCTAACCATATTTAAATTGATCTTAATACAACTTAATACTGCTGGACATAGGGAAGACCAGCGTTAGTATTTGGTACCAATAATTAGACATGTCGTGACGTGAAGGCTGAAAATTCATAAGTCTTGTGAAACCTGATTATCAAAACAGGATCCTTTATCACCTGACAAAATGTTAGAAACATTTACACACACACACACACACACATATATATATATATATATATATATATATATATATATATATATATATATACACACACGAGAGCACAGTAGAACTCTCTGGAAAGATGCTGTATATTCTTACACTTACCTCCTTGTACTGGCTGATACACACTGTTTTTATCAAACTCAATAAACATGAGTGTGAGTGATAAGAGTATTCCAAGTGACCTTATAAGACGTGGGAGTGTGATCCATGGCATTAAGAGAGAGGCAAGTGTGCCACTAGTATGGTATCTCGTAAACTTTAAAGGCGAATAAAAGCAGTGGGGGGGCAGTGTCAGGTGGGAAGTGCCAGCCATCCGCCCACAAGGTCACAGGCCCCAGCCACGCCATATATTAATTTGTAGCTAAGGTTCGCCATGAGGGCAGCAGTATTAACATGGGCTACATGACATGGGAGGTCAGCTCATGGTACGTCAAGGTCGTGGGAGGCAGGGTACAACGTGAACACTCTGAACACCTCCGCAACTCCACCACCACCATCACACCTCAATTCTCTCTCTCTCTCTGGCTTAATGTTCCTTCCTTATATCTACTAGCGTTGTGCGTCAAAGTACCTCATTGCCTCCTATGCCTGCTAGCACGTCTTTCTAGGTGTCTGTCTGCTTCTGTTGTGTCTGAGAGTCCCGCTGCCTACTTCCTGCCTGCTTGCAAGCATACTCAGATGTTTGCTGCTGATGCCTGGCCTTCCTATCTACTGACTCACTGCCTTTTTGTCACTGGTCGAATAGTTGCTACCTGCCAGCTTGCTAAAAGGTTGTGAGGCTGCCTTTTTACCTTCTGCCTGCTTCCACCTATTTACTGCTTCTGCTTGCCGACACCTATTTCCCAATATACCTGCTTCTCAATCTACGTACCTCCCAATTTACCTTGCGTCTGTCACTAATCTATCTGCCTATGACATAATTCTCCTGATCTTTATGACTCCTAATTGAAGCTGCCTATATACCTACCCCTACCATCTACATTCTACAGTGTCCTTAACATATTCACATGTTCTTATCAACATATCAACATGCCATTATTAACGTATCTGCATGGCCTCATCACATACCTACATGCCCTTACTATCAACATGTCCTCATCAACATACAGTACCTACATGCCCATATCTATATACCCTTTTTATCATCATATCAACATGGCCATATCATCAACATTTCAACGTATATACAAGTGTGTTAAGTGTTAGCAGTTCTGGGGATTATTTCCACGGCCCGGTCTCAGACCAGGCCTCCTAGGTTGGAGAGGAAATTTTACAGAATTAAAGGTACGGTTACTGAATTTAAAAAGAAGTTTGTATGAGTTACCTGTCATCTTAAGTGTTCATGAGACAGAAAGAAAAGATCAACAATCCTGCCAGAGTGGAGAAGAATTACAATAGGTTTTCATTTCACACTAATCTGATGGAAAGGTATGTTTCCCATATCAGATTCCATCACACAGGATTGGTAACATACAAAGTGTTGAAATCTGTCAGCCTCAACAGCCGGGAGACTTCAGTAGGGCAATGAAGATATCAAGTAACGCTGTTATCATGACATGATAACGCTCTACGTTGAGCCATATGTTCTCCCATAACTTGTTCTGCAGAACTGTCGCCATAACCATTATATCTACTCGTACGAGATGAAACAACCTTCCACAATGGTGTTGACAACTCTACATGTGTTTGTCAAACTTTTAATATATACTATATTACTGGTATACAAAACCGACAAGTAAATAAGACACGTGTGCAACACTTCGATATCTTTATTGAGGAGACGTTTCGCCAACCAGTGGATAGATTAGTAATGGAGACGGGAGAAGACATTTCTCTGTATTCCATCCATAAAGTCACTGGTTGGCGAAACGTCTCCATGATAAACATATCCACGTGTTAAAAATGTCTTACTCGTCTACATGTACCAAACGAGTTTATTCTACGTTTTCTCGCGTATCCCTCCAATACCCTTCATGGAGGCTGCCTTAAAACCTGGGAAGGGTTCTTGATGCAAGGAATTGGAGGCATCCTCCTCTTCCTGAGATCGAGTCATTACTAGTCACCCTCTCATTACCAAGGTCATGCATCACCCTTTACGGGTTTAGCGCTTTTCTATAAATATGACAATCTTCGGTTATAGCAATATGTGGATTTGACAATGACTGCCAAACAGCTGTTATTACCATACATATCTACGTTCATCTTTTGAATGCCTCCTGCTGCTCTTTTATCTATCTGCTTGATAGATGACACTGCCTTAATCTATCTTCACCCTCGACCTGCCTCATGCAGCTGTTATCTACCTGCTGGCTAGCTGGCTCTGCCTTATCTACCTGCTTGCTGGCAGGACCCGCCCCATGCCTGCACGACGGGTCCTTGAGTAGGTGGGTGGCTGAGAGTATATAAATATGAGAGAATAAATTAAGACTTCGGGAAAATCATGCACGAGTCTTGAGCAAGGTGACGACCCTGGGTGGAGCCACCACGACCACCACTCTACTGTGACGACCCTGGGTGGAGCCACCACCACTCTACTGTTTCGACCCTGGGTGGAGCCACCACCACTCTACTGTGTCGACCCTGGGTGGAGCCACCACCACTCTACTGTGTCGACCCTGGGTGGAGCCGCCACTACCACTCTACTGTGTCGACCCTGGGTGGAGCCACCACCACTCTACTGTGTCGACCCTGGGTGGAGCCGCCACCACCACCACCAATCTACTGTGTCGACACTGGGTGGAGCCACCACCACTCTACTGTGATGACCCTGGGTGGAGCCACCACCACTCTACTGTGATGACCCTGGGTGGAGCCACCACCACTGTGACGACCCTGGGTAGAGCCACCACCACTCTACTGTGACGACCCTGGGTGGAGCCATCACCACCCCTGAGACGACCTTGGCTGGAGACACCACCACTGTGACGACCCTGGATGTGGCCACCACCACCGTGACGACCCTGGGTAGAGCCACCACAGTGACGACCCTGAGTGGAGCCACCACTACCACTGTGACGACCC
Organism: Cherax destructor; assembly: GCA_009830355.1. NCBI lineage: Eukaryota > Metazoa > Arthropoda > Malacostraca > Decapoda > Parastacidae > Cherax > Cherax destructor. The sequence goes on along the minus strand of WNWK01000338.1, from coordinate 132,673 downwards.
TGGGTAGGGCTACCACCACTGACGACCCTGGGTTGAGCCACCACCACTGTGACGACCCTGGGTTGAGCCACCACCACTGTGACGACCCTGGGTAGGGCCACCACAACTACTTTCTACTGTTGTTGCTCTCTTCTACCCTCTCTCTCATTCATTCTCTCCTTCACTACTTATTCTCTCCCTCACTACCCTTTTTCTTGCTTATTACTCATTCTCTCATTCATGATTCATTATATTGCTTACTCTCTCCGTCACTACCCATTTTCTTGCATATTACTCATTCTCTCACTCATGCCTCACTCCTTCACTTTTCATTCTCTCTCAAGTTTCTCATATATTTTCCCACTCGTTCTCTTATTAATTCTGCTTACTCCGTCACTCATTTACTATTTCACTTATTTACTCATTGTCTCTCACTGTCACTTCTTCACTCCCCCTCACTAACTTTACTCTTATATATACATCTTTCACCTTTCTTCCCCTGCTTTACCTCCTCCTACTTCTTGCTCTTTTTGTACCACCTCCACCCATCCTCCCTCATTCGTTCTCTTCCTTTACTTTTATCTCTCTCCATCCCTCATTCTCGCTTCTCCCTCCTACTTTCCTCTTCCTCAATCTCTCTACCTCTCACTCTTCCTCTCTCTCCTTCCCACTTTTTTCTCATTTCCACTTTACCTCCTCCCCTCTTCCTATTTCCATTCGTTCTTCCCTCTTCCTCTCTCCTCTTCCCCCTTCATTTCTCTTTCCCCTCATTCATTTCCACTCTTTCCCTTTCCTCTTCCTCTCTGCTTCCCACTCTTCCTCTTAGCGTGTCCTTGTCCTTCCTTCGTGCCCCTGTGGGCCCCCGGTGTGGGTTTTGGCATGTTGCCCCTGCTGCTGGCGCCGCCCACACCAGTCTGGCGACACGCGGGGTCAGCGCCCACAACTTGACTCCAAATGTAAACAAAATAAAGGATAAGAGGAGAAGAGGAGAGAGGGAGGGAGGAGCAGGAAGGAGGGAGAAGGAGGGAGGAGAGGAGAGGGAGGGAGAGGAGGGAGGGAGGGAGGAGGGAGAGGGAGGAGGAGAGGAGGAGGGAGGGAGAGGAGGGAGGGAGGAGGGAGAGGAGGGAGGGAGAGGAGGGAGGGAGGGAGAGGAGGGAGGGAGGGAGGGAGAGGAGGGAGGGAGGGAGGGAGGGAGGGAGGAGAGAGGAGGGAGGGAGAGGAGGGAGGGAGAGGAGGGAGGGAGAGGAGGGAGAGGAGGGAGGAGGGAGGGGGGAGGAGGGAGAGGAGGGAGGGAGGAGGGAGAGGAGGGAGGGAGGAGGAGGGAGGGAGGGAGAGGAGGGAGGGAGGGAGGGAGAGGAGGGAGGGAGGAGGGGAGGGAGGGAGGGAGAGGAGGGAGAGGAGGGAGGGAGGGAGGGAGGGAGAGGGAGGGAGGGAGGGAGGAGGAGGGAGGGAGGGAGGGAGAGGAGGGAGGGAGGGAGGGAGGGAGGAGGGGGGAGGAGAGGAGGGGGGAGGAGGGAGAGGAGGAGAGGGAGAGAGAAGGAGGGAGGAGGGAGAGGAGAGGAGGGAGGGAGGGAGGAGGGAGGGAGGGAGAGGAGGGAGGGAGGGAGAGGAGAGGAAGGGAGGGAGAGGAGGGAGGGAGGGAGGGAGGGAGGGAGGGAGGGAGGGAGGGAGGAGGGAGGGAGAGGAGGGAGGGAGAGGAGGGAGGAGAGAGAGGGAGGGAGGGAGGGAGGAGGGAGGGAGGAGGGAGGGAGAGGAGAGGAGGGAGGGAGGGAGGGAGGGAGAGGAGGGAGGGAGGAGAGGAGGGAGGGAGGAGAGGAGAGGAGGGAGGGAGGGAGAGGAGGGAGATGAGGGAGGGAGGGAGTTAGGGAGAGAGAAGAGGGAGGAAGATGAGAAAGAGAGAAGAGAGAGAGCGCTATCTACTATCTAGATTAAGAACTATCCTGTATAATCTAGGTGTGTGAGTCAAGGATAGAAGATCAGGAGAGACAGAGAGACGTGTGGCAGCGCTGTGTCTGGGTAAACACAGGGAAAGCTTCAATTTTCAGGTGTATATCACAAAGTGAAAAGTACCATAAACACACTTGATACACACTCACTATGTATGGTTACGAAGAAATTTTGAAAACAAAAAAATATATTGAAGAGGCTAAATAAAAAAAAGAGCTCCCTATCCACACACGAAGGAATATGACTGCAGAGAACCCTGTGATAAATCTGAAGGAAAGGACACCAAAAAAAATAATAGTGTGAGCTGCTAAAAACGCCTTCGTAGAGAAATAATAAGCAGTGCCATGTAAGATGGGAGCCAGGAGAGATCAAGCCGCATTGCTGTACATCCCCACAACAACGTGAAGGTGGGGGTGTTTTATTCGTCAGGAAACAACAGTGTCTCCTAGCACCGGTCTAAATAATGTGATGACCCGTCACAGGTCAACCAAACAGATGACGTACCTGAGCTACATTTTACATCCCAATGTAAAAGCAAAGGAAATAGACTTAGCAGTCTACATCACACTAAACACACTACTGGAGAAGCACATCAACTATAGAGCTTCACCGACGCATGGGAGACTAGATTATTAGAACAAAATTCAAGAACCTAAATAAAAAAAATAGAGGTGTGCATAATACATGTCAGGTCCAGTTTAGAATATCACCAGCCATAGTGCTCTTCTGATCAAGACTGTTCATAAACTTATAATGGTTTAAAACTTTACAACCAGGCTAGTCCAGAGTTGGATAAGATTTTGTTAGGATTTTTAACCCCGGAGGATAACCCATGAAAGTCAGTGCGTCATCAAGGACTGTCTCTTATTTCCATTGGGGTTCTTTAATCTTGTCCCCCAGGATGCGACCCACACCAGTCAACTAACACCCAGGTATCTGCTTACTTGCTAGGTGTACGGGGTCAGCAGATGTAAAGAAATACGCCATTGTTTCCACCAGGCCGGGGATTAAACCATAGACACTCAGTGTGTGAGGCGAGAGCGTTGCCTACCAGGTCACGGGACACCGGTGGAAGGTACACTGCATGAGAAAAGACTAGAACTGAATCTAACGACTCTCAGACAATCACAACTCGTGATATACTCTGTCAAATTGATAATTCGGCCAGGGACAGACTGCTCGAAACACAAAAACCAGGAAGGGAAACGCGAATGAAACCTGAAAAAAAGGTCATGATGTTAGGGAGTACTTTTTCAGCAACTAAATAGTAAGGAAGCAGAATGAACTGGATGTGGAAGGGATAGAGGTAAACCATATACACAGTTTTAAAGAGTAGGTACGTTAAAACTTAATAGGAAATATGTTAATACTCGAGGAGGAGGTCAGTAACTGGTGATTCTGTAATCAAAGTATCGACCCCCGCAAGCACAAATTTGTTGAGTGCACAATGCTTCATACATAGCCTAGACGTCGTTAGGAACTAATAGGCGGGACCAGGAACTATGATTGGGCTCACACAGCCAGTAGCGGCCAGCGAGGAGGAGCCTAGTCCAGACCCCCGCAAACAAATACACACACACACACACACACACACACACACACATACACAGAAATACGTGCGTGTCTTTTGAACACTCACAATACTGAGTTTTGACACATATTTCAGTCCGCATGACAAAAGGCAAAAAATTAACGAGTTTAAAGTCTCGCCCCCCAATTAGTCTAAATCAATGGTTTATTTTGACAATAACATTATGATTGGCTATTTCGTTTACTCTAACAATCTTTGATGTATACAAGAGAAAACACAATGGAACGCTTTTGCCCGATGTTAACAACTAATTTACACCCGCTCTGAAAAAAACACTGGAAGGGTGGTAGAGGTACAGAATTAGTTTGTCACTTAATTGAGAAACGATCCGAGTGACAACAAAGTCGCGCGCATATAGAACTCAAAACAGGGCGCTCACAGCTTCCCGTAATCCCTCGAATCACAATTACACCGAACTCTGATTACAAACCACTTGTTAAATCCAACGGCAACTTAGCCGGCCCTGATGAATGCCAGCCGGACACAGAACTGGCTTGTTACGGGGGAGGAACTAATTGATCGTTAGACTGTCTCGTTATGCAACAAGGCCAACAGGAATCAATGAAGGAGTGTAATCAGTGAGGCAGGCGGGTGCCACTTGAAGCGATACACACAATACTCCAGTAGGTATGTCAGGTGTTGCTTGATCTGTTGCTTTACAGGCAGGGAGGAGAAGTGGGGCCCTGAGTGGACCTATTCTCTCGCTGTAGGGTTAGCGTTGGTAACAGGTTAGTAGAAAGATCTAAGAGAGAAACATTGCCCCAATAAGTTCCTTCTTAGTTTTAACGTAATTAGTTTGGTGGAAAGTTCTCCTGAGAGAGAAACAGTGTCCCAATAAAGCTGCAAAACAAAGGGAGCTTCACCATCTCTGAAGTCTTAGCAAGAATCCTCCTGAAAACAGTGAACCCTACCATCACATAGTCTTTCCTGCTAATTCAACACAAGCACATCGTAGATGTGGAACACTCCTACAGGCCTTCTCTATTCCAACCTCCAGAAGAAATATTTGTCTAACCTATTTTATACTACCCATGTAATTGTTTTATCACCTTTTACTCATGTGCAAAATTGATTGTTCTACCTTATTGTATTACTACTACTACTACGACTTATATCACTACTACTTCTACTACCACTAGTATTACACCTCACTTGGAGAGTATATATATACCATCTGTGTCCATATATCGTTTGTAACGGCTTGACAAAGCTCCTGGAGAGCGAAACGTTGCCACAATAAAATGTCACATTAGTTGCATTTGTGTCCTTTTACTTAACAACTCTTAATTTGTTGGTTAGAGTCCTGATCTACCGGGACGTGAGGCCGATGATCCTGGAAACACTAGCATCCATGAAGAACAAAAAGGCACAATACCGTGACTGGAATAATACACAAATAACCCGCAAATAGGAGAGAGAGGAGCTTACGATGACGTTACGCTCCGACCTGGCCCATTTACATACATGGCCTGGTGTGCAAGCGCTGGTGAATTTTTGGAATAGGAACTTAAAAATAACAAGAGTTCCAATTATTATTATTTTATTTTCATAATTATTATTAGTATTATAACACCATTCTCTAGGAAAATCACTGCTAGAAAGACAGTATTAATTTAAGGGGGAAAATTTCTAATAGCACATATGATACACCTTTTACTGTGATGGATTTCGAGTATTTTCGTACGTTACAAGCGTTCAATCATCTCTTTAGAGGATGATGACTATTATTATAATTATTTCCATGGAAAACACTAAAATACATAAAAGGTCATAAAGCGCCTGGGAGAATGAGAAGCAATCAGGTGGATAGACTGTCTAAAAATTAATGAACTGCCTTGTTTATGAACAGATAAGCTCTGTCAAAAATTCAGAGCTCTCATTTAGGAAAACTGAGGAATTCAATTATATTTTTTCAATAAAGTGTAGAATTTAGGCTCACCCCACCACATGGTCTTCCGGCCTTCTCTACTTTCTCGTCCCAACTGTGACTTGTCAATGATCCAGGAGTGAGGTCGTCATAAGGTCGCCTTCCTAAGTGCGAGTCTGCGTTGAAATGATCCAACCATGATATTGTGACTTATTATTCTTCTAAGTTCAATATTGCAATTAGTAAAGTAACTATACATTTAAGATTAGCTAAGGATTAAAGTATGTCTGGTTGTTTTGTGTTACATTATCTTCCAGTAACTTAAAACCGAACACGGAAACAGCACTGCTAATCCCTGCAACGCCCTTACATTATTCAGACTTGTCGCATACATACCTAGTTTCTACTACCACTACTTTTCTTCCTCTCTTGGTCCCGTCCCTGTCCCCCTCGCCTATATATACTGGCTCCCTCACTCTTTTGTGTTAGTGTGACTTTGTAAATGGTTCAAGTCGGACCGAAATGTCGTCGTAAACTTCTCTCTACTATGTGCGTGTTATTTGTGTATTGTTCCAGTCACAGTATTGTGCCTTTTTGTTCTTTGTTGCATATAGGTACGAGGAGACAGGTAAAAGATAAACACAGATGGGTCACTGGAATATTAGGAAATACTTTTTTTCATTCTCAAAGTAATAGGGAAATTAACTAAACTGTCAGTGCTGGAGGCAAACTCCACACATTGTTTTGAGAGTAGTTATGATAGTACTCAAGAATAGGGGTGTGACAAAGTATATATATCGGCTAATTTTGACAATGTCGGTATCGAGATAGGCCTAAAATTGAGCATGGGTATTGGCAAAACTTTTGGTATCGTAAATTCAGTACTCAGAGGCCCAAAACAGTAATGTCGGTCACAAAGTTAAGAAGGGCCAGAATTATGATTTTACTCAATTTATTCTTTAAAATGTCCTTTAGAGAGCAAATATAATTAATATCAACTGAAGTGTTTCTACACTATAATCAATTCTGCTATTTATATGAAAATTGTAGCTAAAATTTCAAATGTTAAAAACGCCTTTCGACCTACCCAAGTACACATCGCTGAGTGCAATCATCACTTTTTTCCAATAATTACTGATCGATTTCTGTTCCATCCTTGACCTGCAGTAGTGTAGTTACACACTTATCACTACTACTAATAATGATCACACTTGAAAAGTGTCCGGCCTTTAGGACTTACTTTTTAAATCAAACTGAATTGATGGCGAGGCAGAATGTTGCAAATTTGCAGAAGAAAAGTTTTGGTTGTGTGACTTTTAATAGGTCGCTGCTATTTGATTTATGCATGTGACGTCACGGGTTACTATCTTGACAGTCATTTTGGACGTAAAGGTGCATAGACAACAGTGTACACATACCGTGCATATATATAAGATTTATCCCATATTTTTAAGTCTCTACGATAATAGATGAGCTGGGAAAGACGATCTCTTAACTGAGATTATCTTCCAGATACAGCCTTTATAAACAATATGGGAACACAACATCACATACACAGTTCAATGCACACCAACACGCATACAAGTCCTCCGGTATATCAGAAAACTTCGAGTCTTTCTGTCCCTGGAAGTTGTGAAGCGATACTGATAATTAGATTGAACTATTCGTACGCTGAATGTGCAATTTGACTGGCAATAAGATCATTAAGTATACTCGCTCTCATTAGGTAGGTGTATCTGTGTATGTTGTCAGTAGATATACTCGTGATCCCATCAAGTGTTCTTGTTGCTCGGTCAGGTATACCACAGATAGGTGTATCTGTGTATAAGTACAAATACTTGTTACCCTGCTAAGTGTACTCGATAACCTAAGCTAGGTATGTGTAGCTGAATGCGTTATGTTTGTGTACTCGTTACCATAAACTTTGGAGGTGTACTGTGTGCGTTATCAAGCGTTCAGTGAAAGGTCTAATGGAGTACGTTAGCTACCATACGTTTAATAAGAGTAATAGTTGCTTGTTAAGCTTCAGGATAGCTGACTAAAAGGTGTGGATAAGTGTGTGTGGGAAAACGTAGATGAGCTGGTTGAATGTGTAAGGGAGATGGTTGATAGAGGTGTGAGGAGCTGGTTGGGTGCATGAGGCAGCTGGTTAAGCAAGTGTGGGGAAGAGGTGGATGAGTGGGTTTGTGTGGGAGGACTCCAGTGAGAGGGATGACAAAGAATGAACCATGACTAGGAGGGTCTCTACACTCTCCACTCGTGCCCACTCCCTTAGTAAGACAAGATAAACACGTTAGCCTCTGCAACACCCACATGCCATTCTCAACCCTTCAACAAATTCATGCAACAATTTTTTATGGATACCATTTCAACAGACTATTACTACTGTTGTCAAATTATTAAAAAAAAAAAAAGCTAAATTCGAGTGGGCCACAACGAGGAAAAATAGAATGAGAGAAATATAAAGTATAAAGATATTTCAAGAAAACTAGAGTATGATTAGTACCTATGTAGTAAAGAACAAAAGACGCAATACCCTAGCTAGAACAAATTACAACTAATTCAAAATGTGGAGGAAGAAGCCACAGGCCAGGTCAAGAATGGACCGCGGGGGCGCTGACCCCCCGGAACGACCTCCAGGTACGTAGACAGGTTTTTGAGCGATTCAAACTAAGGTCTGTGAAATGACAGTCCACAGTCTTGATGACTGGGACACCACCGCCCAATCCGTTGGATTGCCATTTTCTCAGGACCCCAGGTCGACACTCCCCCCCATCCTCCAAAAAACAACAACTGTGGATTAGAGACTAAATTGTAGACCAGGTATCGTTCCACCATGGAAAAATCATCTAAATTTTTCTCTCGAAATTATGTCTTAGTTGTGAGCGCTGTTCATAATGGTTTATGACATATAATGATGGGTAAAAAAAAATTGGAAAGTGCATATTTGTTTACATTACAAATCGCTGCAGCTACGCAGTGCATCTTCCACCTTGGTGGGATTATCAAACATTTTTCGTTCCCTGAGATTTATATTTACATACCCGATTTCTTTCTATTTTACACAAAGTGACATTACCGAGGACCTGGAGTACACATGGGGATGTGACGCCCACCCCACTTAGAGGTCTTCTTCAGCACTATCTGAAGAGGAGCTCAACTTCAGGTCGAAATATAAAAAGAAAATTATTTGAGTTTTCTTAGTCCACATGTGGGTTTCCTTCACACACAGAAGAATACGATACATGTGCAACACTTGTGTATCTTTAGTATAGCAACCAAACTTGGTTACAACTGTGTCCCCAGTCCTAAGCTGTTTGGGGTTTTTAATTGATGTTGCTTACTTTAACTTAGTATGACAGTATTTATTTGTGTTCAATGTTTATGTTAGTTACTTTTGTTTAATTTTACTTTTTTAACTGTGTGTGTTTTATATGTCTTTTTTTATGGATATGAGCATTGAGTGACTTACGTGACCCAAATACTGAGTAAATCTCACAATTACTATCATAAGTTAGTGCCTGGTGTCTGACACAGGCCACGACGTTTTCATCGTGTGCCAGGAATTGTTGGTATTTCTTTCTCCCATCCAGCAGTAATTAACCTCAACTACTGTTAAACACTGGAAATTATAGGTACTCCTTAGATATGGCAAGAGCCAGGTAAAAGTAACTCTAGGACCACAATGTAAGTCACTGACTTTTTTGAGCTATCTTGGGTAATTTACACATACATACGTTACTATGCAAAACAAGCACGGGGAGAGTTGAATGATAGCTCTAGACCTTTCCTGTTGCAATTAACACATCACATCATTAGGTGAAGTCCAAGCAAACACGTTCAGAGGAAGCGTTTTTGCAAAAAACCTTCCTGGATCTGAACTCTTCTCCAGGCTGAAGGACTGACCACCTCAAATACTTTTTCTCCAGGGTTGATGGACTGATTACATCTTTATTTCATTACTACTGCTGCCTTTGTATTTGACTAAAGAAGCTTATTGTGTAGGCGAAATTTTTAATAAATAAAGATACCCAACTCTTGCACATGTCTTAATCTTCGACTAGTCAGTATTTTACATCATTTTCAGCAAACCATCAGAAGTGACCCAAGGCGAGTGTGTCGAAGAGAAGCGAGGGTTCGCCAAGATGCAGCCTAGGTCACTTGGGCGACGCGGCGGGACACACATCTCGGGATGTCCAGCCCATTATCGGAGTGTCTTATCAAGGGTCTTATCGTTGGCCCCACGGCCAGATAACTCCACTTGCCTGGTGCCGGAGACACTAGGGGACATCTGCCCTCTACGGAGGCTGGACGACGTCAAGCACACACACACCCAGGCATGACATTTAAAAAGTAAGAGCATACCGACAGCATGTAAATAACATACATAATGCTGGTTATGGCATTTTATTGTGAAGACATTTCGTCCACCAAGACCTTCATCAGTTGATGAAGTCCCAGCACTGTCTTATTTACATCCACAGGCATCTGACACACATTGATCATTGTGAAGGTCTCTCGCTTTAATAAATTAATTACTTCCTCTACCCTCCATCCTCGAATCAAACCTAATTACCATTCCCCAGGCGCTGTTGACCCATACAGGTTTAGCACTTCCCAATGACTACAATAAAGAAGAACAGCACATGCATGTTGATACAGGCATGTATGCACGCGCTCATACATACAAATGTATTTCGGTATATCAGCGGTATGTACGCCTGGCAAACTTAAGAACATCCTTCAGGCACTTAAAGGAAGTACCTCTTTTCCACACTGTACGTACGTCAAGTCAGTCCTCGAGTATATAGAACCAGTGTATAGCCCGCAGCCTTTCTAACTCGCAGCGACTAAAAAAACAGGGAGTACAGTCAGGCTTGTCCCAAAAATAATTGGAGATTGAATTTTACCGCCGAAGCGGGATAGTTTATTGTGCACCCCATATCCATCCTGTGGAAGGTAGTGGATACAGAAAAGACCTAGGAAGGAGGCCTCTAAAGTGTTAAGAGTACATCTGGACTTATGTCTACAATTGTCTTATCTGCTGCAATCAAATTTAGGATATTTGCTTAATATATCTGGAATCTATTTTCATTAGTAAGATAACTTGACATAGGTTACCTGTAGTCGCTTCCGGAGGTTACCGCCCCCTGGCCCGGTCCCAGACCAGGCCTCCTAGTTACTGGACTGATCAATCAGGCTGTTGGTGCCCGCCGCCCGCATCCCAACGTATGCACCACAGCCCGGCTGATCAGGAAATGATTTGAAGAGACATGTCATATAGGTAACGAGCGGTATCGACTACATGGGAAAACTGGCTACCAAACATTATTACCCATTAACGTCACTGAAAAGCGGAGGTTCGGGGAGATAGAATGAATAAGGGCAGATCGTTAGAGGGATCAACGCCCTCGCAGTCCGGTCTGAGACCAAGCCCTCTAAATTGTGAAGGAAATGCTACAAGATTAAGAACTAGAGCAGGAACAAGAACAAGGTGAGCACAGGTTGAAGATGAACACAGGCATGAACTATGATAGAGACAAGAGCAAGGGGGGCACAGATACAAGATGAACACTAGGAACAAGAACAAGAGAGACAGCTGCAAGATGAACACCTACTAGATACAGCTGCAAGATGAACACCTGCTAGACACAGCTGTAAGATGAACACCCGCATGAACAATGGCAGTCACAAAAACAAGGGGGGCACAGCTGCTAAATGAACGCCTACACGATGTAAAGATAAACTTTTCACTGCAACAATAACACTGACGTTAGCTAGACACAGACCTCACCGAGACAAGCTCCATCATATACAGCTTAAGGAATATAACTGACAAGTAAGCAGGGCAATAAATGAATAAAGGAACCCAAAAAATTAAGGCTGTTAATAATCCATCTACATCTTAGTTAAACATGACAGGAACAGGAAATTCGAAGTTTCTGCTACACAAGGTTTCATCACAAGATGCACTTGATGTAGCCTCATGTAGGTGAAATATAGTAATCTTTTTTTTTTTCCTGTGTGTATGCTACTACTTGCCAGCTACGCCATTCTTCAACTACTAGTTGCATTTACCAATAGCACTCAAAGAAAAAAAAATGCTTTGAAACCTTACTAGATTTGTTGAATAATTTTATCCCAAGATATTCTAGTGATTATTAAAAGTTACCCTTAAAATGTTTTAAAAGTTTTCCTCTTCATATTGTGGGTTAGTTGAGTAACTTCTGCAGTGACAGATGGTTCTTATCTTTGAACAAATAGAAAATGAATTACGTTAAACAAACCATATACAGAAGCACATTATAAACACAAGTACACATACGCAAGCACACTCATGCTTACCATACAAACCACACTACATACAACCCCCACATAAACAAAGCACAAAATATGCACATACTACAACCGGCACATTATACACCAGCCATTCGTGTCATAGCAGTCATTACTAAGACAGACAAGCAGCGACCTGAGCCACGTACACCCGGACAGTATTGAAGGATGAAGAACCTTGTATAAGTGTGTTAAAGGTCTGGACAGCGCACCCATGAAACATATGGTTGATGTTAAAACATGTTAAAACCTGGTTGCTGCTTACCACCGTTAGCTCTTCAAGGTAAACACAAAACACATTGCACAACACTTGGCTCGCTACCATTTGATCCAGTCTGTATCCTGAGCGCATCGTCTAAAACTAGGCGTCTTTCGGTCGTTACAAGATCTGAGAAAGATATCCCAAAATCTCAGTTCCCTCTACCTCAACGCACAAAGAAGGAACAGCTGGTACAGTGCGGCATTAAGTTTGTAATGCTAATCAGAATTATTAACAAGTTATCACATAGAAACTTATATATGAATTCCTTAAATAAAAATGACAAATGACACCTACCCAACTCAAAACCATAGTAATTCCAACCTTCCACAAAGAAACACTTGCTTTGAAATTTTAAAACCAATTAAAACAAAGTATTTTTTAGTTAGCTGATCTATATCACTATATCTATATCCCACAATACAGCAGTACAAAGCTTGACGCCCCTCAGTAGTTGAATTCTCAATTATCGGCGTTGAAGGTTTCAAGCGGATCTGATGATTCATTTACAAATTACATAAAAATCAGTTTCTCAGTTTTCTAAGATACCCCAGCATTTAAATGGTACATCTCCTCCCTCAGGAGTAGTAAATAGTGAGGTATGGCCACCGCTCCTCACTCAGCAGTAGTAAATAATGAGGTATGGCCACCGCACCTCACTCAGCAGTAGTAAATAGTGAGGTATGGCCACCGCACCTCACTCAGCAGTAGTAAATAGTAAGGTATGGCCACCGCACCTCCCTCAGGAACAGTATATAGTATAAGGTGCAGTCACACAGCCTTTCTCGGTGGCCCCAGCTGGTCATCATACACACACACTTTGAACTGCCACTCCAACAACTTCCCTCTCCAGTCTCATCCACCCACCTTAGAGCCTCAACTTTCCCCTCATATATCACTACTTCCCCTCATGCACCACTGCTTCCCCTCATATACTACTACTCCCCCCCACACCCCTATGCTACTAGTAATGAAGACGCCGCCTGTTGCTTTTTTCCATAATACAATAATAATTTTGTTTTACAGAGTGCAGTAGGTGGTAGTGGTTTATTAGTCAGGAAACATGCATCAACGAACACGGGTTAAAGTCAAATGATGACCAGTAACAGCTTATATATCCGGTTGCTTACCGAACCTAGTTTCAGACCTCAAACAAAACATCACTACCCAGTAGGCCTGTGACGACAGTGCAGTGATCTGTACATGTCAGTAGTGAGGGAGCAAAGTGCACTCAAACACATTTCGTCACAAGAGAACTGCATGGCCTTGTACTTTCAAGGATTCACCACAAACAATGACACTCTACAAGATACTCTAATGAATGAGCAGGAAGACCCGCGTCAGGGGTATTAATTAAACTTCTGACAAATACATACAGGGTGGTTGCAATGTTCATCTGTAGTAACTACAGTACTAACATCTGTTAAGTATTGGAAAAAAATAGAGCTGAACTATTGCATGACCACAACAGAAGTGTCCGTCTAGTACTGAGCAAAACACAAGCCTCTCAGCTACCTTAGCAGCTGACAACACAAATCTCAGCTACCACACTAGCTGACCACAACACAAGCCTCAACTACCCTAGTAGATGACCACAACACAAGCCTCAACTACCCTAGTAGCTGACCACGACACAAGACTCAGCTACCCTAGTAGCTGACCACGACACAAGCCTCAGCCTGTAAACTTAAAAAAAAAAAATCGTTAGCTACAGAACATTGTTTTTCAGCCAAAGTTACTTTTTGGCCACCCTGTAGAGTGCTGAATGACCCACAGGGATTTCGCACTTTACATGAATATAATTATATTGTGCTCATCCTGTGCAATAACAAGGACATTTGTTTTCGTGGCGTAAGCTCTGCTGAGTCCAGAACACAAAGGTGTTATATGCTGCAAAATTTGCAATAAAACCCTGCCAGAAAATTTAAGCTTTTCAAGAAGCTCGATCCTCCGTCAGGTAATGGAGACCAGCCAGGGTGTTTCTACAAAAGTCCATTACCATAAAAAAATTTATAAATTTACAAAATGTAAATAAAAGATTAATGTACATATTTAAGGTGAGGTTATATATGCTGTTTCGAAATTACTTTTGTTCAAGCACCCAGGTATAGGCCTGCTAATAACAAAAAAGGGCACAATACCGTGACTGGAACAATACACAAATAACCCGCACATAGAAGAGACTTTGTAAATGGTCCAAGTCTTCATGAAAGGATGCCTTAATGCTGAAGGGCTCTTGATTTAATGAAATGGAGCTACTCTCACTACACGACCCCTATGGTACTAGAAATTTTTAATTATATTAAAAATCAAGAAAATTTTAATGCAAAATACCTAATCATCTTTGGCCTCATCTTAGTTTCCTTTGTTTCGAACGTGCCAGTACATCCTTCCTCCCCATCCCTTCCAAGAATGGAGAAAGAGTAAAACAGAATTCCACATGGTACGATATTAGGACTCGTACTGTTTCTGGTTTATGTGAATGACATACCAGCTTGAGTCAGATGTATCCGTTAGCTGATAATGTAAAGCTAATGAGGAGAATAAAAACCAGGTAAGAACAGGAAAAGGCTACAAATGGATTTGGACAAACTGCAAGACTGTTTGGATAAGTGATTGCTTGAATTCAAGCCAAGCAAATGCAAGATTATGAAGATTGGGAAGGGCTATGAAGACTGGAAACGGAATATGGACTGAAGCCACAGACATCGCTCAAAGAGAAAAACTTAGGGGTAAGAATAGTTCCTGGAAGGTTTACTTCAACTTAATAACTTATGCAGCAATGCTTATCTAGCAACTCAAAAAAAAATCTTAAGAAAGTCATTCCAGGCACTTTATACAACACATATGAGGCCCCTCTTGAGTAAGCCGCACTAACATGGAATCCACACCTGGTAAAAAAAAAACTGAAGACAGAGGTATTCTTCGTGACTAGTTGCAGAGCTAATGGGTATGAGCTACAAGGATGGGCTAAAAAATTGAATCTGACAACACTGGAAGACAGAAGAATCAGGGAAGATATAACACAAAATTCTCAAGAGGAACTGATTGAATAGGCTGTTTGAGAGGTGGGAAACAAGTACTCAAGAGGCACAGCCGAAAGTTAAAGAAAGGGATGTCAGAAAGTATTTCTTTAGCCTCAGCGTGATCAGGAAGGGGAATGACTTAACGAAGAAGTGGTGGAGGAAGGCTCCATCCATAGCTTTAAAAGTACAATAGGGGCCACCAGGCTAAAAGAGACAACTTGAGTGAGACCAGGAGCCCTGCAGTCACATATAGGTGAGTGCAAGATACCCAGCACCTCATTGCAAGGACTGCAAAGTCAATTGAAGAAATCACCATATAGTAATACTGTCCTGGCAATCAGAGAGCAAGCAGGATTTAGTTTCGAACATCTACAACGCGCGATGTTAGCGCGTACGAACAAGTACAACTGCCATTCTCGATGAAAGCCCCACCTTGATGCTCACCATGATTTTTAAGACTAATCTATTACACCAATTATGATGTTAATTTACCACTTTCATTAGCCCCCCAAGTGTACTGACCCTCCTACCATCATAGGAAAAAAATCTCAGTGCTGCATGACCCTCACTAGTTTATCACTTATCATTTTTTTTAATATAAATATAATCACACCCTTGAAGCCAGGCCTGTGGACAGGCTTTCCTGTTGATTGCCTGTTCAGCCAGGTTATTGCAATTGGTGGCCTGCTATCCCACATAATCATCAGAGCCTGGTCGATCTGGCATTTGGTGGAAGTATTGATCCAGTTTACTTTAGTTCCGTATGTCAATGGATACATAGCATATAATGTCAATAGATGCATAGTATTAAAGTCTGCAAATACATAGTATATATTGTTAATGGATACTGTATAACATTATTATAAAGACAAGTGATAATCAACAATGACAGTGCAAGTAAAATCAAATGATAATAAAAATTCTTGAAATTGCAATAACTATTATTTTTATTAATCATATTTTTTTGTATATTAGTCTTTCACATTCAAAATACTGTATATAACTTCAGTAATTAGCTTGGTCATAAAATTCCGTCACTA
Organism: Cherax destructor; assembly: GCA_009830355.1. Classification (NCBI taxonomy): domain Eukaryota; kingdom Metazoa; phylum Arthropoda; class Malacostraca; order Decapoda; family Parastacidae; genus Cherax; species Cherax destructor. Next base: position 116,628 of record WNWK01000338.1, on the reverse strand, counting down.
TAACACAAAAACATCATGTATGTTAGTATTAAGGCTTTAATACAGTAGGCTATACTGATTTTTTTCAATCTCTCCAAAACTCACAATAATGACTTATGGCTTATTTGTTCCCCTAACATTTGACTGAGCTATACTTCTTTTTCTATTATGTATAGCCAAATGGTACATAACTGGAGCAACATCAAATTTTAACCAGCGAGCCTTGTCTCCACCAAACCACTTCCTTCATTCCTGTGTACAATAATACTTCTTTACAACCTAGGACGACAGACACATTATTAACCCAGAATAACAAAAAAAAAATTCTTGGAGGCAACCAGTACTTTTTCGGTTGTGAGTCGAACACTACAAGGTTACGTATCAACCCAATCAAGATTACATCCAATACGGCTCCAATAGTAACATTAATATTTTGGCAGCACTTTATCAATTAAAACGTATTTCTATTTGAATTAACAACCTCGGCAATCTGTGGTTTGTGCGACTGAAAAGAGGTTGAGATAAGCAACTTATCTGATAGGTTATCCCAATCTAAGAGTTATGAATTCACTGGGTCGGATATGAATACTAGATCATGCTAAAACATTTGATCAGTGCTTGTCCTATTCTGTGCATAAGGCGAGATGGATACTTATATATTCACTGGTGGGACATATTAAAACATATGATAAATGCTAGACCTATTCTGTGCATCAGGTGAGACAAATTTCAGGGTCAAATTAGTTTATTTTATCGAGTAAATGACCACCATTTATAAATAAGTGGGTTAATGTACTAAACGCTATGTGTAAATAATTCAAGTCTCCCTACATTAGCACTGACTTTTCCTGCATGCCGCAATTTGCACACGAAAAAAAAAAACATACCTGGTGAGATCACTACAGAAGATTATTATATTCTTAGGGAAGCGCTAAACTTATCAGGGTTATACAGGAGACACTCAGATTTGTCCCGTGGATAATGAGGGTAGCTGCTTACGGGGAAGTAACGATTTCTGATCACTTTATTGGGTAACTGAAATAGGTAAATGGGCGGTTTCTTGTACTGAATCGACAGAAAGAATACTAGCGTAATATCTGTGAGATTGGTCGACTGGAACAAAGGAAATGGCCGAAAATAAGGCTCAAAATGGGCGAAATCGCCGATGCCCATAAGCAGTACAAGGAAGCAGGCTGAGAAAAACACGTGAGCAAACACTAGGACGTATTTTTAAGAAAACGTTTCGGTCCTGGGACCGAAACGTCTTCTAATATGTCCTAGTGTTTGCTCACTTGTCTTTCTAAACCAATTTGTCGGTATCTATTACCAAGGTTTATATCAGAAGGAAGCAACAACTACTATTTACCCGTGCTGGACACATTGGTCTGAGTCATCATGTCTAGTTCTGAAACGTTTTGCCTATGCAGTGGGCTTTTTCAAGTCTAGTTCTACTAGCATTAGTTACTGCCACTCATTGCCTGCATGTAATTTATTCACTATTTTGGTTACAAAATCTTCCCGGGTGAGGGAATTTATACTGTAATAACAATGTTATCAAAAGCTGTTGTTTAGATATGCCTAACTTTAATACCAAGTTTAAACAACATTAAATGAATAATTAGGTTAAGAGAACATGACTACTGTAACTCTAGGCGAGCTACCCTTCACTCACATCAACATACGTGCCCAGGAGTCCACAAGCCAAGCTTGCACCATATCCTTACTGCCTATCTTGCTATAACACATGTTAACAAAAAATCAAAACTGTGATTTAGTTTGTTTCTTCGAGACAAATATCCTAAATTTGCTTGCAACAGATAAGGCATAAATTGTAGGTATATATCCAGGTGTACTCTTGGGGGATAAATGTTGTACTCTTGTTAACCCTTTTCGGGACATAGTTCCTAGGCCTTTAATACATCCATATGCTCTTGGCTACCGTTCAGAGGATGAATGAATATGGGGTAAGTAATAAACTAGCCACTTCGGCGGGAAAACCTAGATCTAATCTTAAAGAAACTAAGACCAAAGGTTGAAGTTTTCAAGAAACTGGGTCACTATTTACTTAAAAGTACCTCATCCACTAGGTTTTATTGGGCTATGTAGGTTTACGGACAGCTAGCATCACAGGCTTGGTTGACCAGGCAGCCAACAGATTGTGAAGTAGAAAAAAAACCCTAGAAACTGGTCACACGACGACTCAAGCTCAAGTGTCCTGTTCATGTTGAGAATATACATCCGAAAGCTATTAGAACGAAGAGAACAAAATGGTTTACGTGTGTTCAGTGAATCTTAATTTGTGTTAGGACTCCTAACTTGTTGGTTAATAATGCAGAGCTTCCAGGTTAGTAACTTAAGTCTATTTGTCAACACCCACCTGGAGGCACTAAATGCAAAGAATACAAAGTGGTCATGATTTAAATATTAATACCATGTTATATGTAGAGCATACACAAGTATATCGATAAAACTATGACATGCGGCTGAGCTATGAATGACAGTAATCCTTTACATAAACCGTCCTATCATATTGGTGTGAAACTGAAGTGTGCTTAAAGTTTTGAATTCTGGTAGAATTGGCCTGGTCTAAGACCGGGCCACCAGGGCGGTGATCCGCGGAAACAAAGAAGTATCAGATTCATGAATCATTCTATTGATTCAAATGCACCGAATTATCTGAAACTGTGTGGATACCTATGATCTCCAACTACAGTAATTTTACCAGGGAAAGAATACCTAGTATTCATATTTTTCAGTACGCACTTTTATTTTGTGAAATTGTGTTGGGCGCTTGTTAAGGCACGGCACTGAGAGATGTAAAGACTAAGCTTTGTTTCCCTGGTAAAATTATTGTTGGAGACCCTAGGCTAGTTGGGCGCATGCTAAGGCAAAGTACTGAGAGGCAAGTTGGGAGCTTGCCTCCCAGTACTTTGCCTTAGCATGCGCCCAACTAGCCTAGGGTTTCCAACCACAATAATTATACAATCAGGGAAACAAAGCTTAGTCTTTACATCTCTCAGTGCCGTGCCTTAACAAGCGCCCAACACAATTTCACAAAAATGTGCGTACCTAGAGTCTAGACGCTGATAGACATATGAGGATGATGCTAGCCACGTGGTAGATGAACTAAGCGAGGTAAGTGTACTTGGTGCTGATATACACGCAAATACTTTGTGCTGATATACACGCAGATATATGGTGGATCTAAATGAGTTCCAGTGACGAATATAAATTATCACAGGTAACACTAAACCCAGGGCTTAAATGGTGATCATTCATAATCTGCTCTTCTATTTTATAATAATGAATTGTTCCTGCAATCCTAGCCTCAGCAGTTCAACAATCCATAACACACTGGTTTAAGAAAAAAAATCAAAACTATATACATCACCTAATTAAAATTACAAAAGTCATTACTTAATGACAAATATGGCAACTGATTTTTTATATGCAAAAAATATGTACCAATAATATTGTCCTTTTCAAATACTAATAAAATCAGGTAAATAAGGTGTTAATCTCCCACTAATAAAATTCATCACATGTTTTTTACATTACTTTTCTACGAAACTGAAAAAAATAAAGCGACAGACAGCCCATAAACACTGATCATTGAAAGTTAAACAGCATATTATACATAAATTTTCACAGGTGTTCCTCTAAATTATTATTATAATCAAAAGAAGCGCTAAACCACAAGGGTCATACAGCGTTGTGTGTTCCTCTAAAGAACGCTCCATAGTTCAATGTAGTCCAGAGGGAGCTCTGAGTGGGTGCAGGGTTTTAAAAATATCGTTTTCCTAACCTAATGGCAGATTGGAAAACCAGGTAACTGTTTAATAACATGGTAGATGGGAAAGAACAAAAAGGCACATCGTGACTGGAACACAGGAGAAAAAAAGCTTATGGCGACGTTTCGCCCCGACCTGGACCATCACCAAGTCATACAAACACACGAAGTTGAGGAAGCCAGTATATATATTGGAGAGGGGGGACAATGAGAGGAAGAAAGAAAGAAGTGGAGAAGTAGTGGTAGAAGTAGATGGGAAAGCCAGGTAACGCGTCACGAGAGGAGCCCAGCCGCAGAGCTCTGTCTCCAGGGATGACTACTTGCTCTGGCCCGCGGGCGCTGCCGTCATAGCCAGGCTCGTCAAAGAGTCAGCGCCAACCACCGCAAATCCTGGGCTATCATCACCTGCGACTACTGTAGCTGTACCTTGCTACGCTGTCTGTTCCTGTCTCAGGCTACTGAATACCTGCTATTCACCCTGGCTAGTACTTGCTACTGACCCTGGCTAGTACCTGCTACCGACCCAAGTTAGTACTTGTTACTCACACTGGCTAGTATCTGCTACTCAGACTGGCTAGCACTTGCTACTCACTGGCTAGTACCTGCTACTCACTGGCTAGTACCTGCTACTACACTGGCTAGTACCTAATATTCACACTTGCTAGTACCTCATACTCTGGTTAGCACCCACCATAATTTAGTACCTATGACTCGTCAGCTAGTAAGTGCCACTTACACTAGGATTTCTGTCCCTTTCGCTAATATGTGCTACACTCACTACCCAGTTCATTTTTTGATGTATACATGCTAGTACCTACCAACACAAACTAGTAAATTATCACTGAAGTTCCCTAATACTTGTAGGAAACACTAAAGCCTCATCACAAACTAGCCAATACCATACCTGCCCATACAATAATGTTACATACCTAAACTCTACTAGCTAGTAGTGTACCTACACCATACAAAAAGTTTTGCTTGGCACAATACATCGAGGCGAGTATATGCAGTAAGCTAGAGCATCTGTTCGCGATTAGTGGGAGGAGGATGGAGCCTCCTCATTATTAAGGCTGACCCACAAGATTGTAGTGTTTATTTTCGCATATGCCTGTCACCCAGATATAATAGTATTATATTTGTCATGTGCATGCAGACAAACAGACCAACACACATACACGAACGTACGTACGTACTTTTGATGATTCAAACATTAGCTTTCAAAAGCCTCAAGAAAAAAAGTGTCCTTCCTGGCCCTTTTATATGATATATGTTATCCATCTTGGAGTATGCAGCACCAGCATGGAACCCATGCCTAATAAAGCATTAAGAAAATGAAGAAAGTGCAAAGGTCTGCAACGAGTCTAGCACCAGAGCTAATGGGAATAAATTATGATGAGACTAAAGAAAATGACCCTGACAACATTAAAGGAAAGAAACAAGAGACATGAAAATGATATACAAAATTCTCTATGGAATTGATAGGGTGGAGGAATAGACTGTATGAGAAACAGGAAATGGATATATACAGTTAAAGATACAGATAAGTCACAGAGATGTCAGGAAGTATTTCTTCAGCATAAGGGGAAGGGAGGGGTCAGGAAGTGCAATGACCTTAACGACGTAGTAGTAGTAGTGGAGGAAGTTTTAAAAATAAGAATAATAGTTCCCGCCATTCGTACAGTGTCTCAAAAAATGTACACACTGCAGTGAGTACTCTAGACAACTTTATAAGTGTAAAGAGACCAAGCCTCTTCAGTACCCTCCCTTCATATATAAGGGAAATTGCCAAAGAGATCCCTAGCAGTCTTGAAGAAGAAACTGAATAAGTTATCGTTGGTTTCTGATCAACCAGGCTGTAGTGCCCACATTGGTCTGAAAACGGCTAGCACCAACAGACTGGTTGATCAGGCTAGAGCAAACCATCATTAGGTTTGATTTCGGATTGGGTCGAAGGGACGGTGACCACGAAATCGTCTTTCATAAAGAGTAAGTTTTCATAAAGTTATCCCTCAAAAAAAAGTGTCATGTATTTAATCTAACGAACACGGCAGGAAATGCGCTACTCTCCAGGACCTTGAAATTCAGCAGAAACCTTGACACTGGTTGCTTGCTGTGTTCGCTGCTGTAGACACCGATAACATGCTAACACAACACTTCGACATCTTCTGTAATGAACCACCCTGCTGTAATGAAACATCCTGTAATTCTTTCCGGCCAATATTATTTTATTGAGGAAACGCTAAACCCGTACGGTTCATACAGCGCCGTGTAGAAAGTGAGGAGGGGAAAACTGGGTTTCATCCAAAGTATACTTGGGATTGGTTTCGAGAGTTTTTCTTCTCTCGGCCCGACCTGAGCCAGACTTTGTTGTTCAACCTGGCTGTTGTTGCTGGCGATCCGCTGGCCCACATACCCATCACAGCTTGGTTGATCAGGCACTAGTTTTTTCCTTATTTCGGTAATATTTCTAATACCTGCTGGTGGTAAGTTGAATGGTCTTGGACCACATATGTTGGTTGACACATGTTCGCTAATTGTGCCCATGGGACCTTTGCTTTTCACTGGGTCTATATTACATCTCCCATATCTCTCACACCAGTACTTTATGATAGTGTGTAGATTTAGGACTATGCCCTCAAGTATATTCCATATATAGTTTATCTGGAATACGTATCTTCGCTATATTAATTTTAGCTCCAGAGATTACATTCAGAGTACCTTGATGCGTTCCCAGTAGTTTAATTAGTTTATTGGCTCTATGCTGGCAATAAATGATAGCTTTACAGTTTCCAGCTCTGATATCTCTCCTGCCTTGAATGCAGCTCTCATCGCCGAACAACCTTCTAGACCAGAGAGCACAATTTATATCATTCCTTTTGTGTTGAAAGTTCTAATCGTCCAGCCTGTTATTTTCCTGACCATTGCGGCGTTTACCTCATTGTGTTATCTTAATGATTGTCCATCTACCATTATTATAACCAAACCTTTTACACGTTCCTTTCGTTCTATGAGATGGTCTTCTAGTGTTTTGTATCCAGTGCTGCTTTTTAGTTCTTCTTTCTTCCCATATCTGAAAAGACCGGAAGCCTTTACTGATATCTACTAGCAATTTTCTTTTGTCCTTTACCGAATCGACTTTTGTGCTTATTTTGGTATCGTCCACAAAGGATTATACGAAGTTGTGGCTATTGCTTTTATCGATGTCCACCATGAGGATGAGGAACACTATAGGCACCAACACTGTGCCTTGGAAAACAGTTCATTTTTTTATAATCTGCTAAGGTTAGATTTTGCTTTGTGTACTACTACTCTCCTCTGTTTTATTCAATAAAAACTGAATAATTCCTTTCTTTTCCTCAAATACCTATTGACCTTATTTTATGGGCTACCGCTCCATAGACCACAGCTGCGTTAGGGTTTTCTCGCAAAACCCCACAATTTTGTTATAATGATATTAGCAGTTGTGACAAGTATGATTTTCTTACTCTAAATCTCACTACCCATTTAAGGACTTATGATTTGTGATGTTAGTGCTACAAGTAATATTAGTTCTACTGCCTTATTCGTACAGATGAGCTATATCTGCACTCTACTGAGAAGAGGGTCTTTGTGGTCAGAGCATATTGTATTTGAAATTGCTGTCTCTAATTACTTCCTTATTGTTCGTTTAGATCAATACCTTTGATGAGTTCCGAGTTTTTCTACTCCTGGAACCCAGCCATGGGACAGGCTTGTCTGGTACTTGCTTGGTGAACCAGGTTGTTGCTGTTGGTGGCCACAGCCTCACATATCCATCACAGCCTGGTTGATCTGGCACCTGGTGAAGATACTTATACAGTTTCCTCTTGAAGACTTCTAACACTTGTCCACCAGTTTCTGATTTCTGGTAAGATGTTGAATAATCTGGGACCACGAATGTTGATACAGTGTTCCCTTATTGTGCTCATTGCACTCCTGCTTTTCACTGGGTTTATCTTGAACTTCCTCCCTAGTATATTTTCATTTCCTGTTAGTTCAAAATAAACTTTTCACAGATCCTCAGTTGCTCTCAGGTATATGTTGGGCTAATGTTCTTTCTTCCATGTACTATTTTTGGTATAGTGCTTTTATCTACCACCTTTCATTTAATTAAACATTTGGAAGGTTAAAATCTCTGAGGATAATATATGGTGAAGGACATTCAAGGCAATTTTCTTCCTTATCTGTTTCGTGAATCATCTACAGTTAAAAGTGATTCATATACAAGAATAATCATAATATTTAATTTTCCAAGTAAGCATTAGCATCAGATTTATGTATTCATAAATTCTCTTGACGTTTGTGGCCACTTGGAAAGGGACACCACTATTAGACCAGTGTGTGGGTTTGTTTACTTCTGAAATTTTGTTAGCTCTTCTTGCATATGCACTGTTCATTAGTTTATCTCTGGTTTTCCCTATCCGCTTTTGTCACTGATCAACTCAGTACAAGGATACTTTTTCATTAATTAGTTTATTTTTGTCAATTTATATTTTTACTTGTTATTGTTTGTAATTTAAAATGCTCTGACTTAGCTTGGATATTCCTGACATCTAACCCGGCGACAGTGAGAATGACCTTGCAGGCGAGTGAACCCAGCATTATTTATGACCTGTGACGACCCATGGCACCCTGGTGTGATGACCCAGGATGTATGTTATTATGACTAGCTTTTTTTTGCACTTGGCCTTGTATTCATTTCTATCATACTAAAACAACTGTACCGTTGTAATAACTAATGTTTGATTGGAAACTCCATGGCCAACTCTTTCAAGATGTTTATGTTGGCACTATTTTGTTCTGTTTTACATAATTTACACTTATTTTACATAATTTACACTTATTTTACATAATTTACACTTATTTTACATAATTTACACTTATTTTACATAATTTACACTTATTTTACATATTTACACTTATTTTACATATTTACACTTATTTTACATATTTACACTTATTTTACATAATTTACACTTATTTTACATAATTTACACTTATTTTACATAATTTACACTTATGCTCACTGTTATTTGTTGATAAAACTGTTGTCATGTTTCATAGATTCACTAGCGCCTTTCATCACTAACTTATCAATAGCTCGAAAAATTTCAGTTTCCTCTAAGCACTCACCACACGTGATGGTTATGCACATCACACTGGAATGGAGGGTAGCTCCAATTGTTTGGATCAAGAGCCCTTCACCAGCATCAAGTCACCCTTCCTAATTAAAAGGTTCACCTTTACATCATTAACTACATCAAGCCTTGATGCAGATGAACGGCTCTTGATCCAAGGAACGGGTGCTAACCCCCCCCTTTTTTCCTTAAATCGAACTTGATTACTTCTCATTTTCCAGGCACTGTATGGCCCATATGGGTTTAGCGTTTCACCATACATTATAATTATTACACCATACAGTAAGTGCCAATGGTGACACTATTATCACTTGTCTCTCGCTTAGAATACTGATGAATTATACATGTGCAAGGGTATCTTTAATAAAGATACCCAGATGTTATTACACGATACCCAGATGTTACACATGTAATTCATCGTGTCCGTATGGCATACCACTGATATACCATTAGCATATACCATTGTACGTGTTGAGGGATCTATTCAAGGCAGGAGAGATATCAAGGCTGGAACAGATAAAGATATCGTTTATGGCCCACATAGAGACAGTAAAACAAGTTACTGGGAATGCCGCAAAGTAATGAGTAGGTTTTCTCTGAAGTGGAAAGCGCCAAGTCTCAAACCTACACCCCATCATAACTACGTACTAGTGAGAAATATGGGAAGAAATACACAATTAAACCCATTGGAAAGCAGGGGCACCATCGGCACAATACAAGGACACTTATCAACATCCGTGGGCCTAGACTAATCAATATTCTGCCAGAAGATATCAGAGACACTGCCGGAACAAGTGTAGTCTTCAAGAGGAAACTCGACTAGTACCTCTACCAAGTGATAGATCAACCAGGCTGTGATGGATATGTGGGCCAGCAGACCAGCAGCAGCAACAGACTGGTTGATTAGGCAAGCATCAGACAAGCCTGGCAGCGAAGGTAGGAAAGTCTCGAAAGCAGACACAAATATGCCTGCAACATTGTCTGATGCCAACCTCTTACACTGTACATATCCTCCTGAATAGTGACCCGCTGCTTGCATCGTATAGTAGTCGCAAAGTACACTGCATGGCCAGTTAAATACTTACATTGTAGAGCACAGGTCTTGTACAATGTAATATCCACACCTTAGAGTACTCACTTCTTATATCGTACAATAACCTGCAGTTAAAGTAAAGTACCTGCCGCCCTACAACCGTAGCTCACCATGCTCAACACTTGTAGCTTCACTTCTCACCTGCGCCGCACCTTAATCAACTGATTGCAAATCAAGTCACTACATTTATATTATACGATGTATATAAAAGAGCACCAACAGCAAAAAAATGATAGCAGTTACATCAAAGGCAACAGAAGAAGTAATACTGATAGTATAAATAGTATTAGTAACAAATATCAGTACTTCAAGGTCAATGTTTTTCTTCTTGGATGTGGCGCAGGTGTTGCCAACAAGTTGTGTTGAGGCAAAATACATTATAGTCAACGTTTCGCTCCTTGTAGAGCTTTATCATGTCATGATAAATCTTTACCCTAAGCGACACCTTGTCTACAATAAATATTTGCTTTGCACAAACTGTATATCTACCTTATTAATTTTGTAATTATAATTGTTGTGTAATGTAAAAGAACCGTTTCTTGGATAGCACTGACAACGTTACTAAGATTTGTTGCTGCCTCTTGTTATGTATAAGACTTTCTTGTGACACATTATGGACGAGAATCTTTGCAATGGAAATATTCCGCTGTTTTGACCTACCTGCCTCCCCCCCCCCTCATAACTTATGAATTTAGCTTGTATGGCAACCAACGTATTCCCAAACCTGCCAAGCACATATTTATTTTTATTACAACTGCGAAAAATCGATCTGTACATTACTCATCAAATTCAGGTTGCCTTTCGTTAGATATGATAGCCCTAATTACATTATATGACGCAAATTTTGGAAGGTTAGGCTAAAATATATTAGGTTAGTTTTGATGCAGAACTAAAAATTTGCATACTATGTCGAATCATATGATACACTTGTCAGCCAATAAAATATATTTTCAAGAAAATTCGGCTTGTCTGAGAGCTGTGGTTATAAATATAAACGGTGATCAACGGATTGGATGGTCGGGATCGCCGTGATTAGCGGACTGAGGATTGAGCCTCCACCACCACTAGTGCCGAGTGAACCACGTGGGTTTAGTGCTTCATAAAGTAAAATACAACCTGGCTATAAAGCACAATACATATACAAAAGAAAATAATCCTCTATCACTCCTTCATTATCCTACCTCTGAAGACAACATAATTGACCAGTTTTTGCTTCCATAAATCTTCATATATACCACTTCTCATTTCACCTTTATGAAAATTCCTCACCCGTGTTATATGATCAAAAACTCATTACTGCGTGAAATTGATATCATAATAAGTGCCGACACCCAACTAGTCAGCTATTTAACCAGAATAATTGATTGATTTTGTGAAATACAATGTTGCTAACCCCTCAAAGGAGGTTCCTTGATGCTGGTGAGGGGGCTCTTGATCTAAGGAATTGGATGTGCTCCAATTCACTGAATTAAGCCTGAATGCCTTCCATAACCCCCTCCCTTCCCCACGGGTACTTTATGATCCCCATGGGTTTAGTGCTCCCCATGATGATAAATATTGATAAGGTCATTACGAGAGTTTGCCAATGATCATTGCTTGAGGTTATCTTGTGAGCTGTACCTTACGTTATGTGACCTTAAGCTGTACCCTACACTGAGTGACCTTGTGCCCTACATTGAATGACCCTGTGAGCTGTACCTTACATCATGTGACCTTGAGCTGTACCCTACACTGAGTGACCTTGTGCCCTACATGTGACCTTCAGCTGTACCCTATAAGGAGTGACCTTGTTCCCTGTATTGTGCGACACTGAGCTATACCCTACAAGGTGTGACCAATATGGTGTGAACAGCAACCAAGCGTCCGCGGGACCACAAATACGTGCCTGGTGGGACCACAACCACGTGCCCGGTGGGGCCACAACCACGTGCCCGGTGGGACCACAACCACGTGCCCGGTGGGACCACAACCACGTGCCCGGTGGGACCACAACCACGTGCCCGGTGGGGCCACAACCACGTGGTTAAGTCTCCCGTTAATACTGAATACTGGCCAATTATATACACGCAGAAGCGCTAAACCCATAGGGGCCATTTTGTGCCTGATTAATGGGAGGCAGTCAGGTCTGATCCAATGAGCTCAAAATCCTTGGATCAAGACCCATAACAGAATCAAGACGCCTCCCATGACGGGTAATCATCGGTATAATTATTAATCGAATTATAACTAAGCGCTAAATTCGTAATGATACGAACATGAATGATGTTTCGTTATTTTTATTTTATTATTACTTATTTTATTATTTTTATTAGTACTTATTTTTATTACTTATTATTTTTATTGATTTATATTTACAATTGTCTTATCTGTTGCAAGCAAATTTAGAGTATTTGCTTAATTATTAATTAAATATACTAAACATAATAAACAAGTATGACAAATATACTTGCAACAGATAAGTCAATTGTAGACAAAAGTCCAGATGTACTCCTGTTAACCCTTTGTAGCCTAGTTTCTAGGAATTTTGTGTATCCATATGTTCTTGCACTATCGTCCACAGGATGGATGTGATGTACACTAAACTAGCCACTCCGGCAGAAAAATCTAAAAAAAAAAAAAACTATCGCATTTATTACTTTGAAAGTTCAAAACCCATACGGGTCATATAGCACCTGATGTATTTACTGCTATATTAAAAAAAATATTGGGAAACAAAAAACTATAAAGTAAGGTATATGTTAATTTGTTTTAATTATAAACTGTGTGGATGGTTGTCGAGGCAAATTTAATACAATACTGAACTCTTAATACTATTCCCAATATTGTTTTATATTATTTTTACATTCGTAGGGGAATCGTTAAATCCGCAAGGGCTAAAATTAGATTTGATCACAGGAACCGGGTAGCTTTATTTCATTGGATCAAGAGCCCTTAATCAGCATGTAGGTAACCCACTTTGAATGGTGCCAGTATTCTTACATGCACGATACATGTACAGTACGCGTGTGTTGGTGTAATCCCTGATCACAACACCAAAAAACACTACTGGTACTGAAATGCATTTGCAAACATATCGCTAAATCTTGTACAGTAATTAACTAAGGAATTTTTAAATTAAAACATGTGAAAAAATTGCATACACTACTAAAATCTCACTAAGTTCTTACAAAACATACAGCGAAATAAATATACATGTACGTATGTCTTAATGGAATAAATTATATCGGCTTTAAGCTCTCGCTTGTAAAACACACTTTTCCTTAACATACGAATGAAGACTGTGGTAAGATATTTGTTTTTTACTTCTTTCATTTATGATTGTAAAAGCAACTAATCCACTTTAGAACGCAATTAAATTCCAAGCGCTTTCGAGATCTGTTATCTCTATTACATTCTCAAAAATGGTAATTCCTGTAGAATGTGATTGAAAGATCACGTAAGAGCTTGATATTTAATTACCTTTCAAAGTGGTTACATTGCATATTAAATTCCTACTTGTTTCTTGTGATCTTGTTGCACAATATGCATATATAAATTCTGACGTAAGATTTCCAGTTTTGGTCATTGCCAATTTCCTCAAATTTCAGAATAACAGGTGGGGGGAGGATGTGCCCAGCAGTTTGGTTTACATATTTAACAAAATATTTATGTTGTCTTATAGCATCATTTGTCTGCTAATAGTGATTACTGTAAATGAAATTTCTCTGTGCGCGTTCATGCTTGCCCACAACACGATTACCACCAACAGTGCTAACACAACAACAGTACTCACAGCCTCACAAACAGCACTGCTGTTCACACAGCCTCACACACACACCACCAGTGCTAACAGCATCACAAACACCACTACTGTTCACACAGCACTGATGCTCGCACAGCCTCAAAGACAGCACCAGTGCTCATACACAGCACGTGTTCACAGCTTCACACACCATTTCTCATTTACACACAGCACCTGTGCTCGCACACAGCATCAGTGCTCACGCAAAAAGCACCGGTGCTCACACAACCACAGCACAATGCAAGTCACATAGAACAGATGACAGGATTCATATTACATTCATATAATACATTAAACCTGTAACGTAGATGTTCAGAAACCATGCGGTAATTTACCAAGAAGCAATACCTAAGACTAGGTACAAGAGCTGGGTGGTAGCAAAGGTTAGGTGGGCGGCGGTCTCCCCCAAACCTCCCCCACCGCCAAGGTCGGCCAGCACCCCGCTGTGAGGGTGGGGTACTGTTCTGCCCTGACCTCACCTCCCGTCGACCCACGACCTTACAACAAAAAGGTCGGGGTGAAGGTGTCAAGCCGGGCCAGGTAGTTAATGGTTATTTGGCTGCCTTGTAAAGAAGAAAGGTGTACCTTCAGCTCCGTACCATGTGGCGCCGCTCTGCCTAGCTGCACCAATGAGCGGCGCCACTAACCACGACCTCCAGCGCCATATATGACCTCTTCTGGCCAACGCCTTTCTCATGCATCGTGCAGTGGCAAAAAATGTATTCCCCAGATCGACCGTCATTAATACAAATAACGGCTCGGTAATAACACATGGGGAAATCGCTATACAATGAACATCACAACTCTTGAACTAAGTTCTGAGATTTGAAGAACTCTCTAACCTGGGAGATTATTAAAGTACTCGTAAAAATAAAAAATAAATAAATACAGAACACAAACGCGAACACTTAGAATAACCTGGGAGATTATTAAGTATTCATGAAAATAAAAAATAAAAAAAAAACACACAAACGAACACTTAGAATAACCTGGGAGAGTATTCGTGTTCATGAAAAAAACACAAATGCGAACACCTGGAAGAATATTCAAGTGCTCATGAAAAAAAAATATATATATAAAATATATATATATATATATATATAAAACATACACACGAACACTGAGAATAAAACTAATAAAAACAAATACTGTACTACTAGCACAAACAGAACACAAATACTAAACACACCAAAACTATAACACTGGTTACGGAGAACCCTAATATTCATTAGTAAATAAATAGTAAATAAACCAAATATGGGTAATTACAGTACATAAATAACATTTGTATTTCGACTTGTGAACAGTTATTGAAAATTGCGCAGTTATTATGGATATATATAAAAGTAATTTATGATCTAGAATATCCTTATGATTCCTCCAAAGGATTAAGTTCACCGTGGCTCTTTCTATCTCTCAGTTCACAGCAGATCTGGGATCTGGCTGAGTGACGAAAGTAGTGTACTTTGACACAGTGTGCAGGTTCGAATCCTGCTGTGGACTGACGGATGTTTCTTAAAATTTCGGCCGTTTGCGAATTGTTAAGCAATAATATATATATATATATATATATATATATATATATATATATATATATATATATATATATATATATATATATATATATATAATGGTATGATGATTTCAATGTATTTCACAGCTTTACTTGGTTTGCTCTAATTCTATCTAATGATTAGTTGACGGAGGACTAAGCCTCCACTACTCCTTCAGCTAAATTACCCACATGATGTTAGCTCTTCTATTAAAAAAAAAAAGGCGCATTCATAACCTTCTTTCAAGTGAAACTAGATTTTTTGTAGTGATGCACTTCAGTTGTAAGACTATAAATTACATTTGACTCTGGACAGTTTAATCTCTGACGCCAGTCGCAGTGGCCGCCGTCTCTGCGCTTCAAAGAACACAATATAAAAACATACCTACATATATATATATAATATATATATATATATAATATATATATATATATATATATATATATATATATATTATATATATATATATTATATATAATATATAGACACTCATACACACACAATGCCAACATATGGGCGAATATTTCCCATAGCCAGTGCTCGTCAGTATATATAAGCTTACACTCTTCACTAATGTTACTCGGATGCATAAGTTAATGCCGACATTTAATAGTTCCGGAGAGTCGCGGCAGGTTCACTTCATGAATTATGCCGTAAAACTGGTTCACCATCCTAGCACATTCATTAATATTAAATAAAAATAAAAACTGGTGTCTGAAAGCTGCACATGCCGTTATCATAAAAATATTCTTATCTGCTCTTAACACACAGCTATGATTTAAGTAAGTTCTGAGCACGAGTCCTGTTTACCACCTAAGGCTGAACAAGGACAACCTTGTAAAACATTTTTTTTAATTAAATCAGTGTCCTATAACCCGTTAAGGGCAGGCTATTAGAGCAGTTAACAGAGGTTTTTGGATATGCGGAGCAGCGACTGATTAAATCGACGCTAGGCTACTCTGCCTACCTTCCAGCCAGCGGAAGAGTTGGAGTCGCCCTTGTCCTTGAAGTATGGCACGTTCTGCACCATCCAGTCGTAGATCTGGGAGAGGGTGGCGCGTCCTTCAGGGGACGACAGGATGGCTTGAGCGATGAGGTCAGCATAGGACATGTTGCCCCAGGGATTGCGGCGGGAGGTGTTCTTCTTGGGCGGCCCGCCCGAGGGGTCGCCGATGGCGCCCGGAGGCCGGGCTTGGTCCACTGGCACCGGGCCCTCGGCGCCCACCGCAAATGGCTCCTCCCCTTCCCTGTAGCCCTCGGGGCACGGTTGGGGCCACGTGTTGGCACGTGAACGGGCTACGGGCTCAAAGTTTGGGTCAATCTCAAGGCGGTGGAGAGGTGGAGGCTGGCGGGTGGTTGGCGTTACGGGAGTAAGAGGCATCCCCACCTGCAGGGGCGGGCCGCCCACGTGCCGACCACCACCCCCTGGAGGCGTGTGGCCGCTCATACCCACACTAGTGGGCGGCAGTGCCACAGGCGTAGTTTCCATATCATGCCCTGAATCGGGTTCCTCTTTCACTAACGAAAAGAAACTTGAAGCCATGGTGTAAACAAGTGCGAACAATATGACACTAAGAGTGATGAAGTGAGTGGTAACACAGTGATGGTGGAGTTAAGAGGCGGTGTCACCGGGGCCAGGTGAACATGATCATCACACACAGGAACACGGGCGGGTGAACATGATCATCACACACAAGAGCACGCGTCCTTAGGCTACGCGCCCCACCAACTGACTGACGACTACACCAATGTACCTCGCCATGCCGTCTCGCGCCACCAGAGCGGCGCCACCAGCCACGACCTCCCTCGCCCTATATCACTTCTACCCTACACCTAACGTCACACCATACACCACAACTATTAACAAACATGCTCACTTAATGCAAAAAATACAGCATAGCCTAACTGGTAAGCAAGGATTTGGTTAAGTGCGCAGCAGGGGACGGGCTGTCGACTTGCACAGGTATGGCTCAGGCACTGCAAGCCTCCCCAGTTGCCAGACACACTACCATCACCCAGACACTCGACACACGTCTTACAACACCTCATTTAATACACACACATTAACGCAAACCATCTTCACCTCACTGCGGAGTAATCAATATAAAGTGTCGCAGACATTCCGGTTTGAACCGATTTTCCCGAATACGTCGCATTTAATAAGCAACTAACTTTAGATATTTACATTTTGCGAATACTCTATTTCAATAAAATTATTAACAAACTGATAAACAAAACACTGTCTACATTACATTATAAAATAAAGTTTAGTGAAATAGCTCAATTATTATTTTCATTATTATTATTCATTATTTATTATTATTATTCATTATTTATTATTATTATTCATTATTTATTATTATTATTCATTATTTATTATTATTATTCATTATTTATTATTATTATTCATTATTTATTATTATTATTATTGGAAAGCGCCAAACCCATATTGGTCATACAGCTCCCGGGAACTGGGAGGAAATCAGGGTTGATCCAAGGAACGGGACGACACCTCCAGATCTTTGAATTAATACAAGCTTTATTTATCCCCGCTTCATCGGACATATTAGGAGCAAAAAAAATTTCATGCACACGGTCATGCGTCGTATCCAGGATGACCTGGAGGTGGTCGTTGTCACCTGGATGATCTGGAGGTGGTCGTTGTCACCTAGGATGATCTGGAGGTGGTCGTTGTCACCAGGATGATCTGGAGGTGGTCGTTGTCACCAGGATGATCTGGAGGTGGTCGTTGTCACCAGGATGATCTGGAGGTGGTCGTTGTCACCAGGATGATCTGGAGGTGGTCGTTGTCACCAGGATGATCTGGAGGTGGTCGTTGTCACCAGGATGATCTGGAGGTGGTCGTTGTCACCAGGATGATCTGGAGGTGGTCGTTGTCACCAGGATGATCTGGAGGTGGTCGTTGTCACCAGGATGCGATCTGGGAGGTGGTCGTTGTCACCAGGATGATCTGGAGGTGGTCGTTGTCACCAGGATGATCTGGAGGTGGTCGTTGTCACCAGGATGATCTGGAGGTGGTCGTTGTCACCAGGATGATCTGGAGGTGGTCGTTGTCACCAGGATGATCTGGAGGTGGTCGTTGTCACCAGGATGAGCTAGAGGTATTCGTCGTATTCAGGATGACCTGGATGTGGTCGTTGTCACCAGGATGATCTGGAGGTGGTCGTTGTCACCAGGATGAGCTAGAGGTATTCGTCGTATTCAAGATGACCTGGATGTGGTCGTCACCAGGATGATCTGGAGGTGTTCGTTGTCACCAGGATGAGCTAGAGGTATTCGTCGTATCCAGGATGACCTGGATGTATTCGTCATCACCAGCATGTCCTGGAGGTAATCGACGTCACCAGGAAGATTGGAGGTGGTCGTTGTCACCAGGATGATCTGGAAGTAGTCATTGTCATCAAGATGACCTTAAAGGTGGTCGTTGTCACCGGGATGATCTAGAGGTGGTCGTTGTCACCAGGATGATCTGGAGGTGGTCGTTGTCACCAGGATGATCTGGAGGTGGTCGTTGTCACCAGGATGAGCTAGAGGTATTCGTCGTATCCACGATGACCTGGAGGTGGTCGCTGTCACCAGGATGATCTGAAGGTAGTTACTGTCATCAAGATGACCTTAAGGTGGTCGTTGTCACCGGGATGATCCAGAGGTGGTCGTCGTCACCAGGATGATCTGGAGGTAATCGTCGTGATCAGGATGATCTGGGGTGGTCATCACCAGGATGACCTAGAGGTGGTCGTTGTCATAAGGATGATCCGGAGATAATCGTCGTCACCAAGATGAAATGGAGGTAGTCGTTGTTACCAGAATGATCTGGAGGTATTCGTCGTCACCAGGATGACCTGGAGGTGGTCGTTGTCACCAGGATAACCGGGAGATGGTTGCCAGGCTGAACCAGAGGTGGTCGTAACCAGGATGACCTGGAAGTGGTCGTTGTCACCAGGATGACCTGGAGGTGGTCGTTGTCACAAGGATGACCTGGAGGTATTCGTCATCATGACCTGGAGGTGGTCGTTGTCACGAGGATTACCTAGAGGTATTCGTCGTCACCAGGATGACCTGGAGGTGGTCGTTGTCAGAAGAATAACCTGGAGGTATTCGTAACCAGGATGACCTGAAAGTGGTCGTTGTCACCGGAATGACCTGGAGGTAGTTGTCGTCACCAGAATGACAAGGTGGTCGTTACCAGGATGACCTAGAGGTGGTCATTGTCACCGGAATGCCCTGGAGGTAGTCGTGGTCACCAGGATAACCAGGAAGTAGTCGTGGTCACCAGGATAACCTGGAGGTGGTCGTGGAACCAGGATGATCTGGAGGTGGTTGTGGTCACCAAAATGACCTGGAGGTAGTCGTGGTCACCATGATCACCTGGAGGTTGTCGTGGTCACCATGATCACCTGGAGGTGGTCGTGGTCACCAGTATAACCCAGAGGTGGTCGTGGTCTCCAGGATAACCCGGAGGTAGTAGTGGTCACTATAATGACCTGGAGGTAGTCGTGGTCACCAGGATGACTTGGAGGTAGTCATGGTCACCAGGATGACTTGGAGGTAGTCATGGTCACCAGGATGACTTGGAGGTAGTCATGGTCACCAGGATGACCTGGAGGTGGTCGTGGTCACCAGTATAACCTGGAGGTGGTTTTTAACCGAGCCTTTGATATACCTTTGATGGGTTTCGAGAGTTCTCCTCCTCCCGCAGTCCAGCCTTGGGCCAGGCTGTTACTGCTGGAGGCCATCTTACCCACATATTCACCACAGCCTGGTTGATCCGGCACTTGGCTGATACTTGAGTTTCTTCTTGAAAACTTCCACACTTGTTGAGGCAGTTTCTGATATCTGCTAAGATTTTAAAAGGTTAGGTACTAGTTGTCAAAGACACTTGTAGATAGACACTACGGATACTGATACAGCTTTTCTTTTATGCCCACGGGGTCCCTGCATTTCACTTATTATTTTTTTTTTACATTTTCTCTCATATATCTCGCTCCAGTACATTGATATGAAGGTGCAGATTTATAACTAGGTCCTCAATTACTTTCCAAGTGTATATTATGTATTTCACCTCCGCTTCAAAGAGTACATATTTAGAACTGAGGCGTTCCCAGAAATTCTGAATGCTTTATTTACTCTATGGGGCCGTAAATCGTCTCTGTATATCTCTCTTGTCTTCAACGGAGCCATCAACGCTGGACATTATTAAGCAAGACAGTTCAGGTGATTTGAATAGTGTCATTGACATTCCAGATGTTTTAGATCTCGCTATCTACTCCGTCATTTTTCTGGCTTTCACAACATTTGCCTTATTGTGTTCTTTAAGTTAGGTCACTTGATATTATTACACCCAAGTCCCGCGCATGTTCCTTTCGTTCTATGTGGTGATCCTCTTGCTTTTTGTAAACAATTTCCCTTTGGCGTTCATCATTTGTTTCCATATGTAAGCAGATGGAACTTGTCACCATTGAATATCATGTTATTCTCTACTGTCCACTGAAGACTTAGTTTATATTTTCTCACAATTTTCCCGTGTCTTCTACAGGCTTGATTTTCATGTTTATTTGGGTATCATCCGCAAGTACTTTAAAAAGGAGTAGAAACCGCTATACAGCTCATAAGTTGCCATACGCTTCATACAAGCGACCATGTAGTTAACAATCTGTCATACAATTCACACAAGCTGCCATATTCACAAAAGCTACTATACAACTCAATTTAGAGTTCTGCTAGGTTAATTTTAGGTGTCCTAATTTAATGCTATTGTTACGCAGGTGTTAGTGGACACCTGACGCAGGTGGTAGACATGTGGTTATCATGAGGAGCGCTAAACCCGTAGCCAAGAGCCCCTCACCACGTCTGTCATCTGCACCACGTGCAGATGACAGACGTGGCACAGACTGCGACATTTCGACGCTCTTTCTCTAAGCCAGTGATTAGTGTCACACTAGAGGCTTCCTGTGATTGGTTGGAGGAAATTATGTATCTTTATGACTGGCTGCGTATAAACATATTTGAAATTTTTTTGGAGATTTGCGACCGAAAAAAAATAATAAAAAGTTAGGTATGTCATGAATGCATAAAATATATGTAGATACTAGTCTATTTTATCATTTACTACCGTAAAATATACACAAATCTATTATAAAAACTTAAAATTTATCAAAGGTTACGCACACAATTACAGATCGTACATGTTCATTCGCAATTGAGAGAAATGTCAATAAACGTTAAGAAGCAATATTAAATCATAAATAAACATGA
>WNWK01000338.1:0-90000 GCA_009830355.1 Cherax destructor | reverse complement strand
CTGAATCTTGGTTTCATCAACAAGATCTAATTACTTTCCATAACTCTTTCAATAATTACTGAGTGCTCTTACAAAGTTGTCATTAAAATTAATTTGATGATAACATGGTTAAAAATCGTACAGTAATAAAATATATACAAAAATATTTCTTGTTTTTTATTAGATTAATTTTTTCTTTAAGCCAGCCATTACCTGGTGGTGACCATTCCCTGTAAACTTGCCCCTTGCCCAGGCAAACCTCTAGCTTACCGTAATATGTGCATCCTTTCACTCTTACAAGATGCTAGGCTTTACTCATTGCAACACTGAATTTAAGGCTGTGTATATGTATATATTCACAGGTGTATATATACTTATATTTCAGCTTTTTCTCTCGCTCTGTGATAAGGATATCTTCATAAATTTCATTTCCCCTGTGAGTGTGATAGACCATCCTGAGAGTTGGGAATTCCCACGTTGGAGTAACTCTCTGCTCGAACGAAACCTTTTGACGATGCTACTAAACCCATGTAAGAATGTTTGATGATATTCTCATGGCTTTATTCTCCCAGCTCAACTGGTAGATTTCATTACCTTATATACGGAAACCATCTTAGACTGACTTCAATACCTGGTGTACAAAAGCCGTCTTATGTGAATAAATATGACAGTGAAATTTGACTAGTTTTCGTTCCCACTGAGTAACTATCAGAGTCGGGTAGCAGCACAATGCTGATGTACCCAACTTTCTTAGGTTTTGGAAGGTCGAACTGTGTTTGAAAACTTTTCTGATAACAAAACCATTACATTTACAAAATATTTTATTAATTATCAGTGACCTAAAATTAGTTGGAAATTGATACTCTGGTCTCGGAAGCATTTTGGTTGTTGACCAGTGTTATAGCTGATATTATTAGAAGTCACCTTGAAGAGCATAATTTGATTAATGAGTTTCAGCATGGATTTACGAGAGGTCGTTCCTGCCTGACAAATTTACTAACATTCTTTAATAAAGCATTTGGGGCAGTAGACAGTGATAAAGAATATGATGTTTATTTGGATTTCAGATAGAGCACCACATAAAAGATTCTTAAGAAAAGTAGCAGCTCATGGTATAGGAGGTAAAGTTCTAACATGGATCGATGCATGGCATACCAATTGAAAGCAAAGAGTTTCCATTAAAGGGGTCAAGTCTGAATGGGGACCGGTCAGTAGTGGCGATCCACAAAGATCAGTTTTAGGCACAATGTTTTTCATAATTTACATTAATGACATTCAAAGAATTGCAAGTGAGATGAGTAAATTTGCTGACGATACAAAAATAAGCCGTATGACTGATTCTGAGGATACCAATGAATTCCAGGAGGATTTGGACAAATTAATGTCTTGATCTGAAAATTGGCAGATGCAGTTCAATGTGGACAAGTGTAAAGTCCTAGTCCCTGGAAATGAAAACAAAATTTCTAGTTATAAACTAGGTGATGTAGAGCTTGATCACACAAAATGTGAAAGACTTGGGAGTCATGATAAGCACAAATCTAAAACCAAGACAACAGTGAGTATGACAGTGGTACATAATACCGACAAGTTGATAAGACACATATGCAACAGTTAGGTATCTTTATAACGAAACGTTTCGCCTACACGGTAGGCTTCTTCAGTCGAGTACAGAAAAGTTTGTAGAAACAGAAGAGATGTGAAGACTATGTAATCAGTCCATCACCCTTGAAGACAGTTTTGAGGTGGTCAGTCCCTCAGCCTGGAGAAGAGTTATGCTCCATAGTCTGGAACAATGTGAAGTTTAAGCAGCAGTATGGAGACTTATATACTGTCTGAAGGTGTGATGCAGTTCACTAGTAGAAGAAAGGTGATCACTGTACTCGACTGAAGAAGTCTACTGTGTGGGCGAAACGTTTCAGAATAAAGATACCTAACTGTTGCATGTGTGTCTTATCAACTTGTCAGTATTATATACCATTTTGATATTCACTCTGTCAGACTGCAACACAATGGTATCTTGGTACAGAAAACACCTTTGACAACTTTTTCAAGTGAGAAGGGATGGATTTGAGAGGGACGTTCCTCTCTCTGATTACTTTCTTCTACTAGTGAACTGCATCACACCTTCAGACAGTATACAAGTCTCCATACTGCTGCTTAAACTTCACATTGTTCCAGACTATGGAGCATAACTCTTTCCAGGCTGAGGGACTGACCACCTCAAAACTGTCTTCAATAGTGATGGACTGATTACATCGTCTTCACATCTCTTCTGTTTCTACCAAATTTTCTGTACTCGACTGAAAAAGCCTACTGCGTAGGCGAAACGTTTCGAAATAAGGATACCTAACTGTTGCACATGTGTCTTACCTAATAACATGTCTATAAGACCAGAGAATGTTTGATGGTTGTGTCTGTAAGATCAGAATGTTTGGTTGCTATGTCTATAAGACCAGAAAATGTTTGGTAGTTATGTCTATAAGACCAGACATTGTTTGGTAGTTATGTCTATAAGACACACTGTATAAAACATTATATATTAGGTCTCTCCCACTAACTGGTAAATGCCTGGATTACATATTAAAACAACACAAATGCAGCATTATTTGCGGATTCAAATATTCTGTTTATTCATATAAGATTTTATCATCCTAATAATTACTTAGAAATGTAGAAACCTGTTACACGAAATTATTATCAGGTTGTATAAAATAATAGGTAGTAGATAGTATTGACTTTATAAGCTGAATGCCTATATTAATAAAATATTTGAAAATTATGTTAGGTTGACAAGTCACTTTTGGTCACCCATGAACTGATCGAGTCATCTCAGCATGTCAGGTGTAGACATGATGTATACTTCTTCTGGGAGACATTAATAAAGTGCTTGGAATTTGGAAATGAACAACAGTTACAAGGGAATAAACCCCACTGACACGTATCAGTCACATTCTCCGGTGACTGTTAAACCACGAAATCGTCTGGAATGTGTTTATCTTTTATTACAGTCAAATTACATTGTAAGATATTATGCGTTTTGTTGTTTTTTTGCTCTGGGTCGATGTACGAACAATGAAAGTGTTGCCTTCGGTATAAAGTGAGCGTGGCAAAGTTCAGCATTAATTAGGCATATAGGAACTGTTGTTCCTGGGAAAGCTTTAATCAAGAAATCCCTCGCTTAGAGCAAATCCCAACTGATAAAAGCTACTCCAACCAGTTTTAACCACACACACTTTCAATTCTCCGATAAAATAGTCAGTAAGACACACCCAAGTTTAACAGTACACTCAGAATTTGAGTGTCCAACACATATCAGTAACCTATTAATGAAATGGTTTCCTAGAGTGAAGCTACTTTTTTCATTTCTGTGTCCACACAAAGGCTGTCAGCTCAGCAGAGGGATTACCATAAGTCTACAGGAAGATGCGCAAAATACCACAAAGCACACGTACTGCTATTAAGAAACGTCTTTTCAAACAGCGGAGATCCCAGTTACACTACAACCATGTAGAAAAACCCATATACGTTCTTAAATTCTGTATGGATTTATCACATACGGTTTGCAGCAAATTTCTTGATTTTTTCGTTATTTAGGTTACAATAGGCTTTGTTAAATTAGACTGTCCTTTATCAATAAAAAATAATATATAAGGTACACTCTGAAATATATAAGGTAATGGTGATAAAAAGCTCAGACATGCGAACAGAAAATAGGGACACACAGCACAGTATATAAATCTAAGTCAGATAATCTCTGTTTAAAATTCGTTAAACAGTCACCCATTTGACTGTCTCAACAATAGTGAAATACTGTCAGTTATTAGGATGATGTGCTGACATGTCTACAACATGCTTAGCTATAGTTTACTCTACCAGGGAATCTCAGGTCAACACACACAGCCTATGGTAGGACTGGCGAACCCGACCTAATATCTCAAGGCTACCGTGTGACCACTTTCCAAACAAGAATCCATCAGATTAGCTCCTTTTCACCATGACTCATCAGGCCAGGGAGATAGGTCGCCCAGGGCCTCGTTCCCAAGTAACACACCAAGTATTTCGTCACTCAGGTCAGTGAGTCTGGTACCAGAAGTCAGTGACCGGTTTGAACAGTCGTGAACGAACACTAGGTCATATTGGAAAACGTTTCGGTCCTGAGATCTTGATCGGTCCCAGGGCCGAAAGGCTATCTAATAAACTTGTCCTACTGTTTGCTCAAGTGTGTTTTTCAACCACTTGTCGGTATCAATTACTAAGAATCATTATTAAAGTTCAGCAACCAGATTGAGAATGTCTATCCATCGTCACATGTTCTTAAACATCACCATCCTCGGCACCGCAAGTTAGCGGTTGCTGTCGCCACGCCTCCACCATATGGTCGACATAAATGAACGGGTTATCTTACTACAAGCCTGTGTCAGGTGAGTTCCCCAAGGTAGTATTCTGGGTCCCTTATTATTCCTTTGTTATGTAAATGACATGTCCATCAGTGTTAAGTGCAAACTCCTACTGTATGCAGATGACAGTGCTCTGTTAGTGTCAGGCAAAGACCCACAAGATATAGCTAATGTATTAACACAGGAACTGGAGTCCTGCAGCAAATGGTTAGTAGACAACAAACTATCGTTACACCTCGGGAAAACTGAAGCCATACTCTTTGGCACGAAACATAAACTGAGAAGGGTAAATAATTTTAATGTCCGGTGTAATGGGGAGCCCATCACTTCAGTTTCCTCAGTAAAATATCTGGGAATCCCCTTTAACCAATGCATGTCATGAGAACTGATAGGGAACAGTGTAGTAAAGAAAGCAAATGCCAGAGTGAAGTTCCTCTGCAGACAAGCAGTGTCTACCTACTGAGGCTCGCAGGACCCTATGTCTAGCTCTTATACAATGTCATATGGACTACGCTTGCTCTTTATGGTACTCTGCCTTGACAAAAAAACTGAAAGATAGACTGAAAATCACCCAGAACAAAATGGTAAGATTCATCCTGGACCTGGGTCCAAGAGAACATGTATGCCAGGACGAATTACAACAATTGGATATGCTGAATATTGAAGACAGAGTAAAACAACTGAAGTTAAATCAAGTTCACAAAATTGCTCACAGTGTCCAGAATATCTTGCTGCCAATTTTGTCAAGGCTGGGAACCAAAGCAACCATAGTACTAGGGGTAGAGAGCACAACTTTGTAGTTCCCACAGTCAGTGGCCAGGCTTCAAACACCTTTTATTGTACAACAATAAAGGAATGGAACAGACTGCCTGAATGCATATGTCAAAGCCAGTCATAACATGAACCAGTTCAAGAAGAGAGCCAAAAGGTGCCTGAGGAATGTAGCGACACATGTAATTTTTACCTTATTCCTAGTATATCTCCTTTATAGTATAATAAGATATTATCTCCTTTATAGAATAATATTTTGATATTATCTCCTTTATAACAATAAGGTAAAAGGACCCCAGTGGAAATAAGTTACTCTGACTGACTTTTTTGGGTTATCCTAGGTTCTTTACACATATGCTTCTATGTATGATAATCTATGTAACTGTATTTGTGTTAAACTGAATAAACTTACTTAATAAACCTTAGGCATACTTCAATGTCCTTGGACGATGGCTAAGGTTCATCTTTGTTGGAAGAGAATAGGGACCCCTAAGTGTCACGCCATAGTGATGACACTGACTATTTTCCTGGAGCATGATTCGGTTCATGCTTCAAGGACAAACGTATTTTGCTGATGGGTCAAAGAGCGAGTGTTGGCTTTGCTGTGATGCTGGTGAGGACATATTGCACAATCCTCGCTGCTCTTATTTCGAGAGCTGGTTTAGTTGGTTCTCGGTGTGTTATTCAAGCTCCCAGTGTGCTCTATCTAGCGTAGCCTAGTATGCTTCTGTCCACCCTGTGGCCCAGAAAATCCAGGAGTGGCTAGCTCGTCTCCACGAGCAGCACAAGGCTTTCGAGCGTTGTTGGTGTCCCGGGAAATAAATAGGCAGTTTCCAAGGCAAAGGCTGCTGTATCGAGCTCACTCTACATTGATTTCATTGATCATATTCGCATGTCCTTGGGAGGTGGTAGGCCCGGTGGGCCATTCAAACTGGTAACAAGTTATACAGGGTTCGGCAGGACGTGAATGTTTGGTCCTTCTTCAACATTAATCGTTACTTTGAAACGAATCTCTTTCGACTCATGATGGGGCACAAACATCTCGCCCACAGCCACCCGTTCGTGGGTGCTCCTGTTTCCCTATGTTTAGCCTAGTTGCACAGCTGACAGTGGAATACATCATAACAATTTGCCCACGGTAAATATAGGCCTTTCCACCTTCGTTAAGGTGCCCATAGGGCTCTCAGGGAGCTTTTAATTTGAGATTTTTAACTGCTGCTGGTTATTTAAACTTATGATGGTATACCATTTTTTTTTATATTTATGTTCATAGCTTTCATTGTTTCTCAACTTTATCTTTGTTTTTATTGTGCGTTGTATATATCTTTCTTTACTGCTATCAATGGTGCTAAGTGACCGACACTGTAAAAAACGCTCTGAAAACATCACCAGTACTACTACCACCACCACCACCAATACTACTACTACCACTACTATTACTACTATTGCTGCTCCTACCACCACCACCAATACCACCACTATTACTATGCACATGCCATGACCCACTAGGCTGGGTCCATATATAGGTCCTGTTTAAGGTCAAACTTGCCGGCTTGGCTTATACTGTAAGGAAAGTTTTTACCAAACAGTTAATATTAATTTTTGCTGTAACTCAGAATATAATCAGTGAGCATCACGAAATTAATATATTTAATCGATGTTAAAAATTGGAACAAAATTTCAACTGACTTTACATGAGTTAAGTAGAATTAAGTTATATTTTATTACGTTAATATCAGCAAGGTTCGGTGCTAAGTTGGCTTTGGATCAAATTAAAAATTTTACATCACACGTCATTTTACGTGAATTTTCAATGCGTATTTTTTTACTGAGACCAATATTTCTTTTAAGAACATTCGGTTTATTTGACCGATTTGTTTTATTAACCGGTCGTGACTGGGATCATATCTTTCTAGGTCCTTTTCTGAAAGCCACGTATGAGATCTTTCTCCTCCACTTTCTCATTTAGGTCATTGCAATTTCTGACCGCCTTAAAGCTGAAGAAATATTTTCTGACGTTCCTGTGGTTCATTTGAGTACGTCCATCGTTGTCAGTAGTAATTTGCCCTCTCACTACATGTCCAGAACAAGTGCAGATCATAACCTGACGCAACTATACTACCATGGAATTCATTGGAATGATCTAGGAGATTAAAAAAAATGAAATTGATAACAGAGGATAAAAGAACCAAGCGAGACATGATCACGACGTACAAGATACTTATTGGATTCCATAAGGTGTTTAGGGAAGGACTGTTCGACGGGTGGGAAGCGGGAACGTAGGAGTACAAGAGGGCAATGGACACCTTTATTGAAGAAGTTTCGGTCCTAAAACCTTCATCATTTTGTATATTTAGTGATGAAGGTCTCAGGACAGAATCATCAATAACGGTGTCCTAAATGTATGCACTCTTGTTCACATTACTTTCTGGACACAATTGATTAGGTGTGGATACCATTCTCATGCTGCGCAATCTATGATTCGCGTGACGTATGTCGTATATAGGGTTATGAACGCTTTTGTTGAGGTTTCTATAAGCAGCTCCGAGGTTCATCAGGCAGGCATATGCTACATCAGTAGTGCCTGTCTGGTGATGTTTGGCACTAGGTTTACAACCTGTTCCCCAATTTGTACTCTGATATTTTACTCTTAAATTTTTTTAATAATGTTGGTCTTGGTGGAGTTAAGTTTCAATGGCTATTTGTCTAACCATCTCTGTGGTTTACCTAAGATATTTTGTAGCCATTTTCTGACATCTCCAGTTTTATTCTCATTTGTTTCACGTCATTCCCAAATAGGGATACAGGGAAAACTCGTTTGGCCTTTGTTTTATATATACCAGAAACAATAGCGATCCCAGTACTAGTCTTTGAGTGTACTAGAGTCCCAGTTGCTTGTATGGGAGGAGGGAAGACCCCTTCCTCCACCCCCTACCCAGTGAGGACAAAGTTGCCCACTCATAGTGAGTCAATGTACTCACGCTCTGACGTCATAACCACCAATGATAGGAATGATGCGTCTCCCCAATTTGGCCGGTTAGTTGTGAACCACTTAGGCTTTTACGGTAAACCGGTAAGACTCAAAACTAGAGTAACTACCTTAAACTGAGTTATAAAGTAACACTGTTCCAGCACAGATCTGAACATAAAACTTCTAGGATATTTCATTGTGTTTATTATTAAATTATTGTAAACTTATCTAAAATATATTTAGTTGGATTAGTCTAAATTAAATTGCGTTTGTTATAATAAGGTTAGGTAAGTTTTCTAAGGTTGTTTTGGAACAAAATTATTAATTTTTACATTAACATAAATGAAAAAAATGCAGCTAAAAGCAAGAACCCCTGCGCCACCGTTTCCAATATAAAATAAATTGGATACCAAAGACTTGGTCTTGAAGACCACTTCAAACCTGGTCATGAAGACCTAAGGACCATCACATGATAAAAACGATATCATCTGTCCAACAACTTAGCAAAAAGAGTAGCATATCCTATTATTTTTTTTTTTGCAAGTGTTCCCCCAAGAAAATTCATCATTTCCAATTCTGAGACAGAATTAATAATTTAAAAAAAACAACCGTAGATCACAGCCAGTTTTTCCACGATCTTCTATATTAGCATAAGCTATAAAGATATACTAACATAAATACCGACAAGATGAAAAACAAGACCGCATATGAAGTATAACGAGAGCCTCTATTGACAATTTTTCTCCCATTCAGTGGGCAAAATGCATTATATTTGTCTCTTATTTTTTTCATGAACATAGGCTACTACAATACTGCAATTCACATTGATTAACACTGATTCATCGGTATAGAGATAATTATAAAAGTTTTAAAGAGCAAAGGAGATGATCCCCTAGCTACATCACCACAGTATTATTAGGGACAGTTAACGTAACACTACCTGCATAATTTGCGGATCTCGAGATCCACTGGTCAACACATGAGCGAGACCTGTGTCTGATTCAGTGTTGATTATGGCTAGGTATTCACTCTTTAAAAATCTGTCATATTAGTCACTCGTTAAAATCAGCCATATTATTTACTCATTACAAACAGCCATATCACACACACATTAAAATCAGAAATATTACACTCAGCTATATTATACACTCATTACAATCAGTCATATTATTCACTCATTACGAACAGCCATATTGACTCAGTCTTGCCTTAATTACCTTTATCATTATCTCACGTTTGCATTCGTATTAGGGCTGCAATGCCCTGTTTTATTATGGCTGCAATGCACTGTTTTATTAGGGCTGTACTATACTATTTTATTAGGGCTGTACTATACTATTTTATTAGGGCTGTACTATACTATTTTATTAGGGCTGTACTATACTATTTTATTAGGGCTGTACTATACTATTTTATTAGGGCTGTACTATACTATTTTATTAGGGCTGTACTGTTTTATTAGGGTTGCACTGCACTTTTATTTAAGGCTGCGCTGCATTTTTAGGGCTGCACTGTATGTATTTCTATTAAGACCGCACTGTACTGCTTTATTGTTGTTACGTTCACTCACAAGATGAATGGCACTTCCTATTAAAAAAATGCCTTATGGCAACAAAAATAATAATAAAATCAAGAGCTAGACCTGGTGGGTCATACAGCGTATAATACAGTGTATGTTATGGCGTGTTGATGGTTTAACTTTGTCCCTCTTATCACTGGCTACATTTTTGTTTGAGACACCGAGGTACGTACGATACGATGAGCCCAATAATAAAAAGAAACTTTCACCATCATTCACTCAATACATATCTTACCACAAATGCGCTAACATCACCCCTCCTCCAGAGTGCATGTACGTAGTGTTTTCCAATTCCAGGACTCAAGTCCGGCTAACCGGTTTCCCAGAATTCGTTAGCTTATATCCTTAAATTTATATCCATATCGAATATTCCCCTTCTGTAATGCTTAAAAAAAGAAATATTTCCACTGTCTCATCAGTCGAGTTCTATGATTTGGTCAGTCGAGTTTATGATTTGTTCAGTTGAGTTGTATGATATGTTCAGTTATATGATTTGTTGAGTTGTATGATTTACATAGCATTAGAACAGTTTAGGTATGAGACTGATTTTAATATAAATTCCGGACATTATTAATTTGTTACGAACATTACAAATTTCAGCAATTTTTCAGTTAAAACTTACTATTATCAATGCTATTTGGCTATTATAAATGCTGTTTTGTTTACTATCAATGCTATTTTGCTACTATCAGTACAATTTTGTTAATATCAATGCTATTTGGCTACTATAAATACTATTTTGTTACTATCGATACTATTTTGCTATCAGTACTATTTTGCTACTTTTCTGACTAATTTAATGTATTATAGATACAATAAAAAACATTCGAAGTCCAAACCATATCAATACTTTATTTTAATCATGGATAAAGCTAAACCTGTAGGGGTCCTGTAGTGCCTGGGTAAAACTTGCGATTTTGGTTAAAATAACAATACATTTCTTGCCGAATAAGGCAAGCGAAAATTTGTCTATGCAGTAATTTCGCAAAAATCATTCTGAACCTAACTAAAAAAAATATATTTCATTGTGTTTGTTTATTATTAAATTATTGTAAACTTATCTAAAACATATTTAGTTGGAGTAGGCTAAATTATATTGCGCATGTTATAATAAGGTTAGGTAGGTTTTCTAAGGTCCTTTGGTACAAAATTATTAATTTTTACATTAACATAAATGAAAAAAATATATCTTTGAACGTATGAGAAAAATTTAGAAAGGTCTTAATTTGAAATGAGTTCTTGCTAATTGACCAGTTTTACCTATTCGGCACGACATATATACATATATATATATATATATATACCGCAATGTAAAATCCTGACAAAAATTTACAAAATGCTAAGGATTTTCAAATATTGTTTTGCGGGCAAGAACATGTGTAAAAGTAGGCTCTAGCGATGAGAAGTCCAGCCTAGTTAGCTCTTAGCATCTATTTATAACACTTGGAAAAAGTAATTTTCTTATATATTTGAAGGCAGCTTATTATGCGCATGTCTAGGTTATAGCTGGCACGTCATAGTGATCTGGACGACAAGCTCTTGGCTACCAAGGCTGTTTTGTATCTCAAGGCAACATCATTCCATCCCTCTTCTTCCTGTGGACTGCCACAGTTAAATGCGTATTATAGTTTCTATGTCTACTTCTGAGTACACTCTGGGAATTGAAACGTTGAGTATAATATAAAATAAAATGTCGCACTACCCTGAATGTTCAAGCATGATGGTGGAATTACTGTTCATTGCAAACACACAACTGTACGTTACTCCCAGAGTACCCTAACGTTTCACTTACTCGGATTTCCTGTCTTCATTTTGCCACATTTTGACCTTTTATATTTCCATTAAATTTTAGTTATGAAGCTATTGTATCAGCTAGCTCTTAATTAAATAACTCAAGCTAGCTACTAGCTACTAGCAAGGATCGTCCACAGGAAGTCAGTCCACTTTGAAGATTATTTACACCTTATCTACTCTAAAGTTACTTCGTGAATCATCAGTTAGTCTCATATGTACTTTATCTTTCTCGTCTAAACTACTTTATTTAGAAATTAGGTACCATTTTTTCTCAGGATGAAAATAATACATGCAAAACAAACTTGCAATATTACCAGTAAAACAAGAAGAGAACATTTGTTTAATACTTTGCTAATCGTCTATAAGAACCAATCAAAATCTGGAAATATCAACATACATTTGAATATAAGGAAAGGAAGTTTGTCATCCTGCTTTCAAAACTAATTGTGTGCCTCCAAATAGACTGTTGTATGGAAACGTGTAGACGACACACAAAAATATATATCACTGGAAAATATTCAGAGCATGGCAACATAAATTATCTCTGAAAAGTATGCCAGTTCAGTTTGAGAGTTAAAATAACATCGTTCAAAAGCAGCATCACATGACTAATCTCATACACACCAAAGACACTGAGCAAGTCTAATAGTGTAAACCATGATCATATCGTCAAGAAGTTTCAAATTTGTCATACACAGTGTAAGAAATTTAAGCGCAACACAGTGTAAGAAATTTAAGCGCACCAAATCGGCGAGCAGGACAACAGGGAAAGTACTTATTCTGTCAGTGTAATAATCCCGTGAAACAGTCTGCACTCCTACTCTGTTGAAGCTAAAACTGAAGGACAAATCAAAATTCGTGTAAAATTTCAAACTAAAATTTCAAACTAAGTAGGATATTGCTGCTAGCTGTAAGCAATAGTACATGGCCATAAACATACTTTCTATGTGGTTTATTTTGTACATCGTCTTACTGTGTAAATTAGGAACTAGGTTTCGAACTATTTTCCCTGTCGATTATATTTAATTCGTCCACCTTCGAGAGAGTAGTGCACACCTTACTGATGCAGCCTCGACAGTCCTGGTGGCACAAGCACTCGAGTCTTTAAGCGTGTTAAAATATATTTTATACATTTTCTAAACATAAATCGCCTCCTTGAAAAATATGAACACAGCAAAATATTCCACACGCTAAAGCACTTTCAACTCTCAAAGCAACATCACTGGTGTGGCATTTTCTGTTCTAAATGTTGTCATGATCCACCCTACCGCTCACCCGGACCAGCAAACGTTCGCTTTTTGTGGTTTTTAATAGTCGTTCTATATTATTACTACTGGATTTGGTAAAGACATACTCCTTCCGTCCGGTGATTGGATTTTACTGGTATTTTGTGCCAATTTTGAGAACCTTGTTTTTACTGTTGTCATAATAGTGGAATTAAATTAATGCAAATTGTAAGAGACTGAGCTTATTGCTCTGAAACTTGTATGAACAACCATATTAAGAAGAGTACACACATGCACACACTTAACAGCAACAAAAAAGACTCAGGTTCGATTTCCTTACAGGGAGAGTCGTAAAGACAAGTCTCCTTACACTTGCCAACCCTGTTTACCTTGCAGTAAATAAATGCGTGAGTGTTTCTCGGTTGTCGTGGGTCCCATCCTCAAGAAAAAATAAATATGAAGTCGGGGCACCACAGGCACTGATCTGTTCCTATAATTTAAAATAGGTTCTCTCTCTATCTCTCTCTCTCTCTCTCACACACTCATGGTATACAAATGAAAGGACATTCTAGGTTATCTAGAATAAAGATATTAAACAAGAGATATAAATAGAAAAGCAGCATTGGAAACAATAATATTACTCAGTAATTTTTATTATTATAAATAATCACTCTAACAACCTAAACACATGTATACAGAACAAAAATAATGCAGTGAAAGATATCATCGACAGAGGTAATGTTGTGAACATCCGCAACATTATACCACAACACACACCACCCTGGCTATACCACAACACACCACCCTGGCTATACCACAACACACCACCCTGGTTATACCACAACACGCACCACCCTGGCTATACCACAACAAACACCACCCTGGCTATACCACAACACACCACCCTGGTTATACCACAACACACCACCCTGGTTA
The DNA here is from genome assembly GCA_009830355.1 of Cherax destructor. NCBI lineage: Eukaryota > Metazoa > Arthropoda > Malacostraca > Decapoda > Parastacidae > Cherax > Cherax destructor. The sequence continues at coordinate 76,347 of WNWK01000338.1, read as the reverse complement.
TACCACAACACACACCACCCTGGCTATACCACAACAAACACCACCCTGGCTATACCACAACACACCACCCTGGTTATACCACAACACACCACCCTGGCTATACAAAAACATACACCACCCTGGCTATACCACAACACACACCACCCTGGTTATACCACAACACACACCACCCTGGCTATACCACAACACACACCACCCTGGCTATACCACATCACCCTGACTATACCACAACACACAACCCTGGCTACACAAAAACACACACCACCCTGGCTATACAAAAACACACCACCCTGGCTATACCACAACACACACCACCCTGGCTATACCACAACACACACCACCCTGGCTATACCACAACACCACCCTGGCTATACCACAGCACACACCACCCTGGCTATGCCACAACACACACTACACTGCCTATGCCACAACACACATCACCCTAGCTATGCCACAACACACATCACCCTAGCTATGCCACAACACACACCACTCTGGCTATACCACAACAATCACCCTGACTATACCACAACCCACACCAACCTGGCTATACCACGTCACACATCACCCTGGCTATACCACAACACACACCACCCTGGCTATACCACAGCACACACCACCCTGGCTATACCACAGCACACACCACCCTGGCTATACCACAACACACACTACCCTGGCTATACCACAGCACACACCACCCTGGCTATACCACAACACTCGCCACCCTGGCTATACCACAACACTCGCCACCCTGGCTATACCACAACACACACCACCCTGGCTATACCACAACACACACCACCCTGGCTATACCACAACACACACCACTCTGGCTATACCACAACACACACCACCCTGGCTATACCACAACACACCACCCTGGCTATACCACAACACACCACCCTGGCTATACCACAACACACCACCCTGGCTATACCACAGCACATACCACCCTGGCTATACCACAACACACACCACCCTGGCAGTACCACAACACACACCACCCTGGCAGTACCACAACACACATACCACCCTGGCAATACCACAACACACACACCACCCTGGCAATACCACAACACACAAACCACCCTGGCTATACCACAGCACAAACCACCCTGGCTATACCACAACACACACCACCCTGGCTATACCACAACACACCACCCTGGTTATACCACAACACACACCACCCTGGCTATACCACAACACACACCACCCTGGCTATACCACAACACACACCACCCTGGCTATACCACAACACACACCACCCTGGCTATACCACAACACACACCACCCTGGCTATACCACAACACACACCACTCTGGCTATTCCACAGCACACACCACCCTGGCTATACCACAGCACACTCCACCCTGGCTATACCACAACACACCACCCTGGCTACACCACAACACACACCTCAGTGGCTATACCACAGAACACACCACCCTTTCTATACCACAACACACACCACCACATGAGGAAATTAAAACTACATCAGAGTATAAAACAAATTCCAACCACACAATAGAGCGAAAAACTAATGTTAAAGACATGGGAGTGATCATGTCGAAAGATCTCACCTTCAAAGACCATAACATTGTATCAACCACATCTGCTAGAAAAATGACAGGATGGATAATGAGAACCTTCAAAACTAGGGATGCCAAGCCCATAATGACACTCTTCAGGTCGCTTGTTCTATCTAGGTTGGAATATTGCTGCACACAAACGGCATCTTTCAAGGCAGGTGAAATTGCTGACCTAGAAAATGTACAAAGAATCTTCACGGCACACATAACTGCGATAAAACACCTCAATTACTGGGAACTCTTGAAGTTCCTAAACCTGTACTCCCTAGAATGCAGGTGGGAGAGATACATGATCATATACACTTGGAAAATGCTAGAGGGATTAGTACCAAACTTGCACAAGAAAATCACTCCCTATGAAAGCAAAAGACTCGGCAGGCGATGCAACATCCCCTCAATGAAAAGCAGGGGTGCCACTAGCACGATAAGAGACAACACAATAAGTGTCAGGAGTCCAAGACTGTTCAACTGCCTCCCAGCATACATAAGGGGGGATTGCCAATAGACCCCTGGCTGTCTTCAAGCAGGCACTGGACAAGCACCTAGTCAGTACCTGACCAGCCGGGCTGTGGTTCGTACGTAGGTTTGCGTGCGGCCAACGGTAACAGCCTGGTTGATCAGGCCCTGATCCACCATGAGGCCTGGTCACAGACCGGGCCGCGGGGGCGTTGATCCCCGGAACCCTCTCCAGGTATACCCTGGCTTCACCACAGCACACCACCCTGGGTATACCACAACACACACCACCCTGGCTATACCACAGCACACACCACCCTGGCTATACCACAGCACACCCCACCCTGGCTATACCACAGCACACCCCACCCTGGCTATACCACAGCACACCCCACCCTGGCTACACCACAACACACCTCAGTGGCTATACCACAACACACACCACCCTGGCTATACCACAGCACACACCACCGTGGCTATACCAAAACACACACCATCCTGGCTATACCACAACATACACCACTTTGGCTATACCACAACACTCACCACTATACCACAGCGCACACCACCCTGGTTGTACCACAGCACACACCACCCTGGCTATACCACAACACACACCACCCTGTCTATACCACAAATATCTTTGTTATAACACAGCACCGGGAGAGCTATGAATCATAACATACCTTTGTATATACACACAACGGCCACAGAAGGGCAGTCCCAGCATCGAGGCTTAATCCACTAAGATCATGCTGCCAACACCACAACACACTGACCACACGACAATACAGGAAGCGAACTAATCACAACACGAGAACATGAACTACATGACGTATGCACAACCAGAATGAGGATAGCTTTACATATGCATCTACCAGAATGAGGATAGTATCAAATACGCATTTACCAGAATGAGGATAGTATCAAATACGCATTTACCAGAATGAGGATAGTATCATATACGCATTTACCAGAATGAGGATAGTATCATATACGCATTTACCAGAATGAGGATAGTATCATATACGCATTTACCAGAATGAGGATAGTATCATATACGCATTTACCAGAATGAGGATAGTATCATATACGCATTTACCAGAATGAGGATAGTATCATATACGCATTTACCAGAATGAGGATAGTATCATATAGCATTTACCAGAATGAGGATAATCATATCGCATTTACCAGAATGAGGATAGTATCATATACGCATTTACCAGAATGAGGATAGTATCATATACGCATTTACCAGAATGAGGATAGTATCATATACGCATTTACCAGAATGAGGATAGTATCATATACGCATTTACCAGAATGAGGATAGTATCATATACGCATCTACGAAAATGAGGATAGAGATGGTATTTATTAGAAAGGGAGTGTATTGAGATTTTTGTGATGTCACGGGTTACTTGTCGGCCGTATTGGACATGAAGTCGCATTCCCCAGTACACACGACTCATATACTCGCTTCCCTCATGTCTCCAAGCCTCTATGATGGTTATTGCTTGTGCTGTGGGATGTATTAAATAGCAAATCATTCTATATCCATATTCTCAAGGGCTCGTGTTCTTTTCCTCGGATCAAACCTCACCTTCCTTTCCCAACGGATTTAGCGCTTCCTTGTGAATTTATAAAATAATAAAATACAGTAGTCTATGTATTGAACATTGGCTATTTGTCTCTTAAAAGCTATTACATTGTTAAGTAACTATGGTTATATTGTGTCATCACAGCATCACGATTATTACAATCACTAGGAAGCGCTAAATCCGTAGGGATTATACAGCGCCTGTGGGGGGGATGGAAAGTATTCAGCTTTAATTCAGGGAATTGGAGCACACATCCAATTTCCTAGATCAAGAGCCCCTCACCAGCGTCAAGGAACCTCTCTTGAGGGGCACAGCATCACGAGATGTTATAAGTGTAGTTTAAGGTAGGTGATATATGGTATGTCAAGCCTTCATATCTGTTGACAGATGGCTGGATAATTATTTATACGTATATCGCTTGTGGTTACTTAAGTGACCTTGCAAATGTTTACAAGATGACCTCTTGCAGCTCTTAGGTAGTGGAGTGCAGTGATGCGTCGGCAAGTCCTCCAGAAACATGTGTATACCAAAAATCAGAACTATTAAGTACGATGTTTCACCTACACTAGGCTTTATTAAATACTTGGTAATGCTTCTTGTAGGTGGAACATCCTATTTAAGGAAATGTCTGGTTTTGCTATATGTATTGTATTTTTTTACCAGTATCATCTACGTGCCCGTTGTAGATTTGTTACCCAGCCTTAAAGTACAGCACTGGTATGTATCAAGACTTAATTAAGTAGGTTTTCACATCCTTGCTAGTACTGGGAAATCGTTCACAAGGTTATAATATAAATAATGAGTCTATCGAATAACAATACAAATTCGAACGAATTCACGTTTCAAGTGGCTGACAGGTGTTAATCAGCTGACTTTAGCTAACCATGTGACTGTCAAACCTCAACAGCAGGAACGAGTTAATGCTTGGTGTTAATACCAGTGTGGTAGTCGCTGAACCTATGAAGGATCACATCACATCTTAGTTATTTGCGGCAAGATTAAAGCAACAAAAGTATTTACGAAAAACAACACAACACCTGGTATATGTTGATAAAGAATTAGGACACACGTGCAACATCTGGGCATCTTTATTTGTAGATGTTTCGCCATCCAGTGGCTTTATCAATACAATAAATGTACATAATGTGAAGACTGTAAAACTATATACAAAAGAGGAGGTAATCAGTCCCTCAGCTCTGGAGTTGAAGAGCACAGTGGTTTTGCTAAACACAGCACAAGAAAAACCTAGTGTCAATTGTCCGACTTAGAAAAAAGTACAGCACACACGGAACATACACAGCAAACGTCGCGATTCTCTGTACATGGTAAGCAGCCACCGCCACGTAGTGAGTTCTGTTTTTTATATAACTGTAGATAATTAGCCATGGAAAATAGCCGAGAACTGCTCAGTGTATATATTGTCTGTTTGGTAAAAATATATGCGATCATATCTGATTAAATCTCACTCCTTAGGCGCAATATAATCAATCCATAAGGCTTTTGCGCTCAATAATAATTAATATTACTAATACTACTAGTACTACTAATAATAATAATCTGTACACGGTGTTGATTACAATCCAGATGAGAATAAAGAGAGGTCTTTGAGGAAATCATTAAGGAAAACACGATAATATCAAAGCACACCACACCTGAACTTCACAAATTATATATATATATATATATATATATATATATATATATATATATATATATATGTCGTGCCAAATATGTAAAACTGATCAATTAGCAAGAACTCATTTAAATTAAGTCCTTTCTAAAATTTTCTCTTATATGTTTAAAGATATATTTTTTTCATTTATGTTAATGTAACAATTAATAATTTTGTACTAGAAAAACCTTAGAAAACTTACCTAACCTTATTATAACAAGCGCAATTTAATTTAGTCTAATTAAACTAAATATATTTTTGATAAGTTTACAATAATTTAATAAACAAACACAATGAAATATATTTTTTTCGTTTGGTTCGGAATGATTTTTGCGAAATTATTGCATAAACAAATTTTCGCCTGCTTTATTCGGCAAGAATAAAGCTATTTAAGGCAAAATCGCAGGTTTTACCTATTCGGCACGACATGGGGCGGGCTAAAACGACACGGGCTCGAATCCTCGGCTAGTCGCAGTGTTGTTATTGATTAAATACCATATATATATATAATATATATAATATTGCACAAGCAATAACTATTCCGTGGTGCAGATAGACTACTACTATTGTTAAACATACAAAAATGTCTGAGTTCCTCTGACAACCAACATTTAGTAATAACTATTTATTCATTTAAGTGCACTGTATATAAATCACTATCTCGAATAGATGAAATACTAAACATATCGAAAAAATTTCATTATTGGTAGGTGCACAGAGGTAGGCAGGCAGGAGGTAGACACCGCACCACGGTAGTGTCAGGGGTCCCGCCTAGCGCTCTTCATGCACAGATGGAATCAGTGACCCACATAGCTGCCTCAACAGATTCCTCAGAAACGCCTGATATGACGCACATGTTCCGGCAACACATATACACACACACCTTACATACACACACACCATATATATACACGCCATATACACTCCATATATACACACCATATACACTCCATACCATATATATACACACCATATATATACACACCATATATATACACACCATATATATACACACCATATATATACACACCATATATATACACACCATATATATACACTCCATATATATACACTCCATATATATACACTCCATATATATACACTCCATATATATACACTCCATATATATACACACCATATATATATACACACCATATATATATACACACCATATATATATACACACCATATATATATATACACCATATATATATACACCATATATATACACACCATATATATACACACAATATATATACACACAATATATATACACACATATATATACACACAATATATATACACACAATATATATACACACCATATACATTCTAACACAACCATATACATACAAACATACACACCATATACATACAAAAAAAGACTGTTGACAAGTGCCTTGGCAAAAAGGTAACTCACACACAGAGAAACGGGCAGGTTTTTATTGACACGTGTCTTTGATAAACGATAAATAAAGAAAAATACAAATAAAACAAATTCATAAGAAGTAGCTACAAATTTAAACATTCAAAAGTATTATAATAGCCTCTAGTGTTAGTGAAATCACACTACTACGCCTAGTGCACTTATCAGTGACAAGGTCACAGTAATGCGCCTGGCGCACTTATATTAGGATCATACAGTGCCTATTGAACACGACTGAGATATGATCCCAGCAGGCATGTACTGTCCAGACAGACATATAGTGTGTGAAAAGCTTTCAGCTATTTTGCTTAACAGTGCCAAGGTCACAGTACTGCGTCTGGGCACTTATCATTGTCAAGGTCACAGTACAGCCCCTGAAGCACTTATCAGTGTCAGAAAGGCATCAATAATGCGCCAGACGCATTTATCAATGCCATGAAGGTCACAACACAGCTCCTGGTGCATTTATCATGGTCAAGAAGGCTATAGGGCTTGTCCACTCTTATCAGCGTCAGGAAAGTCACAGCTACTCCTGGCGGACTTACGAGTGTCAGGAATTCACAGTACTGCGCCTGATGCATTTATGAGTGTCAGGAATTCACAGTACTGCGCCTGATGCATTTATAAGTGTCAGAAGGCCACAGCGTTTTCCCTAAGGCACTTATCAATGTGTGGAACGTCACAGTATCGGCCTTGCCTTATCGGGAATCTGCATATAGCGGGGGCGGCGGCAAGGGAGTCTTGTTTAGCTCAACCTGTCATATAGTCTTTCCTAGGTATCATATCGTCTGCATTTAACATGTTAATCTCATTATACTTTTTTACTAGTATATGTTTTCTCCGGATTCTCCCCCCCCAATGGAGTTTGATACGTATCAATCAAAATTTGGAAGAAAATGTTGGAAATTTATCACTCGGAAATGTAGCCTAATTGTGTGCACATACATGCATATATGTAATGTATGTATATATATGTATGTATATATATATATATATATATATATATATATATATATATATATATTATATCGCTCTTCTTGCCGAATAAGGCAAGCGAAAATTTGTGTTATGCAATAATTTCGCAAAAATCATTCTGAACCTAACGAAAAAATATATTTCATTGTGTTTGCTTATTATTAAATTATTGTAAACTTATTGTAAACTTATCTATATTTTCAAGCTCATCAAACAGTAGGAGAATAAAATATGCGGTAGTTGAGTATATTGTCACTGAGCGGTCGTAGGATTTTTAATAAGTATACTTGAATCACTAACAGAATTTAGAATTAAAATATGCTTTCAATATATATACGCGAACAAATGAACGTCTCTATCTACAATGTATATCCAGCAGAGAAAGTTGTCGTCAGTAAGATAATGTGACCTGACGGTGCTCTCAAGCCTCGCTAAATAGCGAGTTGATAAAGAAGTGATTGGAAGGCAAATCATATTTTTGTATTATATTCGGTGTCGGAGTCGGGCTCAGTTTTCGCTTCTCGTTGGAGCATCCAAGTATCATTTATTTATAAGCAAGATATATATTTCAAAATATATCTCTGGAAAAAACAGCAATTCATTTTACTGCGAATTGTAAACAAGGTGTGGTTGAAGTGATATTGTTTAATGTTACGTTGAACCAGGAAGGTTGGGTTGAGTGGGTAGCCTTGGCATATATGAGGTTGGGCTCCGTCTGGTGAAGGCGTGGTGTACCTACCTTCCATCCAGCAGAGGAGTTGGAGTCGCCCTTGTCCTTGAAGTAGGGAATGTTGGCCACCACCCAGTCGTAGATCTGAGCCAGGGTTAGGCGTCCTTCGGGAGCAGAATTGATAGCTGAGGTGATGAGGTCGGCGTAGCTTTTGCCGCCCCAGGCGTTCCTGCGGGTGCTGCCGCCCTTCTTACTGCTGCTGGGGGGCACCGCGGCCGCCGGCGTTACAGAGCACCCAGCTCCCTCGCCCAGTACTGGGTACTGGTGGGCATGTTGGGGCGCCACAGGTGTAGCAGGAAAATAGTGGTGGGGGGAAAGGTCTTCCTGGTTGGGTGGGGGCCACGTATTGCAGCGGCCCCTAGGCATTACCTCTGCCATGCAATCCATGAGGCACAGACGCCTGAGGACACAGGAACACCCGTGACAGGTCCACCAGATTCCTCCCGCCCCTCCCTAGAACACACACGAACACCGACAGCAGTAGCTAGAGACAGACTCCAGCCCAGGGGGTAAAGGAAAATACCAGGAGGTGCAGGCCCCCTAGCTCCCCCCTAGGCCGCCGTCATCAACACGACACACATCACAGGGACACAAGGGACACTGGGACACCACGTAGTAATTATCATAACCCTACGTCCAGTCAGAGAATATTACGTCATGACAGATCATGCAGTTATGGTCATCATGCGCCCCCAAGTATAGTTATAACATTTCCATCATGGTTGAGCGCACGGAGTTAGCGAGCGAGCATGAGTGTGGCTGGAAGCGTGTGGAGGAGCGACGAGCGAGCTGATATCCCCTCACGCGTCCACACAACACTGACTCGCCGCCTCAACCCTGAATCCTCGCCGCCAGCCAGCCTTGCATCGCCGCCCGCTAGAGCGGCGCCACCTCACGCAGAGGACTGCACAGGTGAACTCAATGAACGGCCAACATGCACCTGTCGCATGTACTTTATGAGCTTCCTATTGCTCTTCTTATTTATGGAAACTTCCGTGACTGCAGCTATGGTAGATCAGAAAATGATGGACTCGTTCATCTTAGGAATGTCTATCTCTCTTATCAAGAATATTTTCACTATTAAAGAAGACTTTCTTCGGAGTTTTAAACGGGAGGGTTAATAACCCAGGATGACCCAGAAGAGCCAAGCAGCGCGGTTTATTTTCGTTAGTATGCTTAAATTATCTTTCCCAGGATGCGACTCACAATAGCCTATAATTCCTTGGTATGTTTACTGCTAGGTAAACAAGGGCAGGAGGTATTGTGAGTAATGAGAGACTTGCCCGTAAGTCTCAACGTAAGATTTTATTCGGATTATTAACCCGAAGGTTAAGTAACCCAGGATATCCTGACAAAGCAATTTTTTCCTGTTTCCTATGGGGTCCTCTGATGATTTTCCCAGGATTCGACTCACAGTAGTTGGGGCAACGGGTGTTGTGTAGGAATCGAATCCAGGTGGAAGTCAAAGGCTGTGCCACATGAGCCCCGTATGAAACAAAAGGCTTTCATCACAAAACATAGGCCCACACCAACTCATTTGTGATCCTTCTTTCGAAAAGAAGACTGAGGAGGGGAATGAGGTGATTTGGACACTTAAAGAAGATGAATCAAAATAGAATTGCCAGGAGGGTATATAAATCTGGGGCGGAACATCCAACAGTTTTACGTAAGCGCGTTACGTCGGAGTGGTTGGAGGCACGTTGTTTTTGCTAACTAATGTGCTGTTGGAGTGTAAGCAAGGTAACATTCACGGAAACCGGTTGGCTGAACTTGAGGGGTAAGGTTATTATAGTTCGGGGGATAATCTGAACTGTGATGCCAGCGTTTCTGGCAAGAAAGCAATTGAATGAATAACGCTGAATATTTTTCCTCTTTTTTTTGATTACCCTACCTCGGTGGGAAATGGCGCAACGCTTAAACGACTCAGCATCATAGCTTACAACAGGATGATTTTACTACCCATACATCTGTGACTACTTCGTGGTGGTAAAGAATATTTAGTCTCATACCCCTCAACGCCAGATAGGATATGAGAATATACCACGACAGCTCAAACACTACAAACATTTTCATATCTCATAGCTGATGTATGGGCTGAAACCCATACTGCTGGCATCTCAGTTAAGCAGAAATATTAGATGCATGGTGCCCCAGACCATTGCATCAAACGATCTCATATATGTTGAATTGAATTTCCAGCCTTCACCTTCCCGGGTTACTTCACCCTGAGAAGCAACTCTTATCATTGGACGTAGCCTAACTTGTCTTGCCAGGAACACAAATTAGGTAACATCATTCGTGAACGCACGGATGACAAGTGTGAGAAATACTTTCACCAACTTTAAACATTCCTTCAGAGTACTGTAGACAACATACATCAAACCAACACAAGTGACAACACAATGCTATTCATACAGTCACCAGGAGAAAAAGAAACTTCTAAATGCACGAATTGTGAAGAACATATATGTCAGACCTCTCAATCCTCGTGTATGCAGTGCCAATTTGGAACTCTCACCTTCACATGAAAAATCTCTGGGAACTTCGAACGTTTACCACTAGACTGATCCCGGAACTGAGAATACATTATGACTTGAAAACTTTTACATGTGCCCTGTATGATGTTAAGATACCAGAGTTAAAGCTCACATTGCTGGAGGTATGAAGAGTTCGGCGGGGTAGACAATGGGTTATAAAGAGGTTGAAAACAAGGGAGCATCTATGGAAGCTGAACATTTACAACATCCAAACAGACGCTAGTAATCTTCATCAGTATAGGAGGTAGTAACAATGTGAAAAGCACTAGGAAGAGAAATAGCAGAGGCTAGATCTTTACATTTCCCAAGAAACACCAGCTATTTCAAAGCAAAGAGGTGAGGTCATGAGCTTGCTCTCGACCCCTACAAGAACAGCTAAGGTATTACACGCCTTTCTGTTACTCTTATCTCACAAACAGAATTTACAAATTCCTTGTATTCCTTGGTAATGTACAGCCTAATATAGGAAGCCTTCTTAATGTCTATTCAAGTATATTATTCTTATTATTATTTGTATCACCCCAAGAGTAAAATTGTGTTAGTTTTCTTAAATAAATTCGCTCCTTCAGCCGTCAATATATTAGTTATTAAATTAGGAAAATTATTCTTCAAAATTTAATAGCCTAATATAATCACAGATAAAGACACCAGATAAATTAAAGTAATATATCACAGAAAGGTTGGGGCTTGAATCAATGGCATGCGAATTTTAAAATTCATAAGCCAGTGTGTTAACCACTGGACCACACAGACCTAAAAAGGTTTATCCAACCAGGTATATTTCTGTACAAAATAGGGAGGTTAAACGAAAATTTTACACCATAAACAAAGTCGCTTTATTTACAGAAAAACCTGATAGTATTACCATTTTTACTGGTAATCTTCTATCTCCTGAACAGTGAAGACTTTCAGTAATAATTTGGATTTAATCTCTCCATTCACTGTTAAGACCTTACTGTCAAAAAATCTGTGGAAAAAATGGTATAAGAACGAAACAATGGTTAAAGTGGCAAAAAATGAAGTATAATGCGATCCTTTTTTGGCGACGTTTCGCTCAACACAGTGGCTTTATCAAGTCACAAGTCATCGAATCTGTGTAACTGAATAGTACACTGTGGGTGAAACGTCATCAGTAAAGGATCGCAATTTACTGCATTTGTCTCTTTTTACTGTCAAAAATTTCCTTCGTTTTCTGATGGTGTTTTGCAGAGTTTACGTCAAGAATGGTGTAGCAAATTTTGCGTTAAAAATGCTATAAATCCCACGTTAGAAAAAAAAGGGCAAGAATTAAGTAACAACAGTGAGCACAAAGTTTGTTTTACTCCTTCATTGGAAATACGAAAAAAACAATCAAATAGACAAATATTTTCTCAAATTTAAGGCTGGTCCATTGAAATCAGGTACTTGTCAATTTAGATAAAACGTTTTTGAATTAGTGTATAGCTGATAGAAGAGAGAAAAATCCATCAAGATTTAAAACCGATATCCTAGTTACGAGCGATACTAAAGTAAGTTTCCACAATCTTTGCAGTTTTTTATGCATGTAAATTAATTCCTAACTACTGTACTCACCAGTATATATACACAAGTTCCAGTGTGTCATTAACATAAAGGTTTTAAATATATATATATGTCGTGCCGAATAGGTAAAATTGGTCAACTAGCAAGAACTTATTTAAAATTAAGTCCCTTCTAAAATTTCAACCCTACATGGAAATTGTGTTCATTTTATACATATTTTCAAGCCCCTCCCAAGCAGTTCCTCACTGGTAATCCCTTCCTTAATCACTTGCCAAGACAGCTGTTCAAGAAGAAATTTCTCTTAATTGTTAGCAATATCACAAATTATATACAGTGATGGATTTAAGCAGGAGTGTACTCGCTCTTGTTGCCACCTCCCTAGACAACAACTCTAGCAACCATGTTGACTTGGGCATAAAAATTAACAACTGGGCTCCTCCACTGAAATGCTTGACATCCTAACTCTACTAAAGTTAACTTATAGCTATGAGCTTGACTGATTATTACAAATTCTATGTCATCATTGAAGGCAGTTGATTCGTATGATGATTCTAACAATGTGTTCATTAGAGAAGCCAGGTATAGATATTAAAAATCAGAGACATGGGGATTACTGTGCAATTCTTATGGACTTCATCACACATTGAATTACTCTTTCATGATTGAGCTGATAAGGAGATAAGTAAATAAGGAATCTAAATGTCATAGGAATGCAAATTGAAGCTTGTGTAGGTCTACAACTTATGATAACATGAACGTAGATAATCATATTTTTGGAGCACCTTGCATTGTAAACTGACTGTGGTAGTAGCCAGGCTTAGACTTGGCTACAAGTACTACTGGCAGTCTGGTATACACACACACATGATGTGTAGAGTAAATGCAAAGTATGTAGTCAACCCTATTATGAATTTATTGAACAATATGTGTTTGACTGCCCACTTAGGAATATGGAGATTATAATAACTTGTGTGATATATCAAAGTATTTTATGAAAAGAAAATACTAGACATGTTAAGCAAATTTATTTGCAAAAGACAGGACAAATTGTAGATATAAATAAAGATATATTACTGTTAACCCTTACATGGGGTGCATAATAAATTAGCCGCTTCGGCGGTTAAGTCTAAAAATTAGTTAGTTGCCTTGAATCATCACTTACTCGGTGGTCTCTCGAGCTTTTCTTATATTTGAAGGAAAAATAAGATTGGACACTGATTTTCTAGGCGCACATATCTTTTAATCCCTGAATATTTGTCGTATTTAATTCGTGACGCTAAATATGAAAAAAAATGTGGTTCATTCGCATTAGCTGAAGTTTGCATGTGGGTAATTACGGGTTTGTTCTCCAGCGGCGGGTCATCATATATGGCTAAGACCCGCATCAGGAAACACTTGTTCTGTTTCCTGATAAATCTTACCTAACCTTAAGAGCCCTACCTGTTGATGGCCTGATCTGTAAAACTGTTAGTATGTGGAAAATGGTATCTAATAAATTGAAAATTAGAAACATATGCAACAGATGGGTATCTTTAATGTTGATTGAAATGTTTTCCTACACAGTAGGCTTCTTCAGTCTACTTTTGTGTTTGACTAAAGAAGCCTAATGTGTAGTCGAAAAGTTTGTCAAGAATACAGATACCCAACTGTTGCACATGTGTCTTTCTCTTGAAAACTGTTAGTGCCTGTACGCAGTATAACGAAGGTAACGCAGGACGACTCAAGAATTTCCACCAAACACATTAATTACATAAAAGAGTTCCGAACATTCTACAAGGCGAGAATAAAAATACAAGTTTAGTGTGTGACCAATGCTTCTGTGTATTTTTAAACAGAACTGTATACATAAGTAGTGTGCTGCTACCCTGTTATATATGATACTTAAACATGGAATAAGCTATGTTTCCCTGTCATATTCCCTCACGCAGGATGATGAACATACAAGGTATTGAAATGTGTCAGTCTGAGCTGGGAGACTCCAGAAGAACAATGAGGATATAATCGAGTATTCCTTTTTGGAATACTGGACGATATTTTCTCATTGTTTGCATATCAATTTCCTTCATAAGGGGAAAGGAAGGAGGGAGCAAATGTGTTATGATGTTGGTGAGGAGATCTTGATCAGAGGAGCTGAAGCTACCGTACCCTTTTTCGGATCAAATCTAATTACAATCCTTTTTCCAAGCAATGTATGACCCTTATGGGTTTAACACTTCCGTGTTAAAGTATTAATAAACAATAATGTTTACTATGACAAAATATATATGTAGTGCCGAATAGGTAAAAACTTGCGATTTTGGCTTAAATAGCAACGCTCTTCTTGCCGAATAAGGCAAGCGAAAATTCGTGTATGCGATAATTTCGCAAAAATCATTCTGAACCTAATGAAACAAATATGTTTCATTGTGTTTGTTTATTATTAAATTATTGTAAACTTATCTAAAATACATTTAGATGGCTTAGGCTAAATTTAATTGCGCTTGTTATAATAAGGTTAGGTAAGTTTTCTAAGGTTCTTTTAGTACAAAATAAATTTTTACATTAACATAACTGGAAAAAAATATATTTAAACGTATAAGAGAAAATTTTCAGAAAGGACTCCATTTTTAATGAGTTCTTGCTAATTGACCAGTTTTACCTATTCGGCATATATATATATATATATATATATATATATATTATATATAAATATGCAATACATTAGCAGACAGGCGATCTGAACAATGCAAGATAAGCCATAGAAGATGAAAATCTTCAGCTCAAGATCTTTTACACGCGTCCGTGCTTTCTGCGAGGATGTTGTTGGCGTCAGCACGCTGCCTTACTCTGAGAAAACTTCCTCTCATTCCACCTGTTGCTACACTTCCAACATTGCATAGCTCCTGATGACGCACGGCTGTGCATGAAAGACCCTGAGATGAACATTTCCATCCCTCGTGGCTTGTCTTGTATGTATATATATATATATATATATATAAATGATTTGGAAGATTGTGGGCAAGTATTTTCGCTTTAGGAGACTTGGTCTGGGACCATACATCAGGGCCTATTATTCCCAGAACCATTCACATATAGTGATAAACATTTCCTAATGAAATATTTATTCAACGATATTTCTCGTCCTTTCATCAGTGTGTTTGAAAGTTTAAAATGTATACAAAACGTTTGGTATCTTATGCGATAAACAAGTATAGGTAGGTGAGGCCAGGTGAAATGGCCTGGGGAAAGTGAATGGGCCCCAGGGGTGGTGGGGGAAAACGTACCCAGGGGAAAGGGCGAATGGATTCGAGGGTGGACTATCTTTTATTTTCTCCTCGGTAACAACTTAATCGGGTTTCACAAAGCAAAAGCTGGCGTGTATGGCTGTGCGGGATGAAAAGGTGATTAATGGAGAAAGTTTCTATAGAGGTAAGTCTGATGAGTAGGTCAATGTTTAAACTTTCAGATAACCCGGTCAAAACTTTCGCATAAGGAAGCCAAAAGTTTTGGATAGCGTTATATAAAATTTTGGACAGCAATATCTAAACTTTCATGCAGGTATAAGCTTTTTGGATACCACCAGTTCAGACAGCAATATCTAAACTTTCATGCAGGTATAAGCTTTTTGGATACCACCAGTTCAGACAGCAATATATACGTTTTCTAAGTCTTCATTAATTTGCATTCACCATCCCATATCCCTTTTCTTCTTTCCTCTCGCCCACCAGCATAGGAAAAAAACAAGCTTTCAGATTGACTTCTATTTAGCAACTTTCCATTCCATGTTATTTGCCATGGTTTGAATAGCTTGTCAGAGAGAGAATTTAATATGATAGTCCTGCTGAGTCTCAAATGTTAGTATTAGACAGAATCACGTAGATTTATTGATCCGTAACTATCTTCCAGGAAAAGCGACTGTCTTTAATTTAGTCTAGATACTTTTATAACAAAGATAGAATGGAGACACTTGTTTTTATTACCGCATTTTTCAATTCTTCAACCTGCCCGCAACACCTGTCAGGGAAACGCCTTCCGAGTGATCAAAAGAATGCAAAAATAAATAAATGAATGACTTGAGGAATAATAACGAAATTTTCTAAGGATTCTAATTAAAAATAAATAAAGAATTGGCCGCTGTGGTTCCAGTATGATGTTGAGACAGGAGTATCTTATGCCCAGGATGAACATCCTGATGATGTTTTAGAAGAAATGGTGTTGGTTATCCTGGGTGGCGGTGTTCGTCCTATGTTCTGGAAATCCTGTAAACACTTGGTCGTAGCACTACAATTCAGATTCGTAATGTCCCATTACGTCCTGTACATAAAGGAGGAACACTGCAGCAGGCCTGTTGGTCCATACTAGGCAGGTCCTTCACAACCCATCCCACTAACAGGACACTTGCCCAACCCAACTCACAATGCCACCCAAGCAATAAACTCTGAAAATTCAATTTACCCATGTGCAAGACCTACTCAAATCCAACCCCTCTCACTCATGTATTTGTCCAACCTAAATTTGAAACTACCCAAGGTTTTAGCCTCAATAACCCTATTAGGCAAACTGTTCCACTCATCAACTACCCTACCCTGTCTGTAGACAGGATCTTGCTCCAATTAACTAGCGGAGCTGATAAAAAACAACAACACTGATTACATAAGGGTTAAATAAGTATAACATTGAAGAAAGACAAAGGTTGGTATTCTACTTCAATGTCATTACTGGTAACCGGGTAAATCAATAACAATGAATAGAAATACTCCTGGTAGATCACCTTACCTGATCAGAAGGGTAGAGGTGAAGTGATTCTCCAAACTGCAACCCACACCAGGTAAGGTTAATACTACCAGGAGTAGAAATTAAAGCAAATCAGACCCGAAGAAACTGAAGTTTAGCCTCAGCCCGCTAGATGGTAGTGCGGGAGGTAACACACTAATGGTTCCTGGGTGTCTGAACAACCATAACCCCCACTTTTTAAGGGCTTTTCCCTCACACACCATAATAGCACTTATTAAACTTTTATACCTTTTTTTGTCACGTTAGTTTAACCTAACAACAGTTATATACGTAGATACGTACACATACACACACACACACACACACACACACAAACTATCACACATTTCGCCAGAGACTCATCAACCAAATAACCTCTGAAGCTAATGCTTGTCTGGCAAATATGTAAGGGGTCTTCAGGAATGTCAACACAAAAGTCTTTCCAGACACTTTATTCAACATGTGTCAGACCCCTCTTGGAGTACGCAGCACCAGTATGGAATCCACACCTGAGGAAAGCATGTTAAGAAACTAGAACTTGCAGAAGTACGCAAAAAGGTTTGTTCCTGAATTAAGAGGTATGAGCTACGAGGAGAGGCTAATGGAAATAAATCTAACGACACTGGAGGACAGAAGAATCAGGAGAGATAAGAAAACAGCATACAAAATACTCAGGGAATTGATGGGTAGACAAGTACAGGCTGTTTGAGAGGCGAGAAACAGGAACTAGGGGACACAAATGAGCCATATGGGTGTCAGGAAGTATTTCTTCAGTCTTAGGGTGGTCAGAAAGTGGAATGATCTCGGTGAAGAAGTGGTGGAGGTAGGTTCCATACATAACTTTAAGTGCAGGTACGATAAGGCCCACGAGGTAAAGAGGGAGTGAATCTGGCAAGCGGCAAGTTGAGAGGCGGGGGCCAGAAGCTTCGACTCGGCCCCTGCAATCACAAATAGGTGAGTACAAACACACACACACACGCGAGCGCGCTGTTAATTTATATGATCTTCATAAAAAAATCTTGTAACTCTCACTTTCAATACTGAGGAGATGCAAATATTCTCGAGTTTCTAGCTCTACTTCCATATTTTTTGAAGTGCATCACTTGTTTACTTTGAAAGTGAGAAATAAAATGTTTTAGTTTTAGGAATAATGTGTCTCACACATTCGTGCTGCCCTTTGCTCAACCATTACAGCTGAGTATATGATATTTGTTTTTTATCACCACCCAGGATTTAAGACGCGTCTGCAATGCAGTCCAACGCGCTTACTTCAAAACTTGCTAAATCCTATACGAAATTGCTGCATTTACTAAAAAAATCATACAGGGCAATAATGATTATTGAAATAGAGTATAATGAAGACAACGAGTCAAGATCCACGAAGGTAAACAAAGAAAACCAGTTCGGAAGATGAAGCCATTAAATAACAGGAAAACTCGGAGATGAGTTGGTGAGAGAGACGATGGGGAGGTGGTCCTCCCTTCACCACCACAACCCCTTACCAACTTGTCTGTAGTTTACCTGTAGACAAATCCAAATCGCGGCCCTTTCCCAGATCAGGCCTCCCGGATGATAGCCATACTACATACTAGCTTATTATGTTTCCTCTTACACTTATTGTGTTACCTCTTAGTATATTTGTTGCATCCCTGCTTTTCACTGGGGCATTTTGCATCGTCTGCCAAACCTCTTGTTTTTTTTAGGGAGTGATTTCAATGTGCAGATTTGAACTCAATCCTTCCAGAATTTTCCAGGTTCAAATTATGATGAATCTCTTTCGCCAACGTTCCAGGGAGTTCCGCTCGAGGGATTTCAGGAGTTCCTAATAATTTATTTTCTTGACTGGGTTTATGAGGTCAATAAAAGGTTCTTTGTACACTTTCCAGTTCTACAAGTTCGCCTGTCTTAAATGGGGCTGTTAGTGAACGGAAATTTTCCAGTTTAGAGAGAACAAGCCAAAGAAAATCATCAGTACCTTGGCATCTCTTGCTTTAAAGGTTCTAATTATCCATCCTGTCTTTTTTTCCACAGTATTATTAACACTGTTGGGATCCTTGATTGTAAGATCTGACATTATCACTCTGGGTGGTTTCCGTTTCAATTATACTCACTTCCAATTTTTATTTCCCCAAATTTTCGTAGTAGAGTAACTGAAATTTGTCCTCAATGAATCATATTGTTTTCTGTGAACCATTTGAAGACCTGGATTATATAAGCTTAGAAATTTGCCGTGTCTTCAATATATACTACTCTCGTACAAATTCCAGTATCATCTGTGAAGGATGACACAGTGTTATGAATCATGTTTTAGTCAATGTCGAGAATAAGAATGAAAAAAGAATTGGGGTGAGTACTTTGAGGAGCAAATTTTCACTGTTACTGTCTCTGAGTTTATTCTGTTGACTTTTACTCTTTCGATTCAATTTATTATAAAGTTAAATCTCTATCTGTCCTTTTGCACGCATTGTGTGTGCTATTACACTATTATGACACTTCACCTTTACAAAGTCTATGTATACTACATCTGCAGTTTGTCTTCCAATGCATCCAAAGGCAGAAGTGACCCCTAAATTCAAGTTGCCCTGGGCTGTACAGTTGTTATGAATCCATGTGTTTAGGAGTCTTGCTTCTTAAAACTCTTCCATAGAGTTTGATAATATGGGGTGTCAGAGCTATTAGTTTCTAGTCTTTTTGCGACTGTTTTACTCGCACTTTTACGGAATGGAGATATATTAGTGATTTTTAATGATTGTGGGACGATTCATGTGTTCGCACTCAATCTCCATAGAATATTTAAAGCACATGCTAACGTTTTTTTTTTACCGTTCTTGAATACAGAATTACAAGGGTCTGCGCCTGAGGCACAGTGCCTAGGCATGTTATCAACGGCTTCTCCGAAGTGGAGTGGGGTTACGGTTATGTCAGGAATTATGCTGTCGGAAAAGTTTTGAGTCACTTGCATGGATAATTCATTTGAATTGCCATTCATTTGTGACTAACTGCTCATTGAACACAGAGTCGCATTGCGACTTCAGTGTTTCACTAATTCCTTTGTTGTTATCAGTGTAATTTTCATCTCCTTTACGCAAGCTCCAAGTAATAGATGTAATTCTTGCTCTGGATTTTGCAAATAAGAAAAAGTATTTTGGTTTTCGTTCAATTTAATGATTACTTTTTGCTCTCTCTGTCTTTCTCTCCTGGACTCAGTTTGAACTCAATGTTTTTTTTCCCTTACCAGAGCATTTCTCTAACTAGTGTTCCTTACAGTCTTGAGAAAGTCTGGAACCTTAGAGAAGTTCAGTGATTTTTTGTTTGTAGAGGGAAATCGTTCTCTTTCGAATTTGCATCTCATCTTGTTTTTTTCTTAATGGTATGTTTCTTGTGCATACTTCTAGTGTCACTGAGCTCATTCTTTCCATACACTTGTTTAAAGCTGTCACTCATGCTATCTTTGCAGCTTATTTCAGTAAGGTTATAATTTTCTTAGTCCCAGTGAATGTATTTATTGTTAAAAATATTTTTTTTTAATATACCCCGACGAGTTTGCGGAGCTACTGAAGTCCAGTGTGTATGCAGGTCTGAATTTCAAGTAGGTTGAGGTTTGAGTCTGCTCTGTTTGACAGTTATGTTCCGTGCCATGTTTTCTTTATGATAATTCTTGTACTGTTTGTGTACATCTGTTCTTTCATGACTGTTTTCTTCTGATTTCTTCTGTTGGATTTGATAGCTTCGTATGTTGTCTCTATGACCCCCAATTAATTTTACTCTGTCCCAAGGTTTCAGTAGGTGTACAGTGTTCCCAAAAACCCTGCGCAGTATTACTCTCCAGGTCTGGGACCAGACTATTTCCTGTTCTGTGTTTACATTCGAGCCTTCGCAATTTGTGCGTACTTTCATGACTGTTTTATATTGGTATGATGTCTGCACTGCTATTCCCAGGGATTCTACTGGTTTTTACTGTTCATTAAAATTAACAGATTGCGAATTACACAGACCTAAACTAATATCAAACTTCCCCAGAAATAAATACTCCTGAGCTAAGAGTCTGAAGTCGACCAGGAGAGGTATTCTCCAGATATTGCTTGGAAACCAATAATGGCAAATATTTTCACTATATTCATAAACTGGCAAACATCTACAAAGGCTACAAAGGGCATTTGCACATACTAATAATTGCAGGAACCTTTCTTTGGTTGTGTAGAAAATTTGAAGTCGATCGGGTGAGTCGTTTTCAAATTATAAACGGAAACCTCGGAGAAAAAAATTTATGGAAGTACTTCAAGGTACCAGTAGGGAAGATCCCTAATTAATACCTGGTAAATCTGAATGAAAATAATATCTGATACACTTGAAATAAACCAGTACGAGGCACACCTGAAAAAAACTAATACCTGATACACCTGAACAAAAATAAATGTTGCAAATCCTCGTGTAGAATGCAGAACATCATACTACAACGCAACCTTCGTCACTAAGAATGTATAATGATTTTGAATTGACCTAATTATGGCAATGTGGGGAAAAAACTAAAATGGGTTGCTACAATCATGACTATATATCTCAACGCAAATGTTTCTTACAGTTAAAAGTGAACATAAAGAATATTGGCCATGTACCTGGATGTCTCAAACTGACACATCTACTCAGATTATTAAGGTCACATTAATAACCTGATATTTTTTCCAACCTTCAGTATTCTACTGCTTTCATAGTGTATCTTCCAACCTTCTAACTCGCACTTCAAGTGAGAAAAGAACACATACATTCTGGTTAACATTAACATTATTCTACCTAAACTGAGAAATATAAGGTCTTTTACCAACCGTCTCGTCTAATGACTCTGCAGAAGTGATCTAGCTCAGGTCTTTAACACTGCACAAAAGCGATCGCTGGTACACAAAACAATAACACCACTGGCATCATATATTCCTGTAAAAACATTAGAGAGTTGTGTTAGATAAGATCATGCACTCATAACGATCGTTGAAATATTAACACAGTATGAACAGTATCAATATATTAAGAAAATATGAATATTGAAAACGAGTGTATGAAGCCCTGGCCCGTTACAGCCTTCCCCGACCCTGCATACAATCCATAAGTAAGTTTATTCAGGTATACACAAATACAGATAAATAGATTATCATACATAGCAGTATGTGTAGAGAACCTAGGATAACCCAAAAAAGAGTGACTTATTTTCATTGGGGGTCCTTTATGGGGTCCATCTCCTTTCTTCGGTTCTTCACAGCCTCCACAGGACCTTCAAAGCCTTTTCTTCCCTTCCCCCTGATCTTCATAGCGTCCCTACTGCTGTTTACAATCTCCACTCCCCTCCCCAGGCTGTTCACAATTTCCCACCCGATATTTCATAGGATCCTGTCGGCCCTTCAGAGCCTTCCTCTGCCTTTCACAGCCTTCCTCCACCACTCAGAGCCTTCCTCTCTGCCCTTCACATCCTTCCATTGCCCTTCACATCCTCCCCCTGCTTTTCACAGCCTTTCCTTGTCCGTCACACCCTCCCCCTACTCTTTATAGCCTCCCCTCCCTGGACTTTCACACAATACCACTGGGTCCTGCCTGGAGTATACCTGGAGAGAGTTCCAGGGGTCAACGCCCCTGCGGCCCGGTCTGTGACCAGGCCTCATGTTGGATCAGAGCCTGATCAACCAGGCTGTTACTGCTGGCCGCACGCAGTCCAACGTACGAACCACAGCCTGGCTGGTCAGGTACCGACTTTAGGTGCCTGTCCAGTGCCTGCTTGAAGACAGCCAGGGGTTTGTTGGTAATCCCCTGATGTATGCTGGGAGGCAGTTGAACAGTCTTGGGCCTCTGACACTTATTGTGTTGTCTCTCAACGTGCTAGTGGCACCCCTGCTTTTCATTGGGGGGATGTTACATCGCCTGCCGAGTTTTTTGCTTTCGTAGGGAGTGACTCTCGTGTGCAAGTTTGGTATTAATCCCTCGAGAATTTTCCATGTGTATATAATAATGTATCTCTCCCGCCTGCGTTCTAGGGAGTACAGGTTTAGGAACTTCAAGCGTTCCCAGTAATTGAGGTGTTTTATCGCAGTTATGCGTGCTGTGAAGGTTCTTTGCACATTTTTTAGGTCAGCAATTTCACCTGCCTTGAAAGGTGCAGTTAGTGTGCAGCAATATTCCAGCCTAGATAGAACAAGCGACCTGAAAAGTGTCAACATGGGCTTGGCATCCCTGGTTTTGATCATGTCAGAGGTGAGATCCTCTGACATGATCACTCCCAGGTCTTTGACATTAGTTTTTCGCTCTATTGTGTGGTTGGAATTTGTTTTGTACTGCGATGAGATTTTAATTTCCTCACGTTTTCCATATCTGAGTAATTGAAATTTCTCATCATTGAACTTCATATTGTTTTCTGTAGCCCATTTAAAGATTTGTTTGATGTCTGCTTGGAGTCTTGCAGTGTCTTCAACGGTGGACACTGTCATGCAGATTCGGGTGTCATCTTCAAAGGAAGACACTGTGGCTTATATCCCTGTCTATGTCCGATATGAGGATGAGGAACAGGACGGAAGTGAGACATGTTACAATCAAAATCTTCATATTCACTACTACATTGGTATCCCAGCAACTGGCCCGTTTGATTGTTATGACACTCTTCATGAAGTCTTCCTCGACGTCAACAATCTTGTCAGATTGTATATTTACACTGATGGCATTAAGTACTTACAAGTTGAAGACGAAAACACAAGCGCAATGCCTAGGTATTTTTATTGATATCCATGTTTCATGCCTCATCAGATTGACCACATCAATATTACGGGTATTATGGGACAAGATTCTGCTTCACGCTGTTCTTGTACATGTCTCATCACTAATATAATAATAATAACCCAGAACAGCTAATGTAGACTAATAAAATCTTCAGTGTGGAAGGCGTTAAAGTTTAAATGGTTATCAGCTTCGAAAATTAATTACTTACAAAGCTTTATTTTTTGTATCACTAAATAAGGGCTTTAGGAAATTAATATAATCTGTCACAGGTTTATGTTAAAACAATTTACGAAAATGCATAATACACACACACACACACACACACACACACATATACACAAACATGTATATACTAACAAGTGTTGGATGAAATACACACAACCGAGGAGGTGAAGAAGCTGCTAAGTGACCTTGATACCTCAAAGGTGGTGGGACCAGACATCTCCCCATGGGTCCTTAGAGAGGGAGCAGAGATGCTGTGTGTGCCACTAACCATAATTTTTAACACATCCCTTGAAACTGGGCAACTACCTCAGGTATGGAAGACGGCAAATGTAGTCCCCATTTTTAAGAAAGGAGACAGAAACGAAGCACTAAACTATAGACCAGTGTCACTGACGTGTATAGTATGCAAAGTTATGGAGAAGATAATCAGGAGGAGAGTGGTGGAACACCTGGAACGGAACAAGATTATAAACGACAACCAGCACAGATTCATGGAAGGCAAATCCTGTGTCACAAACCTTCTGGAGTTTTATGACAATGTAACAGAAGTAAGACACGAGAAAGAGGGGTGGGTTGATTTCATTTTCTTGGACTGCAAGAAGGCCTTCAACACAGTTCCTCACAAGAGATTAGTGCAGAAGCTAGAGGATCAGGCACATATAACATGAAGGGCACTGCAGTGTATCAGAGAATACCTAACAGGGAGACAACAACGAGTCATGGTACGTGATGAGGTATCACAGTGGGCGCCTGTGACGAGCGGGGTCCCACTGGTCTTAGGACCAGTGCTATTTTTGGTATATGTGAATGACATGATGGAAGGGATAGACTCAGAAGTGTCTCTGTTCGCAGATGATGTGAAGTTAATGAGGAGAATTAAATCAGATGAGGATCAGGCAGGACTTCAAAGAGACCTGGACAGGCTGGACGCGTGGTCCAGCAAGTGGCTCCTCGAATTTAACCCCGCCAAATGAAAAGTCATGAAGATCGGGAAAGGGCAAAGAAGACCGCAGAGTATAAGCTAGGTGGCCGAAGACTGAAAACCTCACTCAAGGAGAAAGATCTTGGGGTGAGTATAATACCGAGCACGTCTCTGGAAGCACAACCAGATAACTGCTGCAGCATATGGGCGACTGGCAAACCTGAGAATAGCGTTCCGATACCTCGGTAAGGAATCGTTCAAGACTCTGTACACCGTGTACGTCAGGCCCATACTGGAGTATGCAGCACCAGTTTGGAACCCACTCCTGGTCAAGCACGTCAAGAAATTAGAGAAAGTGCAAAGGTTTGCAACAAGGCTAGTTCCAGAGCTAAGGGGATTGTCCTACGAAGAAAGGTTAAGGGAAATCGGCCTGACGACACTGGAGGACAGGAGGGTTAGGGGAGACATGATAACGACATACAAAATACTGCGAGGAATAGATAAGGTGGGCAGAGACAGGATGTTCCAGAGATGGGACCAAAAATATGGGGTCACAATTGGAAGTTGAAGACTCAGATGAGTTAAAGGGATGTTAGGAAATAGTTCTTCAGTAATAGAGTTGTCAGGAAGTGGAATAGTCTGGCAAGTGATGTAGTGGAGGCAGGAACCATACATAGTTTTAAGACGAGGTATGATACAGCTCATGGAGCAGGGAGAGAAGAGACCCAGTAGCGGACAGTGAAGAGGCGGGGCCAGGAGCTGAGTCTCGACCCCTGCAACCACAAATAGGTGAGTACACACACACACACACACACACACACACACACACACACACACACACACACACACAATATATATATATATATATATATATATATATATATATATATATATATATATATATATGACGTGCCGAATAGGTAAAGCTAGCGATTTTGGCTTAAATAGCAACGCTCTTGCCGAATAAGGCAAGCGAAAATTTGTGTATGCAATAATTTAGAAAAAAATAATTCTGAACCTAACGAAAAAAATATATTTCACTGTGTTTGTTTATTAAATTATTGTAAACTTATCCAAAATATATTTAACTGGATTAGGCTAAATTAAATTGCGCTTGTTATAATAAGGTCAGGTAAGTTTTCTAAGGGTCTTTTGGTACAAAATTATTAATTTTACATTAACATAAATTAAAAATATATATCTGTAAACGTGTAAGAGAAAATTTTTGAAAGTACTTAATTTCAAACGAGTTCTTGCTAACTGACCAGTTTTACCTATTCAGCACGACATATATATATATATATATATATATATATATATATATATATATATATATATATATATATATATATATATAAAGGCGCCCATACACCATGTAGTCGTTTTGTTTCGATAACGGAGTGTTTGTTCACCGTGTGTGTAGAGTGTATAGTGCATAGTATGTGTAGTGCATAGTAGTGTGTTGTTTATAGTGAGGGCTGTGCTTAGAGCACAGTGTTGTATAGTGACGTGTCGTGGGAGGCAGTGAGTGCACAACTCCGTCAGGCCTGCCTCACTTATCACACAACCTCCACACCTTACTCTCCTCCACCGCCTACCATAGGGACGGGAGACCCCTTTCCTCCCCCCACCACCACCATGAACCATCTTCCCTTCAGCCCGGGCTTACCACACAGTTTGAGGTATGGCAGATGATGCAGTCAGCCAGCCACAAAGCCAGGGAAACACTGCCCCCAGCAATGAAAGAAGAGGCACATGTCAAGTGCGTGGAGAGTATCGGCACGCAACAGGGACGGCCTTATTCATGCACACAATGGGTGTGCGGATCACATAGGCCCCAGCAGAGAGCAGCCCACAGCCCCCACAGGCAGATGGCAATTCCAATGGCAACCTCCTCAATTGCGAAAATCTTCTGCTGGTATTCAAATTCACTGCTAGCAGTACCCTATCTCACATTCCTAAAGCGGCTTGTCCATATGTAGCAGGGAAATTCACAGACCTTCTTAAGCAGGTGAATGGAGGTTCCACCAACGTAGAAGCCCAAGTTACCATTAAAGAATGGTGCAATCTACTCCTGTTCGGCAATGTCTGTCTTGCAGTTCCTGAAAGACGAGGCAAACTGCTAACCACATCAGTCATCAAGGCGGTGCGCAACTACCCAAGAACAGATAATTGTGTCCCTCTGCCCCATCATCGCAAGAATCACAGACGTAGACCCTAAAAAATTCCACTGAAAACGGGAAAATTTGCGCATTGGTTAGCAAAAAATCGAAGAAGGTAACACAGTGGGAGCAAACAGAATAATTACAAGTGACGACACTGTAGCTCCCAAAGATGAGACCACAGCTCAAGCACTAAGAGACAAGCATCCAACAAGGGACACCATAGTCGTCAACAATAACCCTGAGGAAGACCCCCATCACTGAACAATTAATTTTGCCAGAATCAGAAGTCTATAAGGCGATAGTATCATTTCCAGCAGAATCTGCAGGAGGTTAAACTAGAATTCGACCACAACACCTCAAAGAGATGGTCAATCCAGTACTCAGCACATCTGCATCAATTCTTCTCACCAAGTTAACAACCTTCATCAACAACTGCCTGGCTGGGCGGATTCCAGAAGAAATTAAACCTTTCTTTTTTGGAGCCTCATTATGCCCATTGAAGAAGAAGGATGGGGGAATCAGACCCATTGCTGTTGGTAACACTCTTCGCCGTCTCGTTGCCAAAGCTGCAGTAAGAAACATTCGCCTAGAAGCTGCCAGTTTACTCCAGCCACACTAACTGGGCTTTGGGGTCTCTCAAGGCAGTGAAGCCGCAGACAGGGCCATAGTCAAGCTTGACTTTAGAAATGCCTTTAATATGGTGAAAAGTGATGTGGATTTACCGGCCGTTCGGGATCGATTCCCCAGTCTTTTTACCTTCATTTCAGCTAGCTACAGAAAACCCTCAATTCTTTTGTTTGGCTCGTCTCCTAGCAGTGAAGGAACCACATTCAGGGGATTTCCTTCTAGCTGTTCCCAATTCCTCCCTGGGCACTCGACTCGACCCACAGGCTATTCGGATTGGTGTTGCTCTTCGCCTAGCCACCCCCATACTCACCGAACATAGGTGAATATGCGGCAGGGCGACGGCTGATCAATTCGGACTTCATGGTCTCGTGTGTCACACATCAGAAGGGAAGTATGCTAGACATGAGGAGGTCAACGACATCCTAAAGAGAAGCCTCGCCATAGCCCTGGAAGGATGGTAAGCAGATTGCCTGGGACTACACCTGTGCCCTCACATTGGCAGACACTTACTTGCCATACTCTGAAGCTGAAAGGGGTGGAGCTGCCAGCCACTTGGAGACCCAGATATGAAGACCTTTTCCCTTGCTATAACTTCATCCCAATAGGGTCGGAGACCCTTCGAGCATGGGGCAAGTGTGCTCTAAAGTTCCTCAAAGAGCTAAGGGAAAAACTCATCATAGAAACCAAGGACCAAAGGTCAGCCATCTTCCTCTTTCAGAGACTCAATGTCGCGATCCAGAGGAAAAATGCCTCCAGCATTCTGGGTACGCGGCCCACTGCCGGGGAGCTGGACGAAGTATTCGAGATGTAGCTCTGAGTTGTTATCTATGCTGTTCTATTCCCCATTGTATTTTTGTCAATGTATTTTGTCTTTAAATAAAGTATACACAGAATATAAAATATAGGGCTTGGTAGGAGAAAACAATATTCAAACAGCATCAGGGAGAACCTTGAGTTTTCCCTGAAGCAAGTATATTCTTTTCTCCGAGGATGAGGGTCCCCAACACAGTTCCAGAGGGTGATACCTTATAATATATATATACAAGAAACTATCTTAATACTAAATATTTCTTCATGTGATGCTGAGAGCTATACAAGCGTCACAGCTGCTCTCATTAACACTCCTGACCATAGAGTATCAATAGTACCGTTGGAAAGGTCTCACCAAAGAAAAAAAACTCGTTTGTTTCCAATCTGCATGTGGGGAAAAAAACTCCCCCAGTGACTTAATCCCCTTGGAAGAAATCTGAATGCCAAATCCGATGTCATTACGCGGTTAATTAAAGTCATCTTTCTAGGTGGGTGTCTCGTTGGTGGGATCTATTGTTTATATGCGAAGTGGTAATCTTTCATAGTTTCCCCTCCGTCAAGGTGGCCACCAAACACCCTCAGGCGTCCATCCCAGAATTGGATCGCATTGCAGCGAGGCAAGAAAGGCGAGGCAAAAGAATGCACTTGGTAGAAAAATGGCAAATGAAAGCAATCTACATGAAAATTTGGCTGTGTGCTGTCTTAATTTCTTAATTACGATGCAAATGTAATTAACCGCGACTTCTTAAAACTGGAGACAAGAAGGGCGTATATGCAGCCCCTCCCTGACAGACATAATTATCTGCTAGAGTGGTGCGACGTGTCTCTGGCCGCTGGGGTTATGCGTCCACCTTGCTAGTGCGGCCGCTGGTGTTATGCGTCCACCTTGCTAGTGCGACCACTGGTGTTATGCGTCCACCTTGCTAGTGCGGCCGCTGGTGTTATGCGTCCACTTTGCTAGTGCGACCACTGGTGTTATGCGTTCACCTTGCTAGTGCGGCCGCTGGTGTTATGCGTCCACCTTGCTAGTGCGACCACTGGTGTTATGCGTTCACCTTGCTAGTGCGGCCGCTGGTGTTATGCGTCCATCTTGCTAGTGCGACCACTGGTGTTATGCGTTCACCTTGCTAGTGCGGCCGCTGGTGTTATGCGTCCACCTTGCTAGTGCGACCACTGGTGTTATGCGTCCACCTTGCTAGTGCGGCCGCTGGTGTTATGCGTCCACCTTGCTAGTGCGGCCGCTGGTGTTATGCGTCCACCTTGCTAGTGCGACCACTGGTGTTATGCGTCCACCTTGCTAGTGCGGCCGCTGGTGTTATGCGTCCATCTTGCTAGTGCGGCCGCTGGTGTTATACGTTCACCTTGCTAGTGCGGCCGCTGGTGTTATGCGTCCATCTTGCTAGTGCGGCCGCTGGTGTTATGCGTCCATCTTGCTAGTGCGGCCGCTGGTGTTATACGTTCACCTTGCTAGTGCGGCCGCTGGTGTTTTGCTTCCACCTTGCTAGTGCGGCCACTGGAGTTATGCGTCCACCTTGCTAGTGCGGCCACTGGGGTTATGCGTTCATCTTGCTAGTGGAGCAGCTGGTGTTATGCGTCCACCTTGCTAGTGCGACCACTGGTGTTATGCGTCCACCTTGCACCTTGCTAGTGCGGCCACTGGAGTTATGCGTCCACTAGTGTTATGCGTTCACCTTGCTAGTGCGGCCGCTGGTGTTGTGTGTCCACCTTGCTAGTGCGGCCACTGGGGCTATGCGGCCACTAGTGTTATGCGTCCACCTTACTAGTGCAGCCGCTGGTGTTATGCGTCCACCTAGCTAGTGCGGCCGCTGGTGTTATGAGTCCACCTTGCTAGTGCAGCCACTGGTGTCATACGTTCACCTTGCTAGTGCAGCCGCTGGTGTTATGCGTCCACCTTGCTAGTGCGGCCGCTGGTGTTATGTGTCCACCTTGCTAGTGCGGCCACTGAGATCATGCGTGCACATTGATAATTTTCTTCTAAGAAGATGAAACTACAAAATAACTTCAAATATAACTTAACAAATTAACATACACTAAGTTCTATATAAAACGCAAAGTGATTCTATAACGCAAAACAACGGCACGAAATTCCGAGGTAAGAGGTGCAACACAAATGTAGGCAAAGATTTCCTTGCATCGCTAAGAGAAGAGTGTAGCAGGTTGTCCACACAGGATATATACACAGAGAGGGAGAGTTACGCATCTTAATGAACAATGAGCGTTTAATCCCTCTTTAAGTGATTAAACATTAAACTATCATTGACTTGCGATGAGCAGGTTATATGTAGCTTTAATGACCCTCGTGTAGTTGATAGAAATTGAACCCCATTAACCAGCCAACCAGATTGTTCATTGAAGAAGTGGAACAAGAAAAACAGTTCACAAATAATTCGAAACTTATGACTACGTTTCGCTCCCTCGTTGAGTATTGTCAAGTCATAATTGTTTTGACTTCACACCGGTCCAGGATGGTCCGAAACGTCGGGTTATTTGCTGGAAGTAAAGTCAGTGATGAAATGTTTGGCAGAATTTTGTAAACATTGGCTTCGTCCATGTACATAGTGGAGGGTTCCAGTGACCACTGGAACCCTCATGGTGGAAGCTTCCAGTGACCACTGGAACCCTCATGGTGGAGGCTTCCAGTGGCCACTGGAACCCTCATGGTGGAAGCTTCCAGTGACCACTGGAACCCTCATGGTGGAAGCTGCCAGTGACTACTGGAACCCTCATGGTGGAGGCTTCCAGTGACTACTGGAACCCTCATGGTGGAGGCTTCCAGTGACCACTGGAACCCTCATGGTGGAAGCTGCCAGTGGCCACTGGAACCCTCATGGAGGAGGCTTCCAGTGACCACTGGAACCCTCACGGAGGAGGCTGCCAGTGGCCACTGGAACCCTCATGGGGGAGGCTTCCAGTGACCACTGGAACCCTCAGGGAGGAGGCTGCCAGTGACCACTGGAACCCTCATGGGGACTCACAAACTACACAAGACATAACAGTGATAATGGTGTAAATATCACATTATTAAATTTACGGGGAGAACAGTAAACTCACAGGGGTCATATAGAGCCAAGGGAATTGGAAGGCGAACAGATTCAATCTAAGGAAAGGAAGGGTGGCTCCAATGCTTTGGATCAAGAGCACAACTTTTAATTTTCAGTGTCCTGGCTTGATCTCCGAGTTCTTTAAATTGTTCTCGTCTTGATAATCTTCTCTTCAGTTCAACGGAATTTTCTACTATTTTGACCCTGTACTCACCTAATTGTGGTTGGAGGGGTCGAGACTCAGCTCCTGGCCCCGCCTCTTCACTGATCGCTACTAGGTCCTCTCTCTCCCTTCTCCATGAGCTTTATCATACCTCGTCTTTAAACTATGTATGGTTCCTGCCTCCACTATATCTTTCTCTAGACTATTCCACTTCCTGACAACTCTATGGCTGAAGAAATACTTCCTAACATCCCTTTGACTCATCTGAGTCTTCAACTTTAAATTGTGACCCCATGTTTCTGTGTCCCATCTCTGGAACATCCTGTGTGTGTGTGTTTGTGTGTGAACTCAATCCGAAATGACTGTAAATGAATAAACATACTGAAGAAGCCTACTGTGTAGGGCGAAACGTTTGAACAATAAACCTGGCCAACTGTTGCACGTGTCTTGCTCATCAACTTGTCAGTATTTTAAACCATTTTCAACATACAATATACATTCTGTTTATTCATTAACAGTCGTCCATTTCTAGTTATCTCGAGTCCCTATACTTTATGGCTTTGAGGGATATGAAAAGAGATGTATTATGAAAGCTTATGGGGCAGTGGGAAGGAGCAGTTGGTGCACAGACGGTGACCTCAGACACAGACAAGTCACAGAAGTGCTGTCTGTTAAACCTTTCTTATTCAAAGTCTCAGCTCCGTGGTACAGTGTTGGACCTGTGACCCATCAGGACCTCGGCTCGAGTCCTCGTCCATTCTTCTATTTATTCACACACACACACACACACACACACACACACACATATATATATATATATATATATATATATATATATATATATATATATATATATATATATATATATATATATATATATATATATTATATATTCATTGTATATAAGCAAGAAGATAAGAGGAGTCTTGTAAAATTCATCATTATCGACACCCGGATGTCGGGGCGCCAATAGAATATAACATTACACTCTGTAAAGGTTATCTTTCTGCATGTGAGTTTTATATTACTTTCTCTTACACTGTCACGACACATCCGGCTAAACAACACCTATTATACTAATTAATAATAAAAATTGACCTTAAACAAAAAATTCCTACGAAAAATAACGCTTGTGATACTTATCTTGTATACGTGTTGCAGTCACAGATATTTTGGAACATGTTACTTATCTTTTGAAGGTTCCGGTGATCTTCGCCCCTGCAGCCGGGAATAAGACCAGGCCTAAATTAAGAAGACGTATTTACAAACACAAAAAAGTAAATATAAGTGTATACTGAGCGTAAGTAGATGTTTGTAAGATTTATTTGCTATCTTACATGTTCATGAGAAAACATCACACATGTATGAGAGTTTGTAATACCTCCCAGTGTGGTTGTCTACCAGCCTACTACCTGTGTTTCACACAAGAGGGTAATACCTCCCAGTGTGGTTGTTATCTACCAGCCTACTACCTGTGTTTCACACAAGAGGGTAATACCTCCCAGTGTGGTTGTTATCTACCAGCCTACTACCTGTGTTTCACACAAGAGGGTAATACCTCCCAGTGTGGTTGTTATCTACCAGCCTACTACCTGTGTTTCACACAAGAGGGTAATACCTCCCAGTGTGGTTGTTATCTACCAGCCTACTACCCGTGTTTCACACAAGAGGGTAATACCTCCCAGTGTGGTTGTTATCTACCAGCCTACTACCTGTGTTTCACACAAGAGGGTAATACCTCCCAGTGTGGTTGTTATCTACCAGCCTACTACCTGTGTTTCACACAAGAGGGTAATACCTCCCAGTGTGGTTGTTATCTACCAGCCTACTACCTGTGTTTCACACAAGACGGTAATACCTCCCAGTGTGGTTGTTATCTACCAGCCTACTACCTGTGTTTCACACAGAGGGTAATATCTCCCAGTGTGGTTGTTATCTACCAGCCTACTACCTGTGTTTCACACAAGAGGGTAATACCTCCCAGTGTGGTTGTTATCTACCAGCCTACTACCTGTGTTTCACACAAGAGGGTAATATCTCCCAGTGTGGTTGTTATCTACCAGCCTACTACCTGTGTTTCACACAAGAGGGTAATACCTCCCAGTGTGGTTGTTATCTACCAGCCTACTACCCGTGTTTCACACAAGAGGGTAATACCTCCCAGTGTGGTTGTTATCTACCAGCCTACTACCTGTGTTTCACACAAGAGGGTAATACCTCCCAGGGTGGTTGTCTACCACCTACTACTTGTGTTTCACACAAGAGGGTAATACCTCCCAGGGTGGTTGTTATCTACCAGCCTACTACCTGTGTTTCACACAAGAGGGTAATACCTCCCAGGGTGGTTGTTATCTACCAGCCTACTACCTGTGTTTCACACAAGAGGGTAATACCTCCCAGGGTGGTTGTCTACCAGCCTACTACCTGTGTTTCACACAAGAGGGTAATACCTCCCAGTGTGGTTGTTATCTACCAGCCTACTACCTGTGTTTCACACAAGAGGGTAATACCTCCCAGTGTGGTTGTTATCTACCAGCCTACTACCTGTGTTTCACACAAGAGGGTAATACCTCCTAGTGTGGTTGTTATCTACCAGCCTACTACCTGTGTTTCACACAAGAGGGTAATACCTCGCAGTTAGGTTGTTATCTACCAGCCTACTACCTGTGTTTCACACAAGAGGGTAATACCTCCCAGGGTGGTTGTTATCTACCAGCCTACTACCTGTGTTTCACACAAGAGGGTAATACCTCCCAGGGTGGTTGTCTACCAGCCTACTACCTGTGTTTCACACAAGAGGGTAATACCTCCCAGTGTGGTTGTTATCTACCAGCCTACTACATGTGTTTCACACAAGAGGGTAATACCTCCCAGGGTGGTTGTCTGCCAGCCTACTAACTACCTGATCTTCCAGTAGATAATGTAAAAATATGTGTAATATGTCCAATATGTCAAAATATATGTATGCTGGAGTTGTTATTGAAAGAATAAAGGTTAACACAAGAGGTAGGATCGCAGAGGAACAAGGTTTTAGGAATGGTAGGAGATTTATAGACCAAGTGTTTACATTCAACCATATAAGTAAACAATACTTATATAAAGGTACAGTATTTATTGTTGCATATATGGATTTAGAATGGCATATGTTATGGTGGATAGGAGAGCAATATTGCAGTTATTGCAAATGTATGAAATAGGTGATAGGCTACTAAAAGCAGTAATGAATTTTATGCAGAAAGTTAGGTTCAGGTCGGAGTTATGTAGAAGAAAATGGGATTATTTTCCGGTGAAAATATGCTTTAGATAGGGATAAATTAGCCTTAGATGTGTCACGTATTTATAGATGGGGATGTAAAAGAAGTGAATACTAGGGTGTCGGGAAGAGGTATGGGATTTAAAAATAGCTAATTTGATACAAAGTGGGAGTTGTCACCGTTGGTTTTTCGCCGATGACGCTGTGCTTAATTAAGGAAGATTCGGCAAAGAAGCTGTATAGACTGGTGGAGGAATTTGGGAGGGTATGAAAAAAAAGGAAACTAATAGTGAACGTGGAAAGAACAAGGTGATGAAGATAAAAAAACTAGGCAATGAAAGACTGGATATCAGATTGGAGGGAGAGAGAAAACAGAGGAAGTAAACGTGTTCAAATATTTTGGAGTAGAGTTACTGGTGAACGGGTCTATGAAAGAAAGCAATGAGGAAGGGTAAAAAGGTAGGTGATGCATTGAGGCATCTGTGGTGACAAAGAACTTGATCCGTGGAGGCAAAAACGGGGAATGTACCTGATTATATTGGCACAAACACTGTTATATGGGTGTTAAGATGAGTTATAAACATTACAACGAGTGGGAAGTTCGAGGCAGTTGAGATGTCGTCTTTGAGGGCGATGTGTGGCGTGATTCTGCAGACTTCAGAGCTTGGAGATTAGAATGTGTGGGGTTAACAAAACTATTATTCAGAGGACTGAGGAGAGGTTGTTGAAAAGGTTTGGACATTAAAAGAGACTGGAACAAAATAAGGTGACTAATAAGTAGAGTCTTAGACGTCACTACCGCCCGACTCCGGCTGGGTTATAAGTATCTTTAGGAGGTTAAATCATCACCACCAGATGTAGACCAAACGAAATGTAAACTTTGCCAGATGGACTATTGTGACACCCTGCGATAAAATTAATGAATTCAGAGACAACTCGCTCAGAAAAGGTCCAAGTCGGACCGAAACGTCGTATTAAGTTCCTCTTCTATGTGCAGGTTATTTGTGTATTGTTCCAGTCACGGTATTGTGCCTTTTGTTATTTATGTTCAAGACATGTTAGAGTATTTTATCCACAGTGGTATATTACAAACCATTCTGGAAAAATACCCTGACTTTGCTCACTGTAAATAAAGCTAATATTTGCATTAATAACTCATTGAAATTGTGATCAGGTGTGGATGTGTGAATTGTTCATTACCTTTGTAACTTGTTCAGCTATCAAAACTTTGGGACCCACTCCCTGGACCCATTATGTACCTCTATAATCTTTTTGACTACAGCCCAAAGGATGTGTATGGGGTGCATAATAAAGATATTAAACTAACTAAGAGGGTATATACTTTAGGGATGGACGGTTGGAGAAATAGGGGTCGTCCCAGGAAATGTTGGAGGGAAGAGGATTTACAGTGCTTGGAGCTTGGACATCCAAAAGGCTTGTGTTAGCGCGTTTAACAGAAGTGGGGACAAGTGGTTTTTATGATTTGACGTGCTGTTGGAGTGTGAACAATATTTATGAAGGGATTTAGGGCAAACCTGTCATCCAGACATAAGTCCTGGAGGTGGGAAGTACAGTGCCTGCACTCTGAAGAAGGTGTGGGGGATGTTGCAGCTCGAAGGGTCATCTGAACTGTGATGTCATCACACTTCTTGCAAGGCAGTGACTGAATGAGTGACGGTGAAAGTGTTTCCATTTTCTCGGGTCACCCAACCTAGGTGGGAGACGACCGGTACACCTTAATAATAATAATTATAATAATAATTATGCATATATTTTTTTAAATCTTTTAAAAAAATCATGATTATGTTATGTCGTCTCAGTGTCACGAGTTGTTATAAGTGTAGTTTAAGGTGGGTGATATATGCTGCGTTAAACCTTAACATCTGACAGATGGTTGGATAATTATATGTATCGCTTGTGGTTACTTGACCTTGCAGATGTTTACAAGACGGCTTCTTGCATCTCTCAGATAGTGGAGTGATGCGTCGACAAGTGCTCCAGAAACACATGTATACCAAAAATAAGACATTTTAATAAGTACGGTCTTTCACTTTCCAGCCACCAGAGCACCCACACTCCTCCCAGCCACCCCACCCACATCCTCACCCCTCTCAGCCATCCCTACCTCATCCTCACCCCTCTCAGCCACCTCACCCACATCCTCACCCCTCTCAGCCACCTCACCCCCATCCTCACCCCTCTCAGCCACCTCACCCACATCCTCACCCCTCTCAGCCACCCCACCCTCATCCTCACCCCTCTCAGCCATCCCTACCTCATCCTCACCCCTCTCAGCCACCTCACCCACATCCTCACCCCTCTCAGCCACCTCACCCCCATCCTCACCCCTCTCAGCCACCCCACCCACATCCACACCCTTCCCAGCCACCCCACCCTCATCCTCACCCCTCTCAGCCACCCCACCCACATCCTCACCCCTCTCAGCCACCCCTCCCTCATCCTCACCACTCTCAGCCACCCCTCCCTCATCCTCACCCCTCTCAGCCACCCCACCCACATCCTCACCCCTCTCAGCCACCCCACCCTCATCCTCACCCCTCTCAGCCATCTCACCCCCATCCTCACCCCTCTCAGCCACCCCACCCACATCCACACCCTCCCAGCCACCCCACCCACATTCACACCCCACCACATCCATACCCCTCCCAGCCACCCCACCCACATCTACACCCTCCCACATCCACAACCCTTCCAGCCACCTCAAACCACATCTTCACTCCTTCCTCCCAGCCCCACTTCCCTTCCAGCAACTCACATACACATACCCCTCCGCACCACTAGCAGGTTCATAGTACCATAATAGTTACCCCCATAACTTCACCCCTCCTCCACCCCCACACTAATGGGGCCTTCCAGCCACCCCCACCCCCACAACACTCACAGCCACACCCACCCCAACACCTCTTTTAACCACCCCTCACAGCAATCCCCATAAAACTCACCCCAACACCTCTCACAGCCACCCCCACCCCCACAACACTCACAGCCACACCCATCCCCAACACCTCTCTCAGCCACCCCTCACAGCAATCCCCATAAAACTCACCCCAACACCTCTCACAGCCACCCCCACAACACTGACAGCCACACCCACCACAACACCTCTCTGAGCCACCACTCAGCCCCCTACCAGTCTTGCCTACACCTAGCTACTCCTGTACACACCTCTCCGCCTACCTAAACCGCTGCTCCCACACGCTAAATAATAATATTACTCTGCTTTTAACCTTAAAGAATTCCATTAGTCTTGGCACTTAGCGCTATGTAAAGGATTAATAGCTATATAGGGCCGGGCTCCGGCACAGCTGTAATGACATTATTCCCATAAAAGACAGCAAGTAGGGACAAGAAGAGTGATACTCAGAAGGTTGACTCCCCCAAGTCGACTCTCACACTCAACG
The DNA here is from genome assembly GCA_009830355.1 of Cherax destructor. Lineage (NCBI taxonomy): Eukaryota > Metazoa > Arthropoda > Malacostraca > Decapoda > Parastacidae > Cherax > Cherax destructor. Next base: position 37,680 of record WNWK01000338.1, on the reverse strand, counting down.
CGACTCTGCACACACTCAACGCGACTCTGCACACACTCAACACGACTCTGCACACACTCAACACGACTCTGTACACACTCAACACGACTCTGCACGCATTCACCACCACTACCACACTCAAGCTTTCGCTGAATAATAATCCACTCACCTCTTCCACACACACACACACACACAAACACACACACACACACACACACACACACACACACACAAACACATACTATACACAACGGGCCAAGTGTCTACAGACAAGCTCCTTTGAGAACTAGTTACTACTACTACTACTACTACTACTACTACTACTACTACACACACACACAGGGGAAGTGGAACAATCTGGAGAGTGAAGTAGGCCAAAAGCTCCAACGGCGGGTCATCTAAGACCCGCGTCAGGAAACACTTGTCCTGTCTCCTGACGAACCTTACCTAACCTAACCCTGCTTTGGAGGAGGTACGATAAGGTTCTTGGAGCTGGGAGAGTGGACCTCGTAGCGACCAGCGAAGAGGCGGGGCCAGGAGCTGTGGATCGACGGCTGCAACCACATATAGGTGAGCACACACACATACACACACAGTGGAGGCAGGATCCGTACATAGCTTTAAGAAGAGGTATGATAAAGCTCATGGAGCAGGGAGAGAGTGAACTTAGTAACGACCAGTGAAGAGGCGGGGCCAGGAGCTATGACTCAACCCCTGCAACCACAATTAGGCGAGTGCACACACCAAGGCTAATGCACTCAACCCCACATTCTAAGCTTCAGAAATTGAAGATATACTCTAGCAACGCACTCTAGTCTGGATATATACAGACATATTTACTCACACAACCTCCCGGGGCCTCACACACACACTCAACCTCACACTCACACTCAACCTCACACACACTCAACCTCACACTCACACTCAACCTCACACACACTCAACCTCACACTCACAGCTAGGTATGCACTCGAAACGAAAGTCAATTGCACTCAGATATTGAGATACATTAGCAGTGCACTCAAAACGGAGCTAGAGTAAACTAAGCAGGTCTTTAGCACTGTGTGGTCTTAACGACCGGTCGGGCGTGGTCTTAACGACCGGTCGGGCGTGGTCTTAACGACCGGTCGGGCGTGGTCTTAACGACCGGTCGGGCGTGGTCTTAACGACTGGTCGGGCGTGGTCTTAACGACTGGTCGGGCGTGGTCTTAACGACTGGTCGGGCGTGGTCTTAACGACTGGTCGGGCGTGGTCTGCACGACGAAACAGGCAGACCAAAGGTAGAAAACTAAGGAACGGAGAACGAAAGGAAATGAACGAAGGGAGAGAAAGCAAAAGTGGGGTGAACGAAAGGAAGACCAAAAGGGAGATGGACTGACAAGGAGGAGAAATAGGAGAAAAGGTGGATAAAAAGACAGGAAGAAATAAATATATTTGGGTCGCTGCGCGATCCGAAAAAGGTATCCCCGTATAGCATAACCCCAGCCTCCCGTTCTTCTGTGATCCGAGGAAGGTATCCCCGTATTGTATAACCCCAGCCTCCCGTTCTTCTGTGATCCGAGGAAGGTATCCCCGTATTGTATAACCCCAGCCTCCCGTTCTTCTGTGATCCGAGAACGGTATCCCCGTATTGCATAACCCCAGCCTCCCGTTCTTCTGTGATCCGAGAACGGTATCCCCGTATTGCATAACCCCAGCTTCCTGTACCTCAACGCACACTATTTGAATAGTACAGAGTGCGGCACACAGCCCAAAACTAATACAGAAATATTTCCAATTAAGATACATCAGTGCTTAGAGTTTGAAGAGGATCATAAGAGGCATTCTCTAGTCTTGACATCTGAAACAATTTACTCAATAAAATTGGCAAATTAAAATTTACACAAGCGGTGTTTTAATAAAGTCAACCAATGACAAAAGTTTGAAATCGATCAGAAAATGCATTCTCCAGTAATTCATCTGATTCTAACAATACCATTTATTTAACTATTTCAGTAAATCTACTCGATTTAAACTTGAGTTTTCATTTTTCTTATAGAAGACAGTCAATAATATTTTGAAGACAATTAAGAGAAGCATTCTTTAGTTATTGAATAAAAAATGAATGTGACTATTCAATAAAATTGGCAAATTGGGACTTATGTCACCCAGTAGCAGTGTGAACCTTGTGTCAGAAAGCGACACTAGCGGTGACAGTTTGAAGCCGATCAGACGAGTTATTCTCCAGTTATGGCACGGATTCCAAAGATTCAATTTATTTTACTATTTTGCTACATCAATGAATTTTCGTGCACGCAGACAATACTTAAATGTTGTTATTTTGGCTCTAAGACGCACCAGTCATTAGTTATTTAAACTGTTCAGAAGAGATTAACTGAAAGTTATTTAATGTAATTTAACGGGAATACAAATTTCACACATTAGGTATCAATATTTCACTCTCCATCGTAGTCTAATTTTTAACAGTTTCGAACATTTGAGGCTCCACCACTGAGGCTTTTGGTAGTTATCTGAAGCATCCCGGGATGCTGGGAATGGGTTCAGCAATTTTGGTCACACGGTACGTGAACATGCCAATTTTTCCAAGAATTTGGTCCTCGTTACCGTACATAAGTCTTGAAAATTTGAAGGCGATTGGATGAGGCGTTCTCGAGTTACGAGCGAAAAAAAAGGAAACAGTTGAAGGAGATAAAGAAGAAAAAATAATTGAAGCAACCTCTTAAAAGAACCCTTTAAGGGATACCTAATAAAGGAGTAATAAAGGAAGGAGAGAGAAGGAGGGGCACGAAAGGAACAACGAAAAAGGAGATAGAAGAAAGGGAAAGTAAAAAAAAATGTGGTGGATGACAAGAGCAAAAGGAGGAAGAGATAAATGAAGAGGAGGAGGAGGAGAAAGAAGAGAAAGAGGAAGTGGAAGAGATAGGAGGAGGAAGGAGCTCAGATTCAAAATTCCTGTATTTTTATCTTATAGATAATACATTTTGTTGAAAGTTGAGAGGGAAATTGAATAAAAACTAAGACAATGAAAAAACTGATTTTTTCCAACAGCCTTCCTTTCATATACAACACAAGACGAATATAATTTAAATTTTGTTCATGTGTGTGTGTGTGTGTGTGTGTGTGTGTGTGTGTGTGTGTGTGTGTGTGTGTGTGTGTACTCACCTAATTGTACTCGCCTAATTGTGGTTACAGGGGTCGAGACTCAGCTCCTGGCCCCGCCTCTTCGCTGTCCGCTACTGGGTCTCTGCTCTCCCTGCTCCATGAGCTTTATCATACCTTGTCTTAAAACTATGTATGGTTCCCGCCTCCACTATATCGTTCGCTAGACTATTCCACTTGCTAACTACTCTATGGCTGAAGAAGTGCTTCCTAACATGTGTGTGTGTGTGTGAGTGTGTGTGTGTGTGTGTGTGTACTCACCTAGTTGTACTCACCTAGTTGTGGTTGCAGGGGTCGAGACATAGCTCCTGGCCCCGCCTCTTCACTGGCCGCTACTGGGTCACTCTCCCTGCGCCATGAGCTTTATCATACCTCTTCTTAAAGCTGTGTATGGAACCTGCCTCCACTACATCGCTTCCCAAGCTATTCCACTTCCCGACTACTTTGTGACTGAAGAAATACTTCCTAACATCCCTGTGATTCATCTGAGTCTTCAACTTCCAACTGTGTCCCCTTGTTGCTGTGTCCCATGTTTGGAACATTCTGTCTCTATCAACCTTGTCAATTCCTCTCAGTATCTTATATGTCGTTATCATGTCCCCCCTATCTCTCCTGTCCTCCAGTGTCGTCAGGTCGTTTTCCCCTTAACCTCTCCTCGTAGGACATACCCTCAGCTCCGGGACTAGTCTTGTTGCAAACCTTGCACTTTCTCTAGTTTCTTTACGTGCTTGGATAAATGTGGGTTCCAAACTGGTGCTGCATACTCCAGTATGGGCCTAACGTACACAGTGTACAGGGTCCTGAACGATTCTTTATTAAGATGTCGGAATGCTGTTCTTAGGTTTGCTAGGCGCCCGTATGCTGCAGCAGTTATTTGGTTGATGTGCGCCTCAGGAGATGTGCCTGGTGTTATACTCACCCCAAGATCTTTTCCTTGATTGAAGTTTGTAGTCTCTGGCCCCTAGACTGTACTCCGTCTGCGGTCTTCTTTGCCCTTCCCCAATCTTCATGACTTTGCACTTGGTTGGGTTGAACTCCAGGAGCCAATTGCTGGACCAGGCTTGCAGCCTATCCAGATCCCTTTGTAGTTCTGCCTGGTCCTCTTCCGATTGAATTCTTCTCATCAACTTCACATCATCTGCAAACAGGGACACTTCGGAGTCTATTCCTTCCGTCATGTCGTTCACAAACACCAGAAACAGCACCGGTCCTAGGACTGACCCCTGTGGCACCCCACTCGTCACCGGCGCCCACTCTGACACCTCGCCACGAACCATGACTCGCTGCTGTCTTCCTGACAGGTATTCCCTGATCCATTGTAGTGCCTTCCCTGTTATCCCTGCCTGGTCCTCCAGCTTCTGCACTAATCTCTTGTGTGGGACTGTGTCAAACGCCTTCTTTCAGTCCAAGAATATGCAATCTACCCACCCTCTCTCTCTTGTCTTACTGCTGTCACCCTGTCATAGAACTCCAGTAGGTTTGTGACACAGGATTTCCGTCCCTGAAACCGTGTTGCCCTTCGTTGATAAGCTCATTCCTTTCTAGGTGCTCCACCACTCTTCTCCTGATAATCTTCTCCATGACCTTGCATACTATACATGTCAGTGACACTGGTCTGTAGTTTAGTGCTACGTTTCTGTCTCCTTTTTAAAAATTGGAACTACATTTGCTGTCTTCCATACCTCTGGTAGTTGCCCTGTTTCGATAGACGTGTTGAAGATTGTTGTTAGGGGTACACATAGCTCCTCTGCTCCCTCTCTCAGGACCCATGGAGAAATGTTGTCCGGCCCCATCACCTTTGAGGTATCTAGCTCGCTTAGTAGCCTCTTCACTTCCTCCTCAGTTGTGTTTATCGTGTCCAGCACCTGGTGGTGTACCCTACCTCTCCTCCTTTCTGGAGGCCCTTCTATTTCCTCTGTGAACACCTCTTTGAATCTCATGTTAAGCTCCTCACACACTTCGTGGTCATTTCTTGTGTGTGAGTGTGTGTGTGTGTGTATATACGTGTGTGTGTGTGTTTCTAAGTGCTTTGTGTTAGTTATCATTTGTCAAAAGCACTTGTCGATAGACACTTCATCTGTGTGTAAATTTTTTAGTGTGTGTGCTCATCTACATACTCACTTATATGGGGTTCCAAGGATCAACTCTTAGCTCCTGGCCCCGTCTCTCAGATTCACTTTCTTCTAGCCTCATGGGCCCTATCGTACTTGCTCTTTAAAATATATATGGAGTCTGTCTCGACCACTACCTCTTCAAGATCAATCCAGTTCCTGACAACCCTGAGTCTTACTACTTCATGACAACCCTGAGACTTAATACTTCATGACAACCCTGAGACTTAATACTTTATGACAACCCTGAGACTTAATAATTTATGACATCCCTGAGACTTAATACTTCATGACAACCCTGAGACTTAATACTTTATGACAACCCTGAGACTTAATACTTCATGACAACCCTGAGACTTAATACTTTATGACAACCCTGAGACTTAATACTTGATGACAACCCTGAGACTTAATACTTTATGACAACCCTGAGACTTAATACTTTATGACAACCCTGAGACTTAATACTTTATGACAACCCTGAGACTTAATACTTTATGACAACCCTGAGACTTAATACTTATGACAACTCCTGAGACTTAATACTTTATGACAACCCTGAGACTTAATACTTATGACAACTCCTGAGACTTAATACTTTATGACATCCCTGAGACTTAATACTTTATGACAACCCTGAGACTTAATACTTTGACAACCCTGAGACTTAATACTTTGACAACCCTGAGACTTAATACTTTATGACATCCCTGAGACTTAATACTTTATGACAACCCTGAGACTTAATACTTATGACAACCTGAGACTTAATATATGACAACCTGGACTTAAACTCATGACAACCCTGAGACTTAATACTTCATGACAACCCTGAGACTTAATACTTTGACAACCCTGAGACTTAATACTTCATGACAACCCTGAGACTTAATACTTTATGACAACACCTGAGACTTAATACTTTATGACAACCCTGAGACTTAATACTTCATGACAACCCTGAGACTTAATACTTCATGACAACCCTGAGACTTAATACTTCATGACAACCCTGAGACTTAATACTTTATGACAACCCTGAGACTTAATACTTCATGACAACCCTGAGACTTAATACTTCATGACAACCCTGAGACTTAATACTTCATGACAACCTGAGACTTAATACTTTATGACAACCCTGAGACTTAATACTTTATGACAACCCTGAGACTTAATACTTATGACAACCCTGAGACTTAATACTTCATGACAACCCTGAGACTTAATACTTTATGACAACCCTGAGACTTAATACTTCATGACAACCCTGAGACTTAATACTTCTATGACAACCCTGAGACTTAATACTTCATGACAACCCTGAGACTTAATACTTTATGACAACACTGAGACTTAATACTTTATGACAACCCTGAGACTTAATACTTATGACAACCCTGAGACTTAATACTTATGACAACCCTGAGACTTAATACTTTCATGACAACCCTGAGACTTAATACTTTATGACAACCCTGAGACTTAATACTTCATGACAACCCTGAGACTTAATACTTCATGACAACCCTGAGACTTAATACTTCATGACAACCCTGAGACTTAATACTTTATGACAACACTGAGACTTAATATTTTATGACAACCCTGAGACTTAATACTTCATGACAACCCTGAGACTTAATACTTTATGACAACCCTGAGACTTAATACTTTATGACAACCCTGAGACTTAATACTTCATGACAACCCTGAGACTTAATACTTCATGACAACCCTGAGACTTAATACTTCATGACAACCCTGAGACTTAATATTTCATGACAACCCTGAGACTTAATACTTTATGACAACACTGAGACTTAATACTTCATGACAACCCTGAGACTTAATACTTCATGACAACCCTGAGACTTAATACTTCATGACAACCCTGAGACTTAATACTTTATGACAACACTGAGACTTAATATTTTATGACAACCCTGAGACTTAATACTTTATGACAACCCTGAGACTTAATACTTCATGACAACCCTGAGACTTAATACTTCATGACAACCCTGAGACTTAATACTTTATGACAACCCTGAGACTTAATACTTCATGACAACCCTGAGACTTAATACTTCATGATGACAACCCTGAGACTTAATACTTCATGACAACCCTGAGACTTAATACTTTATGACAACACTGAGACTTAATACTTTATGACAACCCTGAGACTTAATACTTTATGACAACCCTGAGACTTAATACTTCATGACAACCCTGAGACTTAATACTTTATGACAACCCTGAGACTTAATACTTCATGACAACCCTGAGACTTAATACTTCATGACAACCCTGAGACTTAATACTTCATGACAACCCTGAGACTTAATACTTTATGACAACACTGAGACTTAATACTTTATGACAACCCTGAGACTTAATACTTCATGACAACCCTGAGACTTAATACTTTATGACAACCCTGAGACTTAATACTTCATGACAACCCTGAGACTTAATACTTTATGACAACCCTGAGACTTAATACTTCATGACAACCCTGAGACTTAATACTTCATGACAACCCTGAGACTTAATATTTCATGACAACCCTGAGACTTAATACTTTATGACAACACTGAGACTTAATACTTTATGACAACCCTGAGACTTAATACTTTATGACAACCCTGAGACTTAATACTTTATGACAACCCTGAGACTTAATACTTTATGACAACCCTGAGACTTAATACTTCATGACAACCCTGAGACTTAATACTTCATGACAACCCTGAGACTTAATACTTCATGACAACCCTGAGACTTAATACTTTATGACAACACTGAGACTTAATACTTCATGACAACCCTGAGACTTAATACTTCATGACAACCTTGAGACTTAATACTTCATGACAACCTTGAGACTTAATACTTCATGACAACCTTGAGACTCAACAGTGTTAACTTCAAGGTGTGCCTCAAACATCTAATCCCTGTCTACCTTACGAATTCCTCTAAGCATTTTGTTATATCTTCCCTGGTTTTTGTGTACTCCAATATAGTTAGAGTCAGTTTGATTAGCTTCTCCTCGTAGCTCCTGCCATTAGCTCAGGCCTTATTGCATACCTCTGCAAATTCTGAAGTTTCTTAACATGTTTTTTCAGGTATGGGTTCCATTCTGGTGCTGCATACTCCAAGATGGGCCTGACATTTGTTGTATAGAGAACCCGGAATGATTCTGTTGAGATTCATGAAGGCTACTCAGAATTTTCAGACGAGCTTTGGCTGCACAGGTTAATCGGGTGATGTAAACCTCAGATTGTCACTCAGTTTCTCTCCTTATCCTTGTATATTCATTTTTGCCTAATCTCCAAATTTCTTTGTTCGCGTCTGTGCTTCGCTTTCAATAGTGTTACCACGCTTTTATTCTTCTCTGTTTTGCCTCTCCGCATCTCTGGTTGAAAAAAAGGTCTTTCTGTATATTTATTCTTTCCTCTTCTGGGTATGAAGTTCTCTGCCCCCACCTAGGTTCTTCATCATCTCATCCTCTGACATTTTTTTTTCAATTTCCTTTCCCACTGCAGTGTATTCACGATTTCCCTCATTCTTTTGAATTTCCGTCTTATAAAGTCAGGTTTCTCGCGCCCTTCACCTGCACTACTTTTTAGTTCCACACGGTATTCCAAGTTCAGTACTGTGTGTAGTACGTGTGTGTGTGTTGGCAAAGGAACTTGTCAGTAGACACTTGGCCTGTTTGTGGCAATGGCGTGTGTAGCGTATGTGTATGTACTCACCTAGTTGTGGTTGCAGGGGTCGAGTCATAGCTCCTGGCCCCGCCTCTTCACTGGCCGCTACTGGGTCACTCTCCCTGCGCCATGAGCTTTATCATACCTCTTCTTAAAGCTATGAATGGAACCTGCCTTCACTACATCGCTTCCCAAACTATTCCACTTACCGAACACTCTGTGACTGAAGAAATACTTCCTAACATCCCTGTGATTCATCTGAGTCTTCAACTTCCAACTGTGTCCCCTTGTTGCTGTGTCCCATCTCTGGAACATTCTGTCTCTGCCCACCTTGTCAATTCCTCTCAGTATTTTATATGTCGTTATCATGTCCCCCCTATCTCGCCTGTCCTCCAGTGTCGTCAGGTCGATTTCCCTTAACCTCTCCTCGTAGGACATACCCCTTAGCTCCGGGACTAGTCTTGTTGCAAACATTTGCACTTTCTCTAGCTTCTTTACGTGCTTGGCTAGGTGTGGGTTCCAAACTGGTGCTGCATACTCCAGTATGGGCCTAACGTACACAGTGTACAGGGTCCTGAAAGATTCTTTATTAAGATGTCGGAATGCTGTTCATAGGTTTGCTAGGCGCCCGTATGCTGCAGCAGTTATTTGGTTGATGTGCGCCTCAGATGTGCCTGGTGTTATACTCACCGGAAAATCTTTTTCCTTGATTGAGGTTTGTAGTCTCTGGCCCCTTAGACTGTACTCCGTCAGCGGTCTTATTTGCCCTTCCTTAATCTTCATGACTTTGCACTTGGTGGGGTTGAACTCCAGGAGCCAATTGCTGGACCAGGCTTGCAGCCTGTCCAGATCCCTTTGTAGTTTTGCCTGGTCCTCGTCCGATTGAATTCTTCTCATCAACTTCACATCATCTGCAAACAGGGACACTTCGGAGTCTATTCCTTCCGTCATGTCGTTCACAAATACTAGAAACAGCACCGGTCCTAGGACTGACCCCTGTGGAACCCCACTCGTCACCGGCGCCCACTCTGACACCTTGCCACGTACCATGACTCGCTGCTGTCTTCCTGACAGGTATTCCCTGATCCATTGGAGTGCCTTCCCTGTATTTATGTGTGTTTGTGTGTAGTGTATGTGTATGTGTGAGTGTACATATGTGAGTTTGAGTGTGCTCACATTCTTTGACTTCGTTCATTGAATTTTATCATGTGCAACATTGGCTGGACCGACCCAGACCACAGCAAAATTTAATGGTCTTTTGTTAAGGTCCACAGACATTAAAAATAAAACTCATGAACATGATCTTAACCCCAAATTCTGAAGGAAAAAAATATGACTCGAAGATGGGATCGTCCAGAACTAACTTAAAACATGACCAGACAAAGAGTATGTGGTGACTCACCAAATGGTAATGACACGATTGCAAACAAACCACACCACAGACGGGGATAGAATCCGCGGGTTCTATCCCCGCCCGTGGTATGGTTTTTTTTAGTATGTGGTAGCGTTTGTCCAGACAGAAGTTTCCGAGTAAAATGTAAGCAGAGATGACGGAGGGGTCAGTGATCTCGGCTCTGATGTGACACTCACAAAACTCAGACAAAAAAAAATTAACATTAAAAGGTTGTAATATATTTAAGATATTTTTTTTGTTATCGTGGCGTGTCAACAAGACGCCGGGTGCCTTGCAAGACTCACCAGTTATAACACTAACTGCCACATACTGGCACTCCCCAACACAATATCCCAGGACACAAAAAGCTATTTTTCTTGTTGTTTTAAGTGAAGTGAAAACTTGACAGCTGTACATCAACAGATGCTTACCCATACAGCGTCAGTATACCAGCAGATGCTTACCCATACAGCGTCAGTATACCAGCAGATGCTTACCCATACAACGTCAGTATACCAGCAGATGCTTACCTATACAACGTCAGTATACCAGCAGATGCTTACCCATACAACGTCAGTATACCAGCAGATGCTTACACATACAGCGTCAGTATACCAGCAGATGCTTACTCATGCAGCGTCAGTATACCAGCAGATGCTTACGCATACAACGTCAGTATACCAGCAGATGCTTACTCATGCAGCGTCAGTATACCAGCAGATGCTTACCCATACAACGTCAGTATACCAGCAGATGCTTACACATACAGCGTCAGTATACCAGCAGATGCTTACCCATACAACGTCAGTATACCAGCAGATGCTTACACATACAGCGTCAGTATACCAGCAGATGCTTACCCATACAACGTCAGTATACCAGCAGATGCTTACCCATACAACGTCAGTATACCAGCAGATGCTTACTCATGCAGCGTCAGTATACCAGCAGATGCTTACCCATACAACGTCAGTATACCAGCAGATGCTTACACATACAGCGTCAGTATACCAGCAGATGCTTACCCATACAACGTCAGTATACCAGCAGATGCTTACACATACAGCGTCAGTATACCAGCAAATGCTTACCCATACAACGTCAGTATACCAGCAGATGTTTACCCATACAACGTCAGTATACCAGCAGATGTTTACTCATGCAGCGTCAGTATACCAGCAGATGCTTACCCATACAACGTCAGTATACCAGCAGATGCTTACACATACAACGTCAGTATACCAGCAGATGTTTACCCTTGCAGCGTCAGTATACCAGCAGATGCTTACTCATGCAGCGTCAGTATACCAGCAGATGCTTACCCATACAACGTCAGTATACCAGCAGATGCTTACACATACAACGTCAGTATACCAGCAGATGCTTACACATACAGCGTCAGTATACCAGCAGATGCTTACCCATACAGCGTCAGTATACCAGCAGATGCTTACCCATACAGCGTCAGTATACCAGCAGATGCTTACCCATACAGCGTCAGTATACCAGCAGATGCTTACCCTTGCAGCATTAGTATACCAGCAGATGCTTACCCATACAGCGTCAGTATACCAGCAGATGCTTACCCTTGCAGCGTCAGTATACCAGCAGATGCTTACCCATACAGCGTCAGTATACCAGCAGATGCTTACCCATACAGCGTCAGTATACCAGCAGATGCTTACCCATACAGCGTCAGTATACCAGCAGATGCTTACCCATACAGCGTCAGTATACCAGCAGATGCTTACCCTTGCAGCATCAGTATACCAGCAGATGCTTACCCATACAGCGTCAGTATACCAGCAGATGCTTACCCATACAACGTCAGTATACCAGCAGATGCTTACCCATACAGCGTCAGTATACCAGCAGATGCTTACACATGCAGCGTCAGTATACCAGCAGATGCTTACCCATACAGCGTCAGTATACCAGCAGATGCTTACCCTTGCAGCGTCAGTATACCAGCAGATGCTTACCCATACATCATCAGTATACCAGCAGATGCTTACCCATACAGCGTCAGTATACCAGCAGATGCTTACCCATACAGCGTCAGTATACCAGCAGATGCTTACCCATACAGCGTCAGTATACCAGCAGATGCTTACCCATACAGCGTCAGTATACCAGCAGATGCTTACCCATACAGCGTCAGTATACCAGCAGATGCTTACCCATACAGCGTCAGTATACCAGCAGATGCTTACCCTTGCAGCGTCAGTATACCAGCAGATGCTTAACTACTGGATGGATCATGCGAACAAGACGTCAGGAGAGACCAATTTCCAAGTAAACCATCAGTCAACTCCTGCATTCACAACCAGGTAAGTACGTGTCTCCAACTCACCGTGAAATTAATCACTCTACTGATATGTCAAGTATTGCAAAGCACTTCTCGCAGAGTGAGCCTTACTTTGTCGAAAATGGAACAAAATAGAATGACTTCGAGAGTGTATAAATCTGTAGTGGAGGGAAGGCAGGGTAGGGGTCAGCCTAGGAAAGGTTGGAGGGAGGGGGTAAACGAGGTTTTGTGTACGAGGGGCTTTGACTTCCAGCAAGCATGCGTAAGCGTGTGAGATAGGAGCGAATGGAGACAAATGGTTTTTAGGACTTGACATGCTGTTGGAGTGTGAGCAGGGTAACATTTATGAAGGGAGTCAGGGAAACCGGCAGGCTGGACTTGAGTCCTGGAGATGGGAAGTACAGTGTCTGCGCTCTAAAGGAGGGGTGTTAATGTTGCAGTTTTATAACTGTACTGTAAGCGCGCCTCTGGCAAGACAGTGATGGAGTGAATGATGATGAAAGTTTTTCTTTTTCGGGCCACCTTGCCTTGGTGGGAGGAGGCCGATGTGTGGAGTGGGACTATGTCTGTTGTTTTTAGCAGCTGTGGGATGACCCCTGTGTCCATGCTCCCTCTCCATAGAATGTTAAAAGTACATAGGGGCTTCTTTCAGTTCTTGATGAACACGGAGTTCCATGAGTCTGGGCCTGGGGCAGAGTGCATGGGCATGTCATTTATCGCCTTTTCGAACTCATTTGGCGTCAGGATAATGTTAAATAGGTTTGAGTCTGCCAGATTCTGTCTCGCTCATAAAAAAATCATTTAGCTCTTCGACTCTCAGTCTGGTTAGTGGCTCGCTAAAAACCGAGTCATATTGGGACTTGAGTAGCTCACTCATTTCCATGCTGTCATCTGTGAAGGACCCATCTCGTTTAAGTAGGGGCTCAATACTGGATGTTGTTCTCGACTTAAATTTGGCATAAGAAAAGAAATATTTTGGGTTTTCTTCAATTTCATTTATGGCTTTTAGTTCTTCCCGCATTTCTTGTCTCCTGTAAGATTCCTTTAGCTTAAGTTCGATGTTTGCTATTTCTCTGACCAGTGCCTCCCTTCGTATTAAAAATATATTGGCCTCTTTTAGCGTCTCTGTTATTCTTCGCGTTCGCCTGTATAGGGAGCGCCTCTCTCTTTCTAGTTTACATCTTTTCTTTCTTTTCCTTAAAGGAATATGCCTTGAGCATACCTCGAGTGCCACAGAGTTAATTTTTTCTAGACATAGGTTTGGATCCGTGTTGCTTAGGATATCTTCCCAGCTTATTTCATTTAGGACCTGGTTGACTTCTACAACTTTGTTAACTGCTGAACCAGCTTATGTATATGACCTTCCACTAGGAGCTCCCGCCCACTTGTGAGGTTGTCTTCAACTGCTGCACCTCTTCTCTGGCTCCAGTATATAAGTCTCCATCTTCATGCCTCTGCATTAGACAGTTCAAAACTAAAGGACTGAACACCTTAAATAAGTACTTCACTTCCAGTGTTTCCAGTTGCTTCTATAGACTGAGACAGTTTGCTCCACAGGCGAAACTTCACATCCGTAAAGATACCCAGGTGTTGCACGTGTTGCCATTGGCTACTTGCCTTTATATCTTACGTTTAGTTATTATGTTAAACTCTACGTTTAAACATGAGATAAATACGAACATGCAGACCAAACACACACACACAAGAGCTATGACTCGACCCCTGCAACCACAACTAGGTGAGTACATTGCTAGTATTGGAAACAAATTTTTTACCCACATTGTATATTCATTGTGTTGGTACAGACCACACATTGCCTCAGTTTATGTGTTAGTTTACACTGCAAAACGTCAGTGACAAAACTGGATAAAACACAAATCTGAAATCCAGCCTACTTATTCAGAATGTCGAGTTCTCAGAGAATATTAAAAAAAACATCAATTCGATGCATGATTAACGAACTATAATCATCTACTCGCCCTCGTCAATGAAAAACAGAGTAACAATAATCATTGATCATGATACAAAGGAAAAAAAAAAACACTACAATTATTCGAAGAATATAATTTGATAGTTTTGGCACCAAGTGAAAAGAAGGAAGTTAGCAATCCTGGTACGTGATAGTTGTCAACTATGTCAATGAATACAGAAGGTTAGTTTTCAAAGTGCGCACTTTTACTATCTGTGATTGGTAACGCTAAATAGAGATGCAATGATACCAGTGCGGGGAACGATGGCTGTCTTTTCTAGCAGTGAGAGAGAGAAAAAAATATCCGCTGTTCCACAAACCGCAAATGAGTTGTGTAAAATATGAGGAAGCGGAACTGTACAGGGTTCGAGGCACCGCTCTTTGGGACGTCAGGAGAGTACGTTACCATAACAAAAATCTTAACCAGAACTCTTACCTAATACAATTCTCTCTATCTCTCTATCTCTCTCTCTCTCTCTCTCTCTCTCTCTCTCTCTCTCTCTCTCTCTCTCTCTCTCTCTCTCTCTCTCTCTCTCTCTCTCTCTTTATCTTGACAATATTACATTTCAGTTTCAGCTGGATCTTTTAAACACTTATCTATCATATCTGTTAATAGTTCTGGGAATCATCGCCCCGCTTCTCTGTCTCAAATAAGGCTTAATGGAAAATAATAATCAGAAAATTAAAACCATATGTATGCTGAATTTAAGAAACTGTTTGTTTGATTCTTATCTGAAATATACATGAAATAGAAATTATATGCCAACAGTCCTGCCAGAGTGCACAACATTTAACAGAATTCCTATTCACACTGACATACGAGGAGGTTAGTACCTGCTGTATATCAGTGGTATTCAATACCGACAAAATGAGTAATAAGACACTTGTGCAACATCTGGGTATCTTTACTTGTAGACGTTTCGCCCTCCAGTGGCTTTATCAACACATACGTGTCCATGTATGTATTGATAAAGCCACTGGATGGCGAAACGTCTACAAGTAAAGATACCCAGATGCTGCACCAGGGTAGTACCTGCCTGGATGTCTGTCATCCTACATGTAATGCTGCTGCTACACCTACGTGTCAATGGGGACCCATTTAGAGAACCACCAAAAATAGTCAAGACACGTTGCTGAACAAGTGTTATTGGGACAACGTTTCGATTCACCAAGTTAATGACTAGAAAAGCTCTTCACAGAGTACAAGGTTGCTCTGTGTCCTGTCTTCAGGAATCACAGCTTGAGTACAGGTGATAGTCTGATTACCTTCAGACGTACTCACTGTGAATCTCTGCCCAAAATGTGGATTATATTTATGGGTTTCATTCAAGTGTACACAGACACACTGTAAATCTATAACAATGTACTTTGAGACACTCAAGAAAGAAATAACATCCCCGGGACAAGATCATCAGCTCTCTCCAACTCGTTGGGTATCATACATGTTATCTATAACTATAACATGTATTAGATATAAAATTAAAATCACCTAAATGTATTACCAATATACTAAGAACACGTAACATTTCTTGCCAAAATACCTAAAAACACGTACATAGGTTACCAGAATATCTAAAAACACATGCATAGGTTACCCGAGTACCTAAAAACACGTAAGGGTCTTGCCAAAATACCTAAAAAACACGTGCACAGGTTACCATTATGTCTAAAAACAAGTAAGGGGCTCCACAAAATACCTTAAAAAACACGTACATACGTTACCAGAATACCTAAAAGCTCATACATAGGTTACCAAAATACCTAAAAACACGTAAATGACTTATCAAAATACCTAAAATACCTTGTTACACATTCTCCTCTATTATCCACCTTCTGGCCATATCACCATGTCCTTAATTTTCAGCATATACTCGTTTATCACCATCTCTTTGGCAACACCTTCCTATTAATTAACACCTCCCCATTCACCCCAACCTCATTTTTCCACCTTTTCCCATTTATTCACACCTCTCCATTCTACCATTCATCCCTACCTTTTTATTTATCCCCGCCTGTCTATGCTTATTTCTCCATATATTCCCACCTCTCCATTTCTCCCCAGCTCTCGGCACACTCTTCCATCACACATCATCAGCGTTAATGTATCCTAGCTTATTTTGTACTCTCCTAAGCACCACTAATTCATTATTTAACGATACAAAAACCACTTAAATTTTTTTTTAATATACCGTTGAAGTTAAGAGCAGATATAAATACTTTATGTAAAGGCGACGAATTTTTTCTTTTCCCAGCCAAGGTTTTTCCCTTGGGGAACTTTGCCCGGCTAATAACTTCATCACTGCATCTCCTATAAAATTATCGATGTCAATTTCGTCCGCGAAATATTTTAAGGACGGTAATCCAGGGTAATGTAAAATTAAAATGACCCATTTCGTTCAGAGAAGAGTCTTTTCATGGAACTTAATTGGTCACTAACCCCCTTGTTCAGCTGGGGAAAATGCTAAGGTCATTTCTCCCTCTTTTATGTATAGTGAACATCTTTTTTGCTAAGAAGGTTTTATGGGTGCGAGGAGAGTGTCGCGGGGAGGAAGGTAAACGGGTCCATCCCTCACACGTTCTATACACCGGGATGTGTATATCTCGCAGTGTTATTTTATAGTTTATGAGTGGCTTCATCAGTCCCAGCACTGATGAAGCCACTCGTGGGCGAAACGTTTCCTTTAATTAATGTTCTGAACGGTACACAAGTGGCCTTATTCACATCTTGTATCACCAGACCACTCACAGCCGCGCAGTTAATATACACCCAAACTTTACTTTAATCCTTAATTTAGGAATCACATTATCCTTAACTGGTGGTGTATAGGCCTAGGATTTAAGTACCATGGCTACTATTTTTAATGAAGACTAAGAATATGCAATGAAAAAAGTAAAAATGGATCATTTTAGCGTACCTTAATGATTGAGTGTTGTTTTTTTGAGAGAAATCCTTCTAAAAGAGATGCTTTGATGCCATTGAAAGGAGTTGAAATTACCCTCCTTTTCCTTGGATCCAGCCTGAATACTTCCCGTTACCTAGAGGCTGTATGACTCCTACAGGTTTAGCGCATTTTAATGATTATGTGAATGATCTTGAGCAAGTCTCGAACCTGTCTCTGCACAAGTGCTCTTTAAATTCTGATGTCTTCGACAAGTGCTCCCTGACTTCCAGTGTATTGGAGAAGTGTTTTCCGACTTTTAATCTTTTGGAAAAGTGCTCTTTGAAGTCTAATATCTTGGAGAAGTGCTTTCCAACTTATAATGTCTTAGAGAATGTTCCCTGAAGTCTAATGTCTTGGAGAAGTGTTCTCTGAAGTCTAATGTCTTGGAGAAGTGTTCTCTGAAGTCTAATGTCTTGGAGAAGTGTTCTCTGAAGTCTAATGTCTTGGAGAAGTGTTCTCTGGGTCGTGGCGGTTTAGAGAAATGCCATAACAATCACAACTGACTCGGCATCTTTTATTTTGAACCTTCTCGTTATCCAGTATCATCACTGCCCTGGCAACACTGACACTAACACCACTACTGCTACTTTCTTGAATATGACACAGTCCGACATGACTCACAAAATCGTAATAACACGATTGCAGACAAACGACGGTACGGGTGGTGTTAGAACCTATGGCGAGTGAGTTTTATCACTGACTTGCCATGAGTTCTAACCCCACCTGTACCTTGGTTTGTTTGACATGATTACCCCTTCGGTCCTATTTATTTATCTTCCACTCAGATGAAGGACACAGTTCCTCGGATCAAGAGTTCTTTACCAGTGTCAAGGCACCCCTTTAAGTAGGCCTCGGTGATAAGACAAAATACAACAAAATTAAAGAATAAATCTTATACAGCAAATGTATTAGATGTATAAACGATGGGCGAGTAGTTTCAGAGGAGCAAGTGTAATAGGCTCATGTTAAACAAACGGCAGTAGGTTTTTGTTGAACAGGTGCCAGTAGACCTATGGTGAGGAGGTGATAATAAGCACGTGTTGAACATATATCAGCAGCTATGTGGAACAGGTATGAGTAGGCCTGTGTGGAACACGTGTCAGTAGGCTTTTGTAGAACAGGTGTCAGTAGGCTGTGCGGTCACTGGTAAAGGTGAAGGTAGAGGGGCTGTGTGTGTGTGTGTCGTTACAGCGACAAAACTCGATTTATTAGGCTGAAGGGAGAGAGAGAAGGGTGGAGGCAGCCGCTAACACCGCGGCTTCCAAAATACTGACTTGTAGAAGCTGTTGTCAGACCTTGTCACTGTGTCGGGTCGCTACACTCAATATTAATGAACATGCAAAACAACAACTATAAAAAAAATACTGAACATCGACGTGCTTTCGTGATTTCCCACATTATGAAGGATATGTAAAATTAATAGAACAGTGGAAGGCTTATAAGGCTGAGATGTCACCTCACATACGATATTACACCCGTCCCAGTATAATGCTGGTGGGATGTTTCAAGGACCTGTCGCGCACACCTTAAATTCTTCCCAAATTTGGGAAGAATTTAAGCTATGCGTGACATCAACAAGAACAATACACCAAAACAACAACAAAAAACAGCAAAACAACAAACAGCAACAAAACAACAACAGCAACAAAACAACAAAACAAAAACAACAACAAAACAACAACACAGCAACAAACACCAAAACAACAACAGCAACACCAGCTGTGAGAAACGTCAGCTTAGGTAAGGTTCGTCAGGAAACAGGACAAATGAGAGAAACGTGCTGTTTTAGTAAGTTCCCCGAGACATCGCTCAGCCAGACACATCACGATAATTTTTCTTAACTCGTTTATTTGCGATTTAACATACGTTATTACAGGTTTAATGGAACCTAACCTAATCTACCTTAAACCATCCTTAATCTACCTTAAACTATCCTTAATCTACCTTAACCTTCCTTAATCTACCTTAAACCATCCTTAATCTACCTTAACCTTCCTTAATCTACCTTAAACCTTCCTTAATCTACCTTAAACAATCCTTAATCTACCTTAAACCATCCTTAATCTACCTTAACCATCCTTAATCTACCTTAACCTTCCTTAATCTACCTTAACCATCCTTAATCTACCTTAAACCTTACTTAATCTACCTTAACCATCCTTAATCTACCTTAGCCTACCTTAATCTACCTTAAACATCCTTAATCTACCTTAACCTTCCTTAATCTACCTTAAACCTTCCTTAATCTACCTTAAACCATCCTTAATCTACCTTAAACCATCCTTAATCTACCTTAACCATCCTTAATCTACCTTAACCATCCTTAATCTACCCTCATCTTCCTTAATCTATCTTTAATCTACCCTCAGCGTGGAAAACTTTCAGAAACTGACAATAAGGAATAACGTCAGTTTATATTACCAACGTCAGTTTATATTACCAACGTCAGTTTATATTACCAACGTCAGTTTATATTACCAACGTCAGTTTATATTACCAACGTCAGTTTGTATTACCAACGTCAGTTTATATTATCAACGTCAGTTTGTTTATATTACCAACGTCAGTTTATATTACCAACGTCAGTTTATATTACCAACGTCAGTTTATATTACCAACGTCAGTTTATATTACCAACGTCAGTTTATATTACCAACATCAGTATCCATACGTTACCAGCGTTCCGTTTTTTAAATTTGGTTAAATAAATCAATAAAAAGTATATTTAACCATAGAAAATAAATTTGTGAGGGACACGTCTGGCAGCGCCCCCTGGCACCGCAGGCAACGTTGAAATCTGCGCCTTTTTTTATGCGTTATGTGAGGACCAGTTGATTGTTACCGTCTGTGTCAGTACTCTTTAGTGCTGTCTGTAGTCTTTAGTACTGTGTCAGTACTCTTTAGTACTATCTGTAGTCTTTAGTACTGTGTCAGTACTCTTTAGTACTGTCTTTAGTCTTTAGTACTGTGTCAGTACTCTTTAGTACTGTTTGTAGTCTTTAGTACTGTATCAGTACTCTTTAGTACTGTCTGTAGTCTTTAGTATTGTGTCAGTACTCTTTAGTACTGTCTTTAGTCTTTAGTACTGTGTCAGTACTCTTTGTAGTCTTTAGTACTGTGTCAGTACTCTTTAGTAGTGTCAGTACTCTTTAGTACTGTGTCAGTACTCTTTAGTAGTGTCAGTACTCTTTAGTACTGTGTCAGTACTCTTTAGTAGTGTCAGTACTCTTTAGTACTGTGTCAGTACTTTTAGTATTGTGTCAGTACTCTTTAGTACTGTGTCAGTACTCTTTAGTTGTGTCAGTACTCTTTAGTACTGTGTCAGTACTCTTTAGTAGTGTCAGTTCTCTTTAGTACTGTGTCAGTACTCTTTAGTACTGTCAGTACTCTTTAGTACTGCGTCAGTACTCTTTAGTAGTGTCAGTACTCTTTAGTAGTCTTTAGTCTTTAGTACTGTGTCAGTACTCTTTAGTACTGTCTGTAGTCTTTAGTATTGTGTCAGTACTCTTTAGTACTGTCTTTAGTCTTTAGTACTGTGTCAGTACTCTTTGTAGTCTTTAGTACTGTGTCAGTACTCTTTAGTAGTGTCAGTACTCTTTAGTACTGTGTCAGTACTCTTTAGTAGTGTCAGTACTCTTTAGTACTGTGTCAGTACTCTTTAGTATTGTGTCAGTACTCTTTAGTACTGTGTCAGTACTCTTTAGTTGTGTCAGTACTCTTTAGTACTGTGTCAGTACTCTTTAGTAGTGTCAGTTCTCTTTAGTACTGTGTCAGTACTCTTTAGTACTGTCAGTACTCTTTAGTACTGCGTCAGTACTCTTTAGTAGTGTCAGTACTCTTTAGTAGTCTTTAGTCTTTAGTACTGTGTCAGTACACTTTAGTACTGTCTGTAGTCTTTAGTACTGTGTCAGTACTCTTTAGTACTGTCTGTAGTCTTTAGTACTGTGTCAGTACTCTTTAGTACTGTCTGTAGTCTTTAGTACTGTGTCAGTACTCTTTAGTACTGTCTTTAGTCTTTAGTACTGTGTCAGTACTCTTTAGTACTGTCTTTAGTCTTTAGTACTGTGTCAGTACTCTTTAGTAGTGTCAGTACTCTTTAGTACTGTGTCAGTACTCTTTAGTACTGTGTCAGTACTTTAGTACTGTGTCAGTACTCTTTAGTACTGTGTCAGTACTCTTTAGTACTGTGTCAGTACTCTTTAGTAGTGTCAGTACTCTTTGGAAAAATAAACACATAAGCAGTATAATGTGATCCTTTATTGACAACGTTTCGCCCACGCAGTGGGCTTTATCGAGTCACAGACAGATCTACCTGGAAAATGAGCAACATGGAGATATATATAGGGTACAGTCAGGTGGAGAATGCTGGGTCAGGTGGAGAAAGCTGCATGTGAGTCTTAAAAAGTAGTGTGATAGTTAAAAACATAGTGTGACTTAAAGGACCTGCAGTGTACCATTCTTGAGTTCTAGGTGGGATAGCGTTGAAGAAGTTTCTTGGCAATAGGTTCAGCTATGTTGTAGAAGCCGTTGTTCTGGTTGAAGTTGTTGGATATACAGATGAGTGATGATTCTAGGATTCTTCGGTATTGCGTGTTGTCTTCTCTGGCGATGAGTCTTGCGTTTCTGTAGTTGATTAAATGGTTGTGTAAATTTGGTGTTGAACACAGGCATTTCTTGAGTCGTCAGATCTGCCTGCGTACTGGTGTTCTGAAATGCGTGTTTGTAGGTCTCTGGATGTTTCGCCAACGTATAATTTGCTGCAGCCATTACAAGGGATTGTGTATACCCCTGCCGTGGATTGAAGCTTTTCCTGTCTGTTACTGGTAATGTCCTTAATGGTGGTGGATGTGGAGGTGGATACTCGGAATGAGGTCTTAGAAAAAATGTTGGAAACTTGTTTGGAAATGGAGTTGGTGGGAAGGACTATGTATCTCTTCTCAGCAGTGTCTTCTCTGGGTGTGTTGAAGATGTTTAATGCCCGTCGTCTGCAGTCTCTAATGAAGTGACGAGGATAGTGAAGTTTGGAAAAAACTTGTTCAATGAGGGAGCATTCTTCTTCAAGGAACTCACTGCTGCAGATTCTGAGTGCGCGCAGGAAAAAGCCTATAATTACACCACGTTTAATTTTGGTGTCGTGGTTCAAGCTCTCCAACACGAACTCAACCAGGTTGAGCCATCAATCCAGTTTACACTAGAAGAAGAAGTCGACAATACTCTTCCTTTCCTTGATGTTCTTCTCTGCAAAGCTGACCATGAACTTCGTTTTAAAGTCTATCGAAAACCTACCAATCAACACGATCTTCTCCACTTCTACTCTCACCACGACACCAAAATTAAACGTGGTGTAATTATAGGCTTTTCCTGCGCGCACTCAGAATCTGCAGCAGTGAGTTCCTTGAAGAAGAATGCTCCCTCATTGAACAAGTTTTCCAAACTTCACTATCCTCGTCACTTCATTAGAGACTGCAGACGACGGGCATTAAACATCTTCAACACACCCAGAGAAGACACTGCTGAGAAGAGATACATAGTCCTTCCCACCAACTCCATTTCCAAACAAGTTTCCAACATTTTTCTAAGACCTCATTCCAGTATCCACCTCCACATCCACCACCATTAAGGACATTACCAGTAACAGACAGGAAAAGCTTCAATCCACGGCAGGGGTATACACAATCCTTGTAATGGCTGCAGCAAATTATACGTTGGCGAAACATCCAGAGACCTACAAACACGCATTTCAGAACACCAGTACGCAGGCAGATCTGACGACTCAAGAAATGCCTGTGTTCAACACCGAAATTTACACAACCATTTAATCAACTACAGAAACGCAAGACTCATCGCCAGAAAGACAACACGCAATACCGAAGAATCCTAGAATCATCACTCATCTGTATATCCAACAACTTCAACCAGAACAACGGCTTCTACAACATAGCTGAACCTATTGCCAAGAAACTTCTTCAACGCTATCCCACCTAGAACTCAAGAATGGTACACTGCAGGTCCTTTAAGTCACACTATGTTTTTAACTATCACACTACTTTTAAGACTCACATGCAGCTTTCTCCACCTGACCCAGCATTCTCCACCTGACTGTACCCTATATATATCTCCATGTTGCTCATTTTCCAGGTAGATCTGTCTGTGACTCGATAAAGCCCACTGCGTGGGCGAAACGTTGTCAATAAAGGATCACATTATACTGCTTATGTGTTTATTTTTCCATTGTGTCGGTATTTTATACCATTTATTTCCGTCAGTACTCTTTAGTACTGTGTCAGTACTCTTTAGTACTGTGTCAGTACTCTTTAGTACTGTCAGTACTCTTTAGTACTGTGTCAGTACTCTTTAGTAGTGTCAGTACTCTTTAGTAGTATGCCAGTACTTTTTAGTACTTTGTCGGTACTCTTTAGTACTGTGTCAGTACTAGAGTACTGACACAGTAGTAGAGTACTGCATCAGTACTCCAAGGAACTTGCAATCCCATTCATACTGTGTCAGTACTCTAGTACTGCATCAGTACTCTAGTACTGCATCAGTACTCTAGCACTGTGTCAGTACTCTTAAACAACTTAAGTTCCTTCATGAAGTGGTGTTTTGCATGTATTTATCATACTTGCAAAAGAGTAATGGTACTGACCAATGGTACCAACCAGTTGTACCAACCAGTGGTACTGACCAGTCGTACCAACCAGTGGTACCAACCAGTGGTACCAACCAGTGGTACTGACCAGTGGTAACCAATCATTGGTATCAACCAGTGGTACCAATGTTATAAAACAACTCTTCAATAAAAAAAACTTTTCTAAACATTGTCTTGTTATAAATAAAATAATCCAAATTTCCATGAATTTTTCATTGTATTTTTGTCCGTAGAAATTCATTTTGTTTAATTAAAATGGCACTGAAGGTCGCCATATTTTAATATATTTTAATACAAGTTTAAAGTTCTAATTAAATATAAGACAAGTTCGACACGCATGGTAAACATATTTCTAATATATTTTTTTTATATTATCAGAGTACTGTTAGAGGCGCTGCAGTGAATAATGAATGCATGGCCTAAATAAATTCAAGAAATTGTAATAATGTTGGCAGAATTACCGACAATGTGTTGGGTAAAAGGACACAAGTGCAACTAATGCCACAAAGCTCCTGGAGAGCGAAACATTGCCATAATAAAATGTCACATTAGTTGCACATGTGTGGTTTTTACCTAACAAATTCAAGAAAGCCGCATCCAGTGTTAGAGTTTTATTAGTTCAAAAATCTAGTTTTTATTTTTAAGTCTGGGGTCTAGAATTTATATCCAAGTCCCCGAAAAACACGTTTTCTATGGACAATTTGTGGGTCGGTGTGTGTGTATGTTTATGTCCGTGTAGAATCCAGTTTGTTGATTTGTGTACTTCCCTATTTGTCTTTGTGGAGCTCCTTTCCTACTGACATCGCTCTAAATTTTTGACTTCATGGACCCTATCATACCTAGTCATACAACTATATATACTGGAAGGCCCCGCTTTACAGTTAGTTTGATATCTTTATTATGCACCCCATACCCATCCTGTGGGCGGTAGTCAAAAGATTACAGAGGTACATAATGGGTCCAGGGACTGGACCCCAAAGTTATGATAGCTGAGCAAGTTACAAAGGTAATGAACTAACAAGCTACAAAGGTAATGAACTCACAAGTTACAAAGGTAATGAAACATGTAAGTAAATTTACTTACTTACGTTTATACATGGTTACAATCATGAACAAATTATAACGCAATGAACACTTCATAGTCTAACACCAGTCACAACTGTAATGAGTTCTTGGTGCAAATTTTATTGTTGGGTCACACATACACATTACATATACACATACACACACACACATACACACACACACATACACACACATATATACATACACACACACGCACACAAACAGGCCCAGCCTTCAATCGACATGTGCACAGGACAAAAGGCAATCAACACGCGCACACACACACACACACACACACACACACACACACACACACACGTAGCAATGCTTTATTTACAGGGAGCAAAGTCAGGGTATTTTTCCAGAATGGTCTGTAATATACCACTGTGGATAAAATACTTTGACATATCTTGAACATTTCTGAGTGAGTTGTCTCTGAATTCATTAATTTTGTCGCACTCCAGTACATATGACGCAGGGTGTGACAAAATCAACTGACAAAGTTTACATTTTGTTTGGTCTACATCTGGTGGTTGTGATTTAACCTGCCAAAGATACTTGTAACCCAGCCGGAGGCGGGCGGTGGTGACATCCAAGAGTCTGCTTATTTTGTTGGATGCACCATAGACATGTGGCCCTCCTGCATGATAGAATGATGATAGATGGACTGACTGGTGTCAATCTCCTGAGTCTTAAGTCAATAAAATTCAGTTCTAGTTCTTTTCGTATTATTGTTCTCAAACTGCTAACTGACAAGCCAAGATTGTAATCTACCCCTCTTTGAAAGCATAAAACTTAGCCAATTTATCAGTTCTATCATGCATCTGAAGACCAATGTGAGATGGAATCCACAGCATGTGCACTCTGACTCTACTATCCACAATCCTACCATACCTGTGTCTGGCTTCTGACACAAGCATGCTACAAGTTATACTTGATGAGTTGAGAGCATTTATGGATGACAGAGAATCAGTTACAATTAGAGAGTCAACTTTAGATACATGGACGCATTTGAGTGCAAGGAGTATGGCAAACAGTTCTGTCTGAAGGGTAGAGGCCCAGTTATTGATGCGTGCTCCAATTTCTTTAAGAGAGCCATCACTCTGTATGACAACAGCAGCATACCAGCTGCACCAGTGGATTGGTGAACTGAACCATCAACGTAAATAATTTGTGGGAGAGTGTGCTGTTTGGCTAAATTATCAATACAGCTTAAGGCATCCTGTTTGGCTTCAAGGCGAAGCTTTGGTTGTGATTTAGAAGTAGTTTGGGGGGAAATGGAGGGATGGTAGTTTGGAATGGGGTAATATTCCATGGAGCGGAGAAGTGCCGCTGTTGCCTTACTTGCCACAGATCATGTATCTGATTCATGCGGAGGTCGGTTCCAGTTTTTCGATCCATCTGGAGGGATGTTCACCAGTGCTGAGGAAAGTTTGGAGGGCTTCTGTGCATGGGTTTGAATGGGCTTGCCTGAGCATATTAACCCCAATTAGGATATTTCTTTCAGTAACACGATCTCTGATGCTTGGAATATCAAGTTCTTTCTGCATATTTAAAATTTTGGCAGTACAGGGCATCCTAAAATGATCCTCATTGCTTCGTTCTGCAGTTTTTCCAGCCCTCCAAGCTTCCAGTCAGACACAAGAGCAAGTAGTGGCGCAGCATAATCAACTAATGATCTAATATAAGCAAGATACATCATTTTCACAATTTTAACATTAGCACCATACCTAGGGTGAAACCCTGCCCAACTCTAAGTGCTCTCAACCTTTCTTTGTATTGACGACAAAGTCTCGTTACAACAGGTCCAAGTAGTGGGACCTCAAAGCCTAGATACCTGTATCTGTTTACATATTCTAGAAGAGACCCATCATGCAACTGGATCTGGCGAACAGTGCCTCTCTGTCGAGGAGGACGCCTATTGAGTATTTTTGTTTTATCAGTAGAGATTATCAACCCTAGGTCCTGACACGAGGCTAGTACATGGTTAAGGATGTTTTGGGTGTTGGAGAATCCGGTGGTGTGAATCATTATATCATCAGCAAAACTGATCATATAATGATGGGGCTGGCTAGGCGTAATTTTACACAAGAAGACGTAAATGAGATTCCAGAAATTAACTATTATTCAGTTCCTGAAGAATTCAAATTAACTAATATTACTGTCACGAGGGATATGGTTATCAAACAGATAGATAAACTGAAGCAAAATAAGTCCCCGGGACCCGACGAGTTGTTTTCCAGGGTACTTAAAGAATGCAAGATGGAACTTAGTCAGCCATTAACGAATGTGTTTAACACGTCCATCCTAACTGGTGTTGTGCCAGAGATGTGGAAGATAGCTAATGTAGTTCCTATATTCAAATCAGGGGATAAGTCCAGTCCATCAAATTACCGTCCAATAAGCCTCACGTCTATAGTAGGCAAATTATTAGAATCAATTATAGCTGATATTATCAGAAGTCACCTTGAAGAACATAATTTGATTAATGAATCTCAGCATGGGTTTACGAGAGGTCGTTCCTGCCTGACAAATTTACTGACTTTTTCAATAAAACATTTGAGGCAGTAGACAGTGATAAAGAATATGATATAGTTTACTTGGATTTCAGTAAGGCCTTCGATAGAGTACCTCACAAGAGACTCTTAAGAAAGGTGGCAGCTCATGGTATAGGAGGTAAAGTTCTAGCATGGATAGAGGCATGGCTTACCAATAGAAAGCAGAGAGTTTCCATTAATGGGGTCAAATCTGAATGGGGATTTGTCACAGTGGCGTTCCACAAGGATCAGTTTTGGGCCCATTGTTGTTCATAATTTACATAAATGACCTTGATGAAGGAATTGCAAGTGACATGAGTAAATTTGCTGATGATACAAAAATAGGCCGTATAATTCATTCTGAGGAGGATACCAATGAACTCCAGGAGGATTTGGATAAATTAATGTCTTGGTCTGAAAAGTGGCAGATGAAGTTCAATGTGGACAAGTGTAAGGTGCTAGTCGTTGGTAATGAAAATATCCCTCGAATTTATAAACTCGTCGGTTCTCTGAACCATTCATTCACAAACTAGGTGAAGTTGAGCTTGATCATACAGAATGTGAAAAAGACTTGGGAGTCATGGTAAGCAGAAATCTAAAGCCAAGACAACAGTGCCTAATGTGTGCAATAAGGCTAACAGATTACTAGGATTTATTTCAAGAAGTATAAGCAACAGAAGTCCAAAAGTTATTTTACAACTCTATACATCACTAGTGAGACCTCATTTGGATTATGCAGCTCAGTTTTGGTCTCCTTACTACAGGATGGATATAGATTCATTGGAGAACATACAAAGAAGAATGACTAAAATGATTTACAGTATAAGAAATCTCCCGTATGAAGATAGACTTAGAGCATTGAATCTCCACTCTCTGGAGAGACGTAGAATGAGGGAGATATCATCGAGGTGTACAAGTGGATGATGGGCATAAACAAAGGAGATATTAATAAAATACTGAGGATATCGAACCAAGTAAGAACCAGAAATAACGGATTTAAATTGGATAAATTTAGATTTAGAAAGGACATAGGCAAGTACTGGTTTTCGAACAGAGTTGTAGATGCGTGGAACAATCTTCCGAGTAGGGTGATAGAGGCTAGGACCTTGGGTGGCTTTAAAAAGAGATTGGACAAATATATGAGTGGGAGGGGCTGGGTTTGATTAGTGTCGTGAGTACAGGAGTAAATTCTTAGGTAGTGGTTTTGATAAGGACCTGCCTTGTATGGGCCAGTAGGCCTTCTGCAGTGTTCCTCCATTCTTATGTTCTTATGTTCTTATAGCATTAAGTAAGGCATTAATTAGAATATTGAATAGAGTGGGACTGAGCACACCTCCCTGTGGGGTTCCTAATTCAAAGTCTTTAGTTATACTTCTATGCCCCTGGAACAACACAGAAGACTTTCTGTTGGACAGGTAGCCCTTAATCCAGCGGAGAAGCCATCCTCCAACATCCATTCTGGCAAGTTCACTAATGATTACATGTCTGTTGGCAACATCGCTTTACAGTGCTTTACTTTACGGCGTTTCGCTAATGCAGCGGTTTTCAATTATTCCCATTCTTCATTTATTCAGACTTCCTACAATAAATATATTCACCACTCACTATAAGCTAAGGACGAAAATATTTTAAGGTAAGTAATGTGTGTACTGTATATGCATTTTTTAGGACTAGCTCTATTCACTTAATAATGATAGTGTAAACATGTTATCAGGTGATGGACCAGGTGCTCACCCTGGTGATGGACCAGGTGCTTCGGCTCCCTCAGCACCCTGGTGATGGACCGGGTGCTTCGGCTCCCTCGGTGCCCTGGTGATGGACCAGGTGCTTCGGCTTATTCGGTGCCCTGGTGGTGGACCGGGTGCTTCGGCTCCTTCGGCGCCCTGGTGATGGATCATGTGCTTCGGCATATTCAGTGCCCTGGTGATGGACCAGGTGCTTCAGCTCCTTCAGTACCCTATTTTATAGTGCCCTGATTATCAAAGCATATTCCATGGATGGAGTAGGTGGGTTGGATAGGAGTTTTTGTTTGTGGGAGTGGTTTTGGGTTTTGCCTAGTGTGGATCAGTTGGCTTGATGCAGTGTTCCTTATTTCTGTGTTCTTGTGAGTGAGAGGGGTTGGATTTGAACGGGACTTGCACAGTTGTTGGGGAAGGAAGGGGGGTGTTGTCGGGGCTTCTTGCTTGGATGGCGATGGGGATGGGTTGCACAAATATTTTTGTTGGTGGGTTGGTTTTGATATGGACCTGCCAAGTATGGGCCAGTAGGCCTCTTGCAGTGTTCCTCCTTTCTTATGTTCTTATGTTCTTATATACCTGGAGAGAATTCCAGGGGTCAACGCCCCTGCGTCCCGGTTTGTGACCAGGCCTCATGTTGTATTTGAAAGCGAAAGAAAAAAGCTATGTTTGACTTTACAGCGATTTCTGCTTTACAGCAGTAGCCCAGAACCTAACCCGCTGTATAAGCGGGACCCTCAAGTACTCTTTGTTGTATGTCGTTCTTTCAGTAATTTGATAACCGCCTTTCCTGTCCCTGTCGTGCTTTCTAGCGCCACCATCACCTCTAACGTCCTTGATTCTCGTTTACCTGCCCCTCCGTCTTCTGTAAGAGCTCCTCCTTTCATAAGAACATAAGAACATAAGAAAGGAGGAACACTGCAGCAGGCCCGTTGGCCCATACTAGGCAGGTCCTTCACAATCCGTCCCACTAACAGAATATTTGCTCAACCCAATTTTCAATGCTACCCAAGAAATAAGCTTTGACAATTCTACCCACTCATGCGCGAGTCCCACTCAAATCCAACCCCTCTCACTCATGAATTTATCCAACCTAAATTTGAAACTACCCAAGGTCCTAGCTTCAATAACCCTACTAGGCAGACTGTTCCAACAGGCCAACAGGCCTGCTGCAGTGTTCCTCCTTTCTATATCCTTTCTAAATCTAAACTTATCTAACTTGAATCCATTATTGCGGGTTCTCTCTTGGAGAGATATCCTCAAGACCTTATTTATATCCCCTTTGTTTATACCCATTTTCCACTTGTATACCTCGATCATGTCTCCCCTCATTCTACGGACAATTCACCAATAAGATACCAAACATATTAAGCAAATATCCTAAAGTTCCTTGCAACAGATAACACAGATTGCAGGGGACAAGTCACTACCGTCAAACTACCGCCCAATAAGCCTGACCTCAATTGTAGGCAAATTACTAGAGTCAATTATAGCTGATATTATTAGAAGCCATCTAGATAACCATAATTTGATTAATGATACCCAGCATGGATTCACGAGGGGCCGTTCCTGCCTATCTAATTTATTAACCTTCTTCAGTAAAGCTTTTGAGGCTGTTGATCACGATAAAGAATTCGATATTGTTTATTTAGACTTTAGTAAGGCTTTTGATAGAGTACCGCACCAGAGACTGTTAAAGAAAGTCGCAGCTCATGGCATTGGGGGAAAAGTGCTGTCATGGATCGAGTCATGGCTCACCAATAGGAAGCAGAGAGTGTGCATAAATGGGGTTAAATCCGAATGGGGACTTGTAACAAGTGGTGTTCCACAGGGATCAGTCTTAGGCCCATTGTTATTTATAATATATATCAATGACCTTGATGAGGGAATTACTAGTGATATGAGTAAATTCGCCGACGACACGAAGATAGGTAGGATAATTGATTCAAACATAGATGTCATAGAACTTCAGGAAGATTTAGACAAACTTAATTCGTGGTCAGAAAAATGGCAGATGCAGTTCAATGTAGATAAATGCAAGGTTCTGAAGCTCGGGAGTGTCCATAACCCAAGC
This sequence comes from Cherax destructor, assembly GCA_009830355.1. Lineage (NCBI taxonomy): Eukaryota > Metazoa > Arthropoda > Malacostraca > Decapoda > Parastacidae > Cherax > Cherax destructor. The sequence continues at coordinate 6,045 of WNWK01000338.1, read as the reverse complement.
ACTTATAAGTTAAATAACGTAGAACTTAGCCATACAGATTGCGAGAAGGACTTGGGGGTGATGGTAAGCAGCAACCTTAAACCAAGACAGCAATGCCTAAGCATACGTAATAAGGCAAATAGATTACTGGGATTTATATCAAGAAGTGTTAGCAACAGAAGTCCAGAGGTTATATTACAGCTTTATACATCATTAGTAAGGCCTCACCTAGATTACGCAGCTCAGTTCTGGTCTCCATATTACAGAATGGACATAAATTCGTTAGAAAACATTCAGCGTAGAATGACTAAATTAATACATAGCATTAGAAATCTTCCTTACGAAGAAAGATTGAAGACCCTAAAATTACATTCACTTGTAAGACGTAGAATGAGGGGAGACATGATCGAGGTATACAAGTGGAAAATGGGTATTAACAAAGGGGATATAAATAAGGTCTTGAGGATATCTCTCCAAGAGAGAACCCGCAATAATGGATTCAAGTTAGATAAGTTTAGATTTAGAAAGGATATAGGAAAGTATTGGTTTGGAAATAGGGTAGTTGATGAGTGGAACAGTCTGCCTAGTAGGGTTATTGAAGCTAGGACCTTGGGTAGTTTCAAATTTAGGTTGGATAAATTCATGAGTGAGAGGGGTTGGATTTGAGTGGGATTCGCGCATGAGTGGGTAGAATTGTCAAAGCTTATTTCTTGGGTAGCATTGAAAATTGGGTTGAGCAAATATTCTGTTAGTGGGACGGATTGTGAAGGACTTGCCTAGTATGGGCCAACAGGCCTGCTGCAGTGTTCCTCCTTTCTTATGTTCTTATGTTCTTATGACCTGCCTGGTGTGGGCCAGCGGGCCTGCTGCAGTGTTCCTCCTTTCTTATGTTCTTATGGTCTGGAACAAGGTGGTCAGTCCCTCAGCCTGGCGAAGAGTTCAGCTTCATGGTCTGGAACAAGGTGGTCAGTCCCTCAGCCTGGAGAAGAGTTCAGCTCCATGGTCTGGAACAAGGTGGTCAGTCCCTCAGCCTAGCGAAGAGTTCAGCTCCATGGTCTGGAACAAGGTGGTCAGTCCCTCAGCCTGGAGAAGAGTTCAGCACCATGGTCTGGAACAAGGTGGTCAGTCCCTCAGCCTGGCGAAGAGTTCAGCTTCATGGTCTGGAACAAGGTGGTCAGTCCCTCAGCCTGGAGAAGAGTTCAGCTCCACGGTCTGGAACGATATGAAGCTGAAGCTTGAGAATGGAGTCTTAAATACTGTTGAAGGTGAGGTACAGAGGACTTCTTCCACACTTCATCGCATAACTACTAGTTATGATTGGATTCCAGAGGGATCTGCCTTCTTATTTCTACTAGTGAATCCCGTCCCCTACAATGTCTTCGAGATCCTCCACCTCGCTTGTAATTTCTAGAGTATCACCTTGTTTTAACTGACCTACCTGGAGTCTACCTGGAGAGTGTTCTGAGAGTCAGACCCTATCCTCACAATACTACGTGGTTCGGTCCCTATCCAGGCTTCATAGTGGATGGCCTGATCAGACAGGCTGTTGGTGCAGTTCAATGAATGGACCACAGCTCGGCTGATCAAGAACTGTGCGTGTTATGAACGAGTTTTTCTTAAAATTGGTGTATGTATATGTGTGTGTGCGTTCCTGCGCACATTGTATGCGCACGATTACGTGTGTATACATGCGTGCGCTTTTAATTTATACTTTGTTCCTGCTCCAGCTGATGTTTCCACACAAAACACAAGACAAACGCCATGAATGTGATTGAACTGCTCTCCATCTGAATTATTGAGGGCAAACTAAGAAGAAAATCTGTAATCTAAGTTGTGGACGAGCGATTAATTCCCGAGGCAAGTCATTACTGCCTCTAACTACTGAGCCAGGCTCCTCGTTATCTTGTCTCTCCCTTCTCTTACTCTTCTCTCTCCCTTATCTTACTCGTATACACCCTTTTGCCTTCTACCCACCTCCCCCCCAACACAATCTCTCTCTCCCTGCCTACCTGTGAACAAGCCAAGTGTCTTATCGACAAGTGCCTTTGACAAAATGGTGATTATCTCTCTCTCTTTCTCTCGACCCCTGCAAGCACATACACTCCCCATTGCCTTCACAGAGAGAGTGTGAGAGAGTGTGAGCGAGTGTGAGAGAGTCATAAGAACATAAGAACATAAGAATGGAGGAACACTGCAGAAGGCCTACTGGCCCATACAAGGCAGGTCCTTATCAAAACCACCACTACCTAAAAATTTATTCCCGTACTCACGACACAAATCAAACCCAGCCCCTCCCACTCATATATTTGTCCAATCTCTTTTTAAAGCCACCCAAGGTCCTAGCCTCTATCACAGTACTCGGAAGATTGTTCCACGCATCTACAACTCTGTTCGAAAACCAGTACTTGCCTATGTCCTTTCTAAATCTAAATTTATCCAATTTAAATCCGTTATTTCTCGTTCTTACTTGGTTCGATATCCTCAGTATTTTATTAATATCTCCTTTGTTTATGCCCATCATTCACTTGTACACCTCGATGATATCTCCTCATTCTACGTCTCTCCAGAGAGTGGAGATTCAACGCTCTAAGTCTATCTTCATACGGGAGATTTCTTATACTGTAAATCATTTTATCATTCTTCTTTGTATGTTCTCCAATGAATCTATATCCATCCTGTAGTAAGGAGACCAAAACTGAGCTGCATAATCCAAATGAGGTCTCACTAGTGATGTATAGAGCTGTAAAATAACTTTTGGACTTCTGTTGCTTATACTTCTTGAAATAAATCCTAGTAATCTGTTAGCCTTATTGCGCACACTTAGGCACTGTTGTCTTGGCTTTAGATTTCTGCTTACCATGACTCCCAAGTCTTTTTCACATTCTGTATGATCAAGCTCAACTTCACCTAGTTTATAAATTCGAGGGATATTTTCATTACCAACGACAAGCACCTTACACTTGTCCACATTGAACTTCATCTGCCACTTTTCAGACCAAGACATTAATTTATCCAAATCCTCCTGGAGTTCACTGTTATCCTCCTCAGAATGAATTATACGGCCTATTTTTGTATCATCAGCAAATTTACTCATGTCACTTGCAATTCCTTCATCAAGGTCATTAATGTAAATTATGAACAACAATGGGCCCAAAACTGATCCTTGTGGAACGCCACTAGTGACAAATCCCCATTCAGATTTGACCCCATTAATAGAAACTCTCTGCTTTCTATTGGTAAGCCATGCCTCTATCCATGCTAGAACTTTACCTCCTATACCATGAGCTGCCACCTTTCTTAAGAGTCTCTTGTGAGGTACTCTATCGAAGGCCTTACTGAAATCCAAGTAAACTATATCATATTCTTTATCACTGTCTACTGCCTCAAATGTTTTATTGAAAAACGTCAGTAAATTTGTCAGGCAGGAACGACCTCTCGTAAACCCATGCTGAGATTCATTAATCAAATTATGTTCATCAAGGTGACTTCTGATAATATCAGCTATAATTGATTCTAATAATTTGCCTACTATAGACGTGAGGCTTATTGGACGGTAATTTGATGGAATGGACTTATCCCTGATTTGAATATAGGAACTACATTAGCTATCTTCCACATCTCTGGCACAACACCAGTTAGGATGGACGTATTAAACACATTCGTTAATGGCTGACTAAGTTCCATTTTGCATTCTTTAAGTACCCTGGAAAACAACTCGTCGGGTCCCGGGGACTTATTTTGCTTCAGTTTATCTATCTGTTTGATAACCATGCCCCTCGTGACAGTAATATTAGTTAATTTGAATTCTTCAGGAACTGAATAATTGTTAATTTCTGGAATCTCATTTACGTCTTCTTGTGTAAAGACTGACAAAAAATAGTCATTAAATAGAGAACACATTTCCAGTTCGTTATCCGTCAGCTGTCCATTCCCAATTTTCAGAGGTCCTACCTTTTCCCTCACCTTCGTCCTGTACACTTGAAAGAACCCTTTTGGATTAGTCTTTGATTCATTAGCAACCTTAATCTCATAGTCACGTTTAGCCTTTCTAATCCCCTTTTTTACTTCTCTTTTCAACTGAACATATTGGTCAATAAGGTTAACATCTCCTCTTTTGATGCGCCTATAAATTCCTCTTTTCTCCCCTAATAAATGTTTTAGCCTCCTGTTAATCCATTTGGGATCGTTATTATTTGACCTAAATTCTCTCTGGGGAATAAACATACTCTGTGCACGTTGTACATTATTAAGAAACAAATCATAAACGCAGATCCCATCGTAATCGTTAGCTAGATTACCCCAGTCGAGATTAGACTTCCCACTTCTCTTCAATTCACTCACCTTCGTAATGGTCAATATTTCACCAAACAAACAACTACAGCGACTAAGATAATCCGTCACAAACGTTTTGATTCTATCAACACACAAATAACCCGCACATGGGAGAAAGAAACTTAGGACGACGTTTCGGTCCGTCTTGTACCATTAACTATGTGCGGGTTATTTGTGTATTGTTCCAGTCACGGTACTGTGCCTTTTTTGGTTCTCCTTTTACTCGACTTTACTACGAGTGAGTCGCGTAGAAAACTACGCTTGACAAAGCTCCTGGAGAGCGAAACGTTCCAGCAATAAAATTTCACATTATTTGCATCTATGTCCTTTTACCTAACAAATGATTTTATTATAATCGTAATTATAGATTTCTTTGTGCAAAGATTTGACGAGGCTATTTTATGTCAGAAGATATCCGAAACATCGTTGGAACCAGTGTAGAAGCCTTCAAGAGGAAACTGGACAAGTATCTTCACCAGGTGCCAGATCAACCAGGTTGTGATGGATATGTGGGGCAGCGGGCCTCCAGCAGCAACAGCCTGGTTGACCAGGCAAGCACCAGACGAGCCTGGCCCATGGCCGGGCTCAGAGAGTAGAGAAACTCTCGAAACTCTTCAAAGGTATATGAAAGGTAAAGGCAGATAATTCACAATAATTCACTATAATCACAATCACTATGATCACAATCACTATAATTCACTATAATCGCAATCACTATAATCACAATCACTATGATTCACTATAATCACAATTACCATAATTCACTATAATCACTATAATTACAATAATCACTATCATTATATAAATTGGACACATATGCAACACTTGGGTATCTTTATTGAGGAAACGTTTCGCCACACAGTGACTTCATCATTAAAGTGTTGCATATGTGTCTCATTTGTAACTTGTCGGTTCTCTGAACCATTCATCTATAATAACTATCATTCACAACAATTCACTATAATTAGCAGCATTTCACTATAATCACAATTCAGTATAATCACGACAATTCAGTATAATCACGACAATTCAGTATAATCACGACAATTCAGTATAATTCACAACAATTTATTATAATCACAATTCAGTATAATCGCTACTCCACGTAGGTGGGTTTATGAGCCGTATCTTTGGTTTATGTTTGCCAACATACGTTTGTCTGCATATATTTGCCAACATATGTTTTACCAACAGAAGCCTTGTAGTAATAGTTTAAGGGGGTCAATCCCTCACCTTGGAGGCGATGTGTTTACATATCTACTCAAGGTCATGAGACCGATACCTCAAGCTCCTCCTCATCGACCACAGTTCTTCTCTGTAATGGACTGAAGAAGCCACTGACTGGCGAAACGTTTCCGTAATAAAGACGCCTAACTGATGCACATGTTTTACTCTCCAACTTGTCAGTATTGTATGCCATTATTTTATTAATATATCTTTTACAAACATGTTTTACCAGCATATGTTTTACCAACATGTTTTACCAACAGTTTTACCAATACATGTTTTACCAACATATGTTTTACCAGCACAAGTTTTACCAGCATATTTTTTACAACATATGTTTTACCAACATGTTTTACCAACAGTTTTACCAACACATGTTTTACCAACACGTTTTATCAACACGTGTTTTATCAAGCACGTCTGTCAACATATGTTTTTCTACAACCCATATTATTATTTTCTCCCTTTCAACCTCTTCAAAATTGAGCAAAGTATTATTGTTATAAT